>OY740786.1:35101060-35514390 GCA_963514005.1 Raja brachyura | reverse complement strand
ACTACCGCAGAGCAAGAGCAGGATTAATGCAGGGAGTCCGGCAGATCGAGCACCATCCAGCCCTGTGACTTAACTTCATAATTTTGAAGGGGTTTTCTCAGGTCTGGCAGCAATGAAGAGTTTTGACATGTCACAAAGAAAGTAATTTTATTTTTCCTGGCATCCAAGTTAGATCATTTGCAAATATACATATGAATGCTTCAGGTCTGCTTCATCTCGGTTGAAGTGTGATACAGTTAGATAGTGAAGCAGCAGTTGGGGGCCATTTATCCTCCCTCTCCCACACAGTGACCTCAATGACCCATCTCCTTTGCCCCACCTATTGTGGTAATAATGTTTTTTTTAATTAACACTAGAAGTAGGCACCATGTTACTAATGGAGGAATTACTATAAAGTTTGCATATAGCAGTATTTCCCATTTAATAATCCCATTTATAAAAGATGCACTTTCAAATGTTGTACTTTACATCCCTTGATTCTGACTTTCCCATCCAACAGAATTAGCTTCCATCTATCCAACAGTTCTTTACGTCCTGAAAATGTGCTCATATCATCCCTAAAGCTTTTAATTTCCATGGAATGCTGCCCTGCTTTGTGCATTCTCATCCATTAAGTTAATTCCGACCAAAACTAGGCCACATTCCCCACATTCCTTGTTGGGGTTTTAAGATTCTCCCGGAGACTTTCACATCTCTTCTAACCTCTGAACTTATTTTCTCTGCCGTGAATGAAAATCAATGCGAACAGCTTTTTCTCTATGACTATGTCCTCCTCAACTCTCCACGATAATTGCTTCCTCAAAACTTCAGCCTCATGATCATCCCCAAAATTAATGACCCCTCAGTTTGTGTCTGTACCTTAAAGGTCAGAATTCTATCCTTATAAGTTCTCCATCATTTTAACATTTTTAAATTAAATATACCTCTTTCACCACATTAGTAGGTCAGCAGAACTGAACAAGACAAACTGCACATTAATTGGTGAACATTTTAGCAAGGCCTACATGGCACAATTTATGATCAATGACATGCCTGGGGAACACCTTTAGATGCATTGCTACCCTATAGGTGACATTACTACTGTACTCTGCCTTACCTCATTATTTTTTTTCCCTCAAGATACTCATTTCACCCAAGATCTTCTACTAAAGTTTTGGCCTACTGCACCTTATGCGCTTGGTGTCAATTCCTGCTTTGATGGGATGCTTCTGTGACATAGTTTACATTGGATTTTCCACATTAAATAAGTGGTACAAACACAAGTGTTCGCCTTGACTACCCCAACACCAGGTGTCATCCAACAGTTGCTTTTTACGACAATCATCGACTACTATTCAAGCACTGTCTATTCAGTGACCATTGAGGGCAAATGTCATACTTCTGATTAAATTGTCACTAACAATTACTAAATAAAGTACTAACAAGTACTAAATTGTCACTAACAAGTACTAAATAAAGATGATCCATCATCATGAAGTATCGAGTCTCTTTGGACTTAATTCTAAAGCTGTTCACCACTTGTGTGGTCTATCACTTACTTATGATTGGAACCCTTGTGCCACTATTTTTCTTCTCATCTCTACGTTTCTTCTACCCAAACTGCTCCCCTATCTTTGCACAGTGCTTACACTTCACAATGACTGCACTTTCACTCTTTAGCCCATTGCTGAATAAGCACATTGGAATATCACCTTTGGTTGATTCTTTTTCCTTCAGTAGTCTTAAGTTATGCCCGGTCAAAGTTTATGATTAAATGCTAAACCTCTTTGTCAGTAATTCAAGCAGCTTATTTGATTAACACGTAAAAAAAATACCATATCAATTAGTCTTAATCCAAATTCCAACCCAATGGTGGAATGTGGTTTTGAATGGCACAGTAGCATTGCATAAATATTTAGAATAGTTTCAAAGAATCTTTACAATGTAAAAGTGATCTCTAAAAGCGTTGAATCCTCTGAAGGTTATTTCTAGCATTTTGCTTTTTCATTTCCAGTAAATGATGCAAAGAGTTTTAAATTCAGCAGCTGCCAGATTATCACTAAGTCATACTGCTTGTATGATCATTTTTATTTTGGTCGCATGGCAGTTTGACCTTCTCGTTTTCAGTAAGCCAACACCAGTGTTTGGCTTGGTATTGGGCATTGTGCCATTTTGTAGCATTTGCTGCCTTCCAAATAGAAACACCAGCTTCCACCCACACATACTGCCTCAATGCTAACAACATTGGTAGAGTTGGTGATACCATTAAAGGATTTTCAGAATGAACTCTACCAGTGATTCAAATTACAAATGGATTATGAATTGCTCAGTGAATCACACAACCTTACAGTAGCACATTCAACCCATCCCAATGTACATGTCAGCTCTTTGCAAGAGGCATCCAATTAATCCTACACCCGTGTTAATTGCTGACAATCCTGCCATTCCATCCCTTCCCATTATAGATGTGTATCAAAAGTATTTATTGAATTTGCTCCTCCCACCCCTTCTGGCTCTACATTCCAGATGATTTAGTCCTCACCCCATTTTTGAACTCTTGAAAATCTCATGGTCTACTCCCTTATCCAAGTGGGATTAGAAAAATACATTTAAGGGACCTAAGTTTACAAACAGATCCACTGCTGTCAGAAGAGTGCGAGAAGTCTACTAATTAATATGCAAAGCTTCTCCCATTTAATTAATAATAATAATATCTTTTATTGTCATTACACATAAGTGCAATGAGATTTGGTTTGCAACTTCAAGATTTTGGTTAATTGGAGTTAATGCCGTGAGTAATTATGTCCAATTTATGCTTTTGTATGTTTATCTGAGGCGATATGTCTATGATGCTGCTGCAAGCAAGATTTCCATTGTGCCACGTGCATACGACAATAAACTCAATTTGTCTTGGGGAAAAATAACAAAATCAAAACCGAGAAATAAACATATCTGTGGAGATTAAAAAATAAATAATAAAAAACAGCACCTGAAATTGCTGGGTTCAATTTAAATTTCCAACTGCCTTAACATACCCAGATAGAAGTCAAGGTGCCATTCATTGCACTAAATAAATCATATAACCATATAACAATTACAGCACGGAAACAGGCCTTCTCAGCCCTTCCAGTCCGTGCCGACAATTCATTTCCCCCTATTACCATCTACCTGCACTCAGACCATACCCCTCCATTCCCTTCCCGTCCATATACCTATCCACTTTACTCTTAAATGTTAAAATCGATACTGCCTCCACCACTTCTGCAGGAAGATCATTCCACACAGCCACCACTCTCTGAGTAAAGAAGTTCCCCCTCATGTTACCCCTAAACTTCTGTCCCTTAATTCTCATGTCATGCCCTCTTGTTTGAATCTTCCCTACCCTCAATGGGAAAAGCTTATCCAAGTCAACTCTGTCTATACCTTTCATCATTTTAAAGACCTCAATCAAGTCCCCCCTTAACCTTCTGCGCTCCAAAGAATAAAGACCTAACTTGTTCAACCTTTCTCTGTAACTTAGTTGCTGGAACCCAGGCAACATTCTAGTAAATCTCCTCTGTACTCTCTCTATTTTGTTGACATCCTTCCTATAATTAGGCGACCAAAATTGTACACCATAGTCCAGAATTGGTCTTACCAATGCCTTGTACAATTTTAACATTACTTCCCTACTCCTATATTCAATGCTCTGATTTATAAAGGCCAGCACACCAAAAGCTTTCTTTACCACCATAACTACATGCGATTCCACCTTTGGGGAACTATGCACAGTTATTCCTAGATCCTTCTGTTCCACAGCATTCCTCAATTCCCTACCATTTACCATGTACATCTTATTTTGATTTGTCCTGCCAAGATGTAGCACCTCACACTTATCAGCATTAAACTCCATCTGCCATCTTTCAGCCCACTCTTCCAAATGGCCCAAATCTCTCTGTAGACTTTGAAAATCTACTTCATTATCCACAGCACCACCTATCTTAGTATCATCTGCATACTTATCCAATTTTCCACCCCATCATCTATATCATTGACGTACATGACAAACAACAGTGGACCGAACACAGATCCCCGAGGCACCCCACTGGTCACCGGCTTCCAACCTGACAAACAGCCATCCACCATTACTCTCTGGCATCTCCCATTCAGCCACTGTTGAATCCATCTTGCTACACCGCAATTAACACCCAAAGATTGCATCTTCTTAACCAACCTTCCATGGGGAACCTTGTCAAAGGCCTTACTGAAATCCATATAGACAACATCCACTGCTTTACCCTAATCAATTTCCCTAGTAACCTCTTCAAAAAATTCAAGGAGGTTTGTCAAACATGACCTTCCAGGCACAAATCCATGTTGACTGTTCTTGATCAGACCCTGTTTATCCAGATGCTTATAAATATTATCTCTAAGTATCCTTTCCATTAATTTGCCCACCACTGACGTCAAACTAACAGGTCTATAATTGCTAGGTTCATTCTTTGAACCCTTTTTAAACAATGGAACAACATGCGCAGTACGCCAATCCTCCGGCACTATTCCCGTTTCTAATGACATTTGAAATATTTCTGTCATAGCCCCTGCTATTTTGACACTAACTTCCCTCAATGTCCTACGGAATATCCTGTCAGGACCTGGAGACTTATCCACTTTTATATTTTTCAAAAGTGTCAGTACTTCCTCCTCTTTGAATCTCATAGTTTCCATAGCTACTCTACTTTTTTCCCTTACCTCACAGAGTTCAATATCCTTCTCCTTGGTGAATACCGAAGAAAATAAATTGTTCAATATCCCCCCCCCCCCCCCCCCATCTCTTTTGGTTCTGCAGATAGCTGTCCATTCTGGCTCTCTAATGGTCCAAATTTATCCCTCGTTATCCTTTTGCTATTATAGCTGTAGAAACCCTTTGGATTTACTGTCACCTTTCTTGCCAAAGCAACCTCATATCTTCTTTTAGCTTTTCTTATTTCTTTCTTAAGATTCTTTTTACATTCTTTATACTCATCTAGCGCCTCATTTACTCCATGCCTCCTATAAATATTGTAGATATCTCTCTTTTTTCGAACCGTGTCCAATTTCCCTTGAAAACCATGGCTCTTTCCGATTTTTACTATTTCCTTTCAACCGAACAGGGATATAAAGATTCTGTACTCTTACAATTTCCCCTTTATATGTCCTCCATTTCTCTTCTACATCCATCCCATAAAACAAAATGTCCCAATTCACTCCTTTTAAATCATTACGCATTCCCTCAAAGTTAGCCTTTCTCCAATCAAAAATCTCAACCCTAGGTCCAGTTCTGACACTCCATAATTATATTGAAACTAATGGTATTGCGATCACTGGTCCCCAAGTGCTCACCAACGCATACCTCCATTACCTGACCTGCCTCATTTCCTAACAGGAGGTCCAGCACTGCCCCTTCTCTGGTCGATACCTCTATGTATTGCTGCAAAAAACTATCCTGCACACATTTAACAAACTCCAAACCATCCAGCCCATTTACAGAATGTGTTTCCCAGTCAATTTTTGGAAAATTGAAATCTCCCACAATCACTACCTTGTCCTTACTACTAATATCTGCTATCTCCTTACAAATTAGCTCTTCCAATTCTCGCTCCCCATTTGGCGGTCTATAATACACCCCTAAAAGTGTTGCTACACCGTTCCCACTTCTCAGTTCCACCCAAATAGCCTCCCTAGACGAGCCCTCTAATCTATCCTGCCAAAGCACTGCTGTAATATCTTCTCTGACAAGCAATGCAACCCCTCTGGTCCCTCCAATTCTATCACACCTGAAGCAATGAAATCCTGGAATATTTAGTTTCCAATCACAACCCTCCCGCAACCATGTTTCACTGATTGCCACAACATCATATTTCCAGGTGTCAATCCAGGCTCTAAGTTCATCCACCTTTCTTACAATGCTCCTAGCATTAAAATATACACATTTTAGAAACCCACCATCCCTTATTCTATGTTTATTATCTTTTTCCTCTTTCTCGACTATATTTTGGGTCCGAGTGCTTCCCTTCTCTGCCTCTTGCCCCTCACCCTGTTCCCTAGCCCCCTCTACCCGAGTCCCTCCTCCCAGCCTTTCTAGTTTAAAATTGTCAGAGAAAAAAAGAGTAGATGTGCATTGACATTAAACAATGGTTAGGTGTCTTTTGGTAGATGGATAGCCATATTTATGAAAACAAGATGGCTTAAATGCACTAATGAGAAATTCTCATCATTGGAGCAGATACAGAAGATTGAACGTAGAACAGTGCAGCACAGGAACAGGCCCTTCAGCCCACAATGTTGATGCCAAGCATGATGTTAAGTTAAACTGAACTGCTCTGGCTGCACGTGAGCCATATCCCTTCATTTCTTGCGTACAATTGTGGCTATCTAAAGACCTCTTAAATGCCACTATCGTATCTGTCTTCATCAGGCACACATCGCTAATGGAGAAAGTGGGAAAATGGAATGAAGTTCATGCAGGAAGCAAGGTAGAGTCTCTCAACATATATTTCATATGGGTAGCAACCTAATTTCTTGAGATGGAAACAGTGAAGGCAAGGGGGCAAACAATGCAAAGGTGGGAGCAGGATTGACACATGTAGCAAGCATAAAGAAACGTTTAAGTTTTATTTTATTGTGGGAAGCGGCACCAATATATTCAAGATAATGCAACAAAAATTAGGGGAGGACTATTGATCAGGATAGAAGCAAGGCCTGCTTTAGATCTGCTGAAGAGAGGCTTCCATCCATTATCTGCTGCAGTTGCAGGGGTTGAGATTCGGTACAAAATGGGGCAGACATGCATGAGAGAAGGTGATGTGTAGACAGAGTGAAAAAAGAAATCAAAAGTCAATAAAACTAACATGTTTTATTCAGATTAATCAAATGAGAATAAATCAAATTCCACCGAAATTGAATACTGTAAAATAAAACCGCCAAATATCTGGGCAACACAATTTGACTGATACTTTTGCAAATGCAAAATGTGTTAGGCAAACATCAGAATTTGTCAGAATTTTTTTATGGACAATGGGAGTAATCGAATTTCAGCATGGCAGAAAATGGTGTCAGTAAAGTCTGACATGGAAGCGAGAGACCTTTGGCGTCACAGTTCACCAGATGATTTCCTGGGGCAGGTCAACTGATATATGTTCCTAAAAGCAGTGTTATATTATATAACCACAAGGTTTTCTGTCGCAGAGGTGGAGCCATGACCCCAAATCTCAAGTTGCTAGGAATGAAAAAAGCTCTTGTCTTGAGTTTCACGGGTGTTTGATTGTTTGGAAATTGCACTGGCAGACCTAAAGCCCAAAAAAAAGGATTGGTTTGCAAGTGTTGAAAAGAAAATTAGGCATCATATACAAGAAAACTGAACGAAGGTGCAAAAGTCACACAACAGATATTCAAGCATTGAATCAAAGTTTCAACGATCTTTGTAATCAACAATAGAGGGATTTTTTTGAATTTATACATAGCTCTTAATAACATCAGGATATTTTGGTGCCCCATGTACAGTGCCCTCCATAATGTTTGGGACAAAGACCCGTCATTTATTTATATGCCTCTGTACTCCACAATTTGAGATTTGTAATAAGAAAAAAAATCACACGTGGTTAAAGTGCACATTGCCAGATTTTATTAAAGGGTATTTTTATACATTTTGGTTTCACCATGTAGAAATTACAGCTGTGTTTATAAATAGTCCCCCCATTTTAGGACACCATAATGTTTGGGACACATGGCTTCACAGGTGTTTGTAATTGCTCAGGTGTGTTTAAATGCCTCCTAAATTAAGCCATCTATTAAGAGAGCTCTCAGCACCTAGTCTTTTCTCCAGCCTTTCCATCACCTTTGGAAACTTTTAATGCTGCTTATCAACATGCAGACCAAACGTTGTGCCAATGAAAGTCAAAGAAGCCATTATGAGACTGAGAAACAAGAATAAAGCTGTTAAAAGACATCAGCCAAACCTTGGGCTTACCAAAATCAACTGTTTTGGAACATCAATAAGAAGAGAGCACTGGTGAGATTACTAATCGCAAAGAGACTGGCAGGCCAAGGAAGACCTCCACATCTGATGACAGAAGAATTCTCTCTATAGTAAAGAAAAATCCCAAAAAACCTGTCCGACATTTCAGAAACAATCTTCAGGAGTCAGGTGTGGATTTGTCAATGACCACTGTCTGCAGAAGACTTAATGAACAGAAATAGAGGCTACACTGTTAGATGCAAACTACTGATTAGCCGCAAAAATAGGATGGCAAGGTTCCAGTTTGCCAAGAAGTACTTAAAAGTGCAACCACAGTTCTGGAAAAATGTCTTGTGGAAAGATGAGATGAAAATTAACTTATATCAGAGTGATGGCAAGAGCAAAGCATGGAGGAGAGAAGAAACGGCCCAAGATCCAAAGCGTACCACCTCATCTGTGAAACACGGTGATGGGGGTGTTTTGGCCTGGGCATGTATGGTTGCTGAAGGTACTGGCTCATTTATCTTCATTGATGATACAACTGCTGATATTAGTAGCATAATGAATTCTGAAGTGTATAGGCACATCCTATCTGCTCAAGTTCAAACAAATGCCTCAAAAGCCGGTGGTTCATTCTACAGCAAGACAATGATCCCAAACAGACTGCTAAAGCAACAAAGGAGTTTTTCAAAGCTAAAAAATAGCAAATTTGTGAGTGGTCAAGTCAATCACCCGATCTGAACCCAATTGAACATGCCTTTTATATGCTGAAGAGAAAACTGAAGGGGACTAGCCCCCAAAACAAGCATCAGCTAAAGATGGTTACAATATAGGCCTGGCAGAGCATCACCAGAGAAGACACCCAGTAACTGGTGATGTCCATGAATTGCAGACTTCAAGCAGTCATTGCATGCAAAGGATATACAACAAAATACTAAACATGACTATTTTCATTTACATGACATTGCTGTGTCCCAAACGTTATGGCACCCAGAAATGGGAGGACTATGTATAAACATTGCTGTAATTTCTACGTGGTGAAGCCAAAATGTATAAAATTTGCCTTTATTAAAATCTGACAATGTGCACTTTAGCCACATGTGATTTTTTTTCTATTACCAAATCTCAAATTGTGGAGTACAGAGGCAATTAAATGAATGATGGGTCTTTGTCCCAAACATTATGGAGGGCACTATAGGTGAAGTATTTTTGAAGCGCTGTCACTGTTAGAAATGTGATGGATAATGCATGGACAATTGTATCGCGCAGTTAAATGAAAAAAAAGTTAAACAAAACACTGGCCCTTAAAACCACACCTTAAAAAAATATATATTCTCATTCCAAGTGCTTGCTTCAGCAATCCTCCCACCCCAAAATAATGCAACCTGAAAATAATACTACCATTGCTGCAAAAGAGCAAGGCAGTAGAATAGGATCCAGTTACTAAAGCAGAAGTGCTAACAGATGCAGTGCATCAAGAGGTATACTGACAATAACAATGAGAGATTCATGATGTTTCCATTCATCCAAAGGAAAAGCAAAAAAGCGTAATTGTGCAGATCAACTTGCACAAACCCAATTTAGCACATTCTCCAATGTCAAATACATGAAGATTGATAGTAATTTTGGGGTAATCAACAGTGGCAGTTTAACAACTCCTCAGAAAGACAAGCAAAGGCAAATCAATTTTATTTTAATCTCTTCCCAGAGACAGAGCAATCTCTTATTTAACTTAAAGTAAATCTACAGCAACCTTTCTAAACATTGGGGAACAGCAATTTTAAAACTTCTGATGTTGTACAACACATTATACCTCTTGCTCCATAATCACAGATTCTTTATTTTAACTTTGTTTAAAATGTAACAAGGACCTACACCATGCAACTACAACCCCACTTCTGAAAAGAGCCACCAACTTTCAAGGAAGTCACCAACTAATTTGTGCCTCAACAAATCCTGGATGACTCCTTCCTCCCCCACCCACCCGACCGCTGACCATTGGCTTGGCTGGCATACGACTGGGTTCTCCAAAAAGTCTTGAAGCACAGCACTAAATAAATAGGGTTAATACTCTTGGCGTTATTAAACAAAAGAACAGCATTCCCTATTCTCCCATCCTCCGGGTCCTCACCTAGAGCTAAAGAGAATACAAAGATCTTGGTCAAAGCCTCAGGAATCTCCCCCTGAGAAATATTCATGTGCATACAAGTATTATTTTGGTTTCCTGTTTTGGACTATTCTTTTTTTTTAATTAGCATTGGTACTTAGATGCACATTACTTAAACTTATTGTTTTTAATTACCTTATAATAAAACATTTCAAATCTATTGTATTTTTTAATATATCCCTAACAATCAGAAATTTACAAATTCTTATTTGCTGATCTATGTGAGGGGGGAGTGGTTGACATGGCCTCAGATATACTGGCTAAGGCCTACTCACCTGTCAAAGCCAGCTCCCCCTCACTACCTGTCTGTGGGATGAGGAGGATCAGCTCATCGCTGCCTCTAGATTTGGTTCAGTTGGGCAGGGACAGAAGGCAGCAGACTGGGTTCAGGATAATCCAGCCCAATGTAGGAAGGAGATGGTAAAGTGTTGCGTATGCTTGTTTTAGTCCTCGCAAATCTCCAGCTCCAGATATGACATACAATTATTTCCAGAATTCACTTCAGAAAATTTAGTGGGCGGCACGGTGCTGCAGCGGTAGAGTTGTTGCCTTACTGTGCAGGGACCCACATTCGATCCTGGCTATGGGTACTTGGCTGTGCGGAGTTTGTACGTTCTCCCCGTGTCCTGCTTGGGTTTTCTCCAGGATCCTGCCACACTCCAAACACGTATAGGTTTGTAGGTTAATTGGCTTGGCATAATTGTAAATCGTCCCTCGTATAGTGTTAGTGTGCAGGGGATTGCTGGTTGACGCAGACCCGGTGGGCCGAAGGGCCTGTTTCCGTGCTGTATCTCTAAACTAAACTATTGCACATTACTGAGATCAAGTGACGTTGGCTCAATTATCTTAATGTTCACATCTAAATAATCTATTACTGCACCTTAAAAGGTTTTCCTTTCAATCTCATCCCCTGAAGATGGTAACCTATCCTGAAATTCAGCTTAATTTGACTGAGCCAACGTAGCTCCCATCAACAATAATTGTTCTGAAAATGAATAAAAAGAATACTCCCCAGGGCTGTTATAGGTTATGAGAGTTGATTTGTGAAGTTCAAGATGGAGTAGGCCAACTGAAAACATTATTTTAGAAAATAAATTATATAATATTTGGCATTGATTTATTAGTACATGCGCCATGCTTAAGTGAAACACGTTATTTTGCGTTCATTCCAGACAAATTATACTAAATACGAGTACATCAGTTAGTGCAAAACAAAAAGAGTGCAGAATATAGTACCACAGCTTCAGAGAAAGTGCAGGTAAAAAAGAGCAAGAGGAGTAGTAAGGTGGATTGAAAGATTGGGAATTGAAACGTACAGAATAGTGAACAGTTTGGATAGAGTGGATATGGAGAGGATGTTTCCACTAGTGAGAGAGTCTAGGACTAGTGGTCAAAGCCTCAGAATTAAAGGACGCTGTTTTAGGAATAAGCCGAGGAGAAATTTCTTTAGTCAGAAGGTAGTGAATCTGTGGAATTCTTTGCCACAGAAGGCTGTGGAGGCCAAGTCGGTGCATATTTTTAAGGCAGAGATAGATAGATACTTGATTAGTACAGGTGTCAGAGGTTAAGGAGAAAAGGCAGGAGAATGGGGTTGGGAGGGAGAGATAGATGAGCCATAAATGAGTGGTGTAGACTTGGTGGGCCAAATGGCCTAATTCTACTCCTATCACTTTATCATTCCTGAACATAAAAGAAGTTCGATCTAGAGTCTGATAAAGTGGGCAGAAGATGTTCTTGAATCTGGTTCAGTTACCATTTTAAGATGTTGAAAGAGAATAATCCAAGGTACAGAAGATCAAAAACTGCCGTCAGACGATGATGTTTCTTGATTTGTTTAGCCCCGTGACATGAAACTATGTGACAAAATTTCCATAAGTGCAATTAAGATTTTTTTTCATTTTGTTGGTGGTTACGAACTGCTAGTATCTCTTGTAACTGGGTGGGGAAAGAGCTGCACATACCTCAGAGATAATTCAATACAAAAGGTTCAGATAGGAGGAGTGTTGGAAATATGACAACAAATTCAAAGAGCAAAGCCTGGTTGTAAATGCCTTGAACATTGAATTCCTCATACCTCAGATCAGTGGCATTTCCAGAACAAAGGAGCGCCAGTTTACATTATCAGTGCCTATACATAAGGTGACCATGTGCAGAAATGAAAACCGCATAGGAAATATTTCTTTGGTTCTATGACGAGACCAGTCAAACATTGAGTCAATTTTTATTGCGACCACCATTTCAGTAATATGTACCCCAGCTCCTCCAGAAAGCCTGACCAGAACACCTTCCCAAACAATTTGGAATTCAGACAGGAGAAAAATATCCAAGAGGCGGCAAGGTTGCGCAGCAGTAGAGTTGCTGCCTTACAGCGTCAGTGACCTGGGTTTGAGCCTGACTATGGGTGCTGTCTGTACAGAGTTTGTACGTTCTCTCTGTGACCGCGTGAGTTTTCTACACCCAAAAGGATGGTCGGGTTTTTTCCCACACTCCAAGGTCGTACAGATTTATAGGTTAATTGGCATTGGTAAAATTATAAATTGTCCCAGTGTGCAGGTTAGTGCTACTGTATGCGGCGATCGCTGGTCAGCATGGACTCAGTGGGCCGAAGGGCTTGTTTCCACACTGTATCCCTATAGAAACAATCATGGTGGCCTTATTAAACAGTAGATCTAGGTTTAGAGGCCGAGAGATCTACTCCATTTCAAAATTCACATGTTCGTACGAGGTATCTAGAACTACTAAACCAGACACTATTCAAAGCTGTGTCATGGGAAGGAATTTCCAGGAGAACAGAATGATGAGCTCCAAGCCTCCTTAAGGAAATGCAACAAGCCCCTGATTCCTAGGAATCTATTCCTCCTGACCTCTGGGTCTGAAGGAGCAGTAGGCAGGGTGACGTTGCATACCTCATATCTGTATGTTGTTTTATTTCCGTTTAGAGATACAACGTGGAACTTCGGCCCACCGAGTCAACACCGACCACCCGTTCATGCTAGTTCTCCATTATCACATTTTCTCGTCCACTTAAGACCGAGAGAGTTGTAAATCTGTGGAATTCTCTGCCACAGAAGGCAGTGGAGGCCAATTCACTGGATGTTTTCAAGGGAGTTGGATATAGCTCTTAGGGCTAACAGAATCAAGAGTTTTGCGGAGAAAGCAGGATCTGGGTACTGATTTTGGATGATCAGCCATGATCATATTGAATGCTGGCTCAAAGAGCCGAATGGCCTATACCTGCGCCTATTTTCTATGTTTCTATATTTCTCTCTATACTCTAGGAATAATTTTACAGAGGCCAATTAACCTACAAATACACACCTTTTTGGAAAGTGGGAGGAAACCGGTGCACCCGCAGGAAATCCACATGGTCACAGAGAGACAGTACCCAAGGTCAGGATTGCACCATGGTCTCTAGTGCTGTGAGGCAGCAGCTCTACCAATGGTGCCACTGTACCACCCCTAATTAGATACACGTAAAAGGACCCTAATTGGATACATGTAAAAGGACCCTAAAGTACCACTGTTCCACCCCTAATTGGATACATGTAAAAGGCCTGAAGAACGGTTTTGGCCCGAAACTTTGGCTATTTCCTTCGCTCCATAGGTGCTGCTGCACCTGCTGAGTTCCTCCAGCACTTTTGTCTACCTTGGATACATGTAAAAGCCCCGAGTTGCAGAAGAATTGCACCACTTCACAAACTACCCACCTATCCCACCACAACAAGCAACAACTGTTTCACATTGACCTCATCAGCCACCTTAGAACCCATGAAACTAACAGAAGCACGTCATCCAAAATCCCGAGTCTTACCACATGTTGAGGTGATGAATAGAAAGGATGTGACCTCTGCTGAAATACCAAAACTACACCAAACAAGAAATTTGATTGTGAATTGCCTAAACCCACACCAAGAGGCTGGCTGACACTCCAGTATTAACTTAGCAAATCACTATTCTAGTCTAAAAAGAAAAGCAATTTAGTCTTCCCAGCAGAATCCTTTCGCCAAAATCAATTACATATTTTATTAATTGTTGTGCTCAAGAGTGAGCGCATACTTCTGATGAGAAAACTTAATCAGTATTAAATGGGTAATTTTTCCAAAGAGCTTTTTATTTTCCTGTATTGGGTGTGATAAAGTCCAAGATGTTACCATATTTGTAACTAGTTGTTCAGGTTTAGATTCTGGCATATTATTGTCACGTGTACCTAGGCACAATGAAAAGCTTTGTTTTGTATACTATCCAATCAAATCAGAAAATACGATGCATAAATACAGTCGTCAAATTCAAGTACAACAGGTAGAGCAAAGGGAAGATACAAAGTGCAGAGTACAGTTCTCAGCTGTTTCAAAGTCCTAAGTCTGCAATAACGTAGAGGTGAACCTTAGCTTTTCGAAGGATCATTCACGAGTCTGCTAACAGAGAGAAAGGAGCTCTTCTGCAAGGCTCAGAATTTTATCAATTTCCCTTAAAGCACCATGGAAAGATTGCAAAGCATTTCCTCCCCGATTCACACCAACAGGGCTCGAAATTACCCGTTGCCCGGGTGCCAATGACCACCCAAAGTGCCGCCGGGCAACCTAAACGGCGACTCATTTTGCCCGGCTTGACAAGCAAATACTGATTTATATCGATAGACACAAAAAACTGGAGTAACTCCGCGGGTCAGGCAGCATCTCTGGAGAATAGGAGCGTGACGTTTCATGTTGACGGCGTCGGCTGTATTCCTCTAGTATCTTTGATTGCAGGACGAAGATACTAGGTGCGGGGTGACGAAGGGTCGGAGCGAATGACGGGTCTCGAACAGCGGCAGCAGTGGCAACAGCGGCTCCACAGCCTCCTCCTCCCGCACCCCACCCGGCGGAAGGCCTCCCTCCTCCTGGCCTCGGCGTGTGAGTGGGGTTGTTTTGAAAGCGCTGTTGGTGGATTTGCAGTAGTATCTTTTGATTTGCAGGCATCAGCTGCTATCGCCCTGATAACGGATTTGCAGGCAGCGGCCGTTAACAGCACTTTAAAAAAAGAACCCGTCTCACACGCTGAGGCCGGGGGGAGGGAGGGAGGAGGAGGGGGAGGGAGGGAGGAGGAGAGGGAGGGAGGGAGGGAGGGAGGGGGGAAGCCTCCTTTCACCGACTGAAGCAGCTGCACCAAACATCCTATAGTTATAGGATCTTTGAGCTGCACCGCTCGGCCCCGCACTTTCCTGTCGGCTGGCGAGGAGATCCCAACCGCCTCCCCCTTTGGCGTTGGACAGGGACGGCCAAGACAGCGGGGCGATGTTGGCCGAGGAGCGCTGACCTTCCTTCCTCCCCACTTCCTCTGCCCCTTCCCCCCCTCTCTCGCTCTCTCGTACACCCCCCCCCCCTCTTATCCTGGGACCCCTCCTCTCCATCCCACACTGATCCCCATTCCCTCCTCTATTCAGTCCTCACTGACATCCCCTGTGCTCCTCTCCCGATCTACCCCCCCCAATCTATTCATCACCCTACCCACCTCGCATTGATTCTCCTGACACCCCCCATCCATCCTACACTGGTCCCCCAATTCATCCTGTACTGACCCCCCCTTCCCATCCATCCTGCACTTCTCCCTCCAATTCATACTGCACTGATCCTCCCATTCATCCCATACTGACCCACCTTCCATTTACCCTGCACCAAACCCCCCATCCATCCTGTAGTAATCTCCACATTCATCTTTTACTGAACCCCCATTCATCCTGTACTGATCCCCTCATGCATCCTGTGCTGATCCCGCATTCATCCTATACTGATCCCGCATTCATCCTATACTGATCCCCTCATTCATCCTGCACAGACCCTCCGATCCACACTGTCCTGACCCCCCCCCCCCCCATTCATGCAGTACTGATCCACCCATTCATCCTGAGCTGATGCTGGGGGGGAGGAACAGTCTGAAGGAGGGTCTCGACCCGAAACGTTGCCTATTTCCTTAGCTCCATAGATCCTGCCTCACCCGCTGAATTTTTCCAGCATTTTAGTCTACACCATTCATCCTGTACTGAATCCCCCATTCATCCTGTACCATTCTCCCCCCCCCCCCATCCATCCCGCACTGATCCCCCATTCAACACCACTGACATCCCCCATGCTCTTCCCTCACAATTTTACATAATCCAACGAACACGTACTAATCCACCGGCCACAATCCATCCATTCTGCACCAATTGCCTTCTCAACCCCCCCCCCCTCCCCCCCCCCCTGCCATCTATGCACCCAGCACTGATTCACACACCCCCTGACCCTATTGTGATTCATGGTCTTCAGTGCGAACATTGACTATGTTTGGTAATGGAATGCAATCAAATATGTTTTAATTCCCAATGTTATTATTTGTTTTGACACTTTTAAACATATTACCAAAAGAACATTTGCTGCAGTTATGTCCTTTGGCCATATCTTGACAGTTAGTGTAATTTTTAACCTGTCAGATGGGTATAGTCTGTTTTAACAGCTATTATCATAAAATGCCTTTAGAAATTTCCTTGCAACCTGTATATTTTGTTATGGATAAATTATGTGGGAAGCCAGAGTGTTTCTGTGCCAATAGCAATGACGACCCATGCTATGGCCATGTCATGGTAATTTTCGGTCCTTCACAGAAAACATGCTTGCATCAATCTGTAGTGTGCATGGTCCAGGATTTATTGACACAGGTTGATAATTTGCTGAATAATCCAACCACATTTTTGTTTGGAAGTGGAAAGAACTAATAGAAATTGCATTAATTGCAATGTTTCAAAAGAGTTGAGATATATTATAATTTTGCTGCATGTCATTGTGGTAAATATCATGTCTTGATTGGTGAATGTGTTTAGTTTGTGAGTTACTTGAAGCAGAAATAATATGTGAATGTAGACAAAAGTGCAGGAGAAACTCAGCGGATGTGGCAGCATCTATGGAGCGAAGGAAATAGGCAACGTTTCGGGCCGAAACCCTTCTTCAGATTGATGGGTTTCGGCCTGAAACATTGCCTATTTCCTTCGCTCCATAGATGCTGCTGCACCCGCTGAGTTTCTCCAGCACTTTCGTCTACCTTCGATTTTCCAGCATCTGCAGTTCCTTCTTGAACATAATATGTAAATGCTTAATTGAGCTTAATTCTGACTGATAACTACGCACTTCGTCCGAGCACATTATCGCACACGTCATGCAAACAGTCTTAAATGACCACCTAAACTGTCATTTGGCAACCTAAAAAGCTGTCACGGTTGCCCGGCTGGCAACAGGGTAAAAAAAGTTAAGCGAGAGCCCTGACCAAGCCACAAGAACTTCTTATAACAACAGGCTCTATATTACAATAGGAGTGAGATGCATTAGGAAATATGGCATACAAATAGAGGCAAGGAAATATCAAATCTAGAATTGGATACAGTCGCTCAGCAGTTCAGTAGTGCACGTATTACACCATCATGCATCCTTAACACCGTTTCATCAGTTACTCATTGTCTTTCTCCCTTCGTGCTCTGCCCAGGACCACACCAGCATAACCTGCAATGGCCTCTTTATAACTTGGGCAACTTCAATCACCTTACAGAATTGTTCTGATAGAGGAGGCTATGGGCTCAGCATCAATACTGGCCATACCTTCACTATCTCTTAGAAGAAGGGGGGAGAGGAAGATGCTGCTAGCTTTTTGAAAGAATATAAATGTGATAGAGTTACAGGAAAGTGTGTGCGTGATTTTACTTTCAAATATTAAACACCAACTTACCAAACCAGCTAAAGGTGTAGACAGGCGGTTGATCTTTTTACTGACACCCTGTTTTATCTTGTTAACCAGCCTGAAAAGGAAAAAAAGGTAGTGATACAAAACTATCCACTTAAATATAATATTGCACAGGTGTAATAAACTGTCATCAGATCTTTTACTGAATGCAGATATTTCATCAATGTTTAGAATCATAGGACATTTTCCTTGTAGGAAGCTAACCATTAAGCCTGTACTAGTCAATGCAGCTCCACAACTTAATCCCACCTCACAGCAGTCAATTTGCAGCCTCGTAAAGCATGGCTCCACATGTTCATTTCCCTTCTTGTTAATGAAATGCCAGACTGATGCAATCACAGACAGGAGATTGCGAGCAAGTCTGGTTCAAAAAAGATAAATTCCATTTACAGATTTGATGTTGATGGATAACCAGCATATATTAAGATAACTAGTAAGGAGGAGAAATCCCTGTGAGAGGGTGATGAAACCTAGAGCACGTTCACCTGAACCGAGCTCAATGGGCCTCTACCGTACGCCAAGTCAGGTCAACATGAAATAAACGTCATATGCACAAGCAGAGCAAGGTACTGGTAGAATGAAAATCGTGCTTGCAGCAGCATCACAGACACATATACTTAGAAACACACAAAAATCTAAATTACAAATAATGCATTGTTTTATGAATAATAACATTGGCAGAAGTTGCTTACAATTATGTAACAAACCTGCTAATGTATCACATGCAGAACAAGACAACAGAGTGTAATGGGCCTGTCCTACAAGCATGCAACTCTATGCGATTAGCGCGACCTAACGTGGTCACTTGAGCCGTCCGGCGTCGCGGGGCCGGTCCCACTTCGATCGCCGGAGCCATGCGCAATTGTGCGGAGTCCGTCCCGAGACCGCGCGGGGCTCCGAAAAACTGATTATGTCCAAAAATTCCGCGCGGCAACGGCTTGTCGGCTCGCAGTCGCCTCGACGCATTGCACACCGCCCCGACATCGTGCCTCCGTGAACCTATCTGTAGGTGCCTCCCGGACCCTCTATGTGTGTGGCTCCGTGGCCCTCTGTGTGTGTGTGTGTGTGCCTCTGTGCCCCTCTCTGTGTGCCCCTCTCTGTCCTGGCGAACTTACCTTAGACTTCGCTCAAAGTTCGCCTCACTTTGCGCCACTCACCCAACCTCCGCGCGGCCCCTACTGCCGGTTTGGTTGCGCAGGCGCATGCTGGTGGGAACGACCCTGTACAGGGGATCACCCGACCTCCGCGCGGCCCCCGCTTCTAGTTTGATCGCGTTCATCGCATAGAGTTGCATGCTTGTAGGATAGGCCCTTAAGTCCCAACACAGTTTCTTGACCTGAAAATTAACCATACATCTGCCTCCACAGATGTTGAGTTCCTCCAGCAGTTCGTTTTTTATTGTGCTGTGATTATCCACTTGGTCAAACAGACAATGTGCACAAAACTCCGATGGAGGAAGAAAAATGGAGGACCCAGCGTGGCGGGACCACCATGAGGGAGGGGGAAAGAATAAAGGGGGACCTGCCGCAGGGGTACTTTGTAAGCACCCTTTCTGTGACAACTATTTGTATACCTTGGGTATGGTAAGCAAAGAGTTTTAGTGTCGTTGCAAGCAAACTAAAGAGCTTTACTGTATTGCAAGATCAGATGAGCAAAGTCAAACAAAAACAGCAGAGAATTTCGCACAAAAGGAGATAAGAAATCAAAATTGTTGCCTTCACTATTTAAAAATGCAAGTCATGGATACTCTGCACATCATTCACCTGTACTCGATGAGCACCCCAATACTGGGGTAATAAGCTCATTTGAATTGACATTTTGAAGGAGATCCACAACTAGTTTTATGAGTAACTAAGGAAGAAAAGCTGCATTTTACAGATGGCTCCTCATGGAAGGCTTGACATTGGTTCGCCTGAACCTACCTGATCTCCCAGTTGCTAAACCCTTCAATTCTCCTTCCTATTCCCACACTGAAATTTCTGTCCTCGGTCTCCTCCATTGTCAGAGTAAGGCCAAATACAAATTGGAAGAACAGCATCTCATATTTCGCTTGGGCAGCTTACAGCCTAGTGGTACGAGTATTTACTTCTCTAACTTCAAGTAACCCTTGCTTTCCCTCTCTCCATCCCTCCCCCTTTGTAGTTCTCCGACCAGTCTGTCCCCTTGATTAAATATTATCTCTGTATGTTTCGCTGGCAGCTTCTCCAAGCTAATAATTATCTATTCTACATTGATTTCTTCAACTGCAAGTAACCCTAACATTCCCCCTCTCTCTCCTCCCCAAGTTGCACCAGCTTCTCATTTTCACCCACCAAACAGCTAACAATGGCCTGTATCCTTTATCATCATTCTTTTTTGCATATCTTTCATTCATTGTTCTTTATCTCCCTACGTTAGCATCTATGTCTCTCGTTTCCCTTTTCCCTAACTAGTCTGAAGAAGGGTCTCGACCTGATACATCACACATTCCTTCTCTCTAGAGATGCTGCCTGTCCCGCTGAGTTACTCCACATTTTTGTGTCTATCCTTGGTATATTGTTATCTTATGTACACAGATACAGTGACAATTTGTCTGTGCGCTATTCAGTCAAATCATACTATACACAAGTACAATCAAAACATACCAAATAACCAAATGTATAATGTGGTGTTACAGCATTAGAGATAATTCAGATTTTTTAATTTTTAATTTTTTTTATTTAAAGTGCAAGGGCCCCAGTGAAGAATGTTGGGAGATCAGGACTACACCATAGTTTATGAGAGGTCTTTTCAGTAGCCCGATAATAACGGGGAATAAACCATTTCTAAATCTGGTGGCACATGCTTTCAAACTTTTGTATCGTCTGCCCAATGGGAGAAAGAAGGTAGAATGACTGCTTGCACTGAATACAGGATGAACAATAATAAATCCAAGCATTTAATTAGTTGCTGAGATATTTAACAACTATATTATTGTTTCAACACAAAAGATGGTAATCTTTCTGATAAACATTTGAGATAGTGGTGAAACGAGTTCAAACGGGTAAATGCACAATTAAAATAGAAATCAATGTGGTGAACTCCATTTTTTTGAAAGCTTCAGATGATGGAAATCCGAAATAAAAACAGAACATTTTGGAAACACTTAGCAGGTCATGCAGGATCTGTGGGAAGAGAAAATGTTATGTTTTTTTTCCCTTGGAGGCTCTTTAACACTACTCTTCTTCCACAGTCTCAAATGGCACCCTTCTGGGTTGCAATAAATATTTATTCTTGCAATGAGAGTATTTGCCAATAATTAATTTTTGAAAATCTTTTTGCTCCATCTTAAGTTATACTTGTATATGCATCTTCAGAAATTCCTTCTCCATGTCCATTTTAATCTTGCCTCTGACCTTTTTTAAATGTTGTAAAATTCTGCCACGTCCCCCAAACTATTTTTCACTGTCTGCCCGAAAACTAAAGACTTCAGCAAAATATGAGATTCCCAGTGATCATAATAATGGTGAAGGTACACAAAAGGCTGGAGAAACTCCACGGGTGCAGCAGCATCTAAGGAGCGAAGGAGATAGGCGACGTTTCGGGTCGAGACCCTTCAATATGGAGAGAATAGATCCATGTTTTAAGAGAATCAAAAGTAATTGCTTAAAAATAAAGGGTCACCCACAGAAGTCTGAAAACAGACAAAATTCTCTCTCTGAAAATTGTGGCCTTGGAACACTTTAAGGGCAGTGTGTGCGCAGGTTTCAAATATTTTTTTAAGGCAAGGGGTGACCAGATTTTTGATAAGGGATGAGAGGTTGCCAGGTATTAGGTAGAGTTGACATTACATTGAGCAGCCAGAATACTATAGAATGGTAAATCAGCCTCAAAGATTGAGTGGCAAGTCCTTGTTCTTAATTCCTCACATGTACCCTTAAATGGCCAGTATGAATGGAGTGTCTTATGAAACCATATTGCAACAGTTCCTGATTACAAACCAGCGGACTTATGGTACACTATACAAAATAAACCACTACACAGGTATATATTCTGAAGAAAGGTCTCGACCTGAAACGTTACCCATTCCTTCTCTCCAGAGATGCTGCCTGTCCCGCTGAGTTACTCCAGGTTTTTGCATCTATCTTTTGTTGTATATATTCTAGGCCTGGTTACCACCTGTATCACGCTGCCTAATGACCTAGTCTAGAATTGAGATCCATCATATAACATCAACTGTCCCCAATTCTTCCTCTCAATCATCACTGAGCCTTCTAATGCATCAACGAACTCCATCATCTTTGGATAAGCCTCCATTCCTACCTGATTGTGTGTGATTGTATGCGATTCCAGCAACAAGCCCTGTACCCTTACAGTAAGACTGCATCTCCCCTCACAACAACTTTTTTTTAACTGATCTTCCATTTTTTTCTCATTGCCAAGTCAATAAAAGTCAGGCATACAATTGTATAGCCTCTTGCAAGAGAAAACTGTACAGAGTAACTGTGGTACAGAGGGTCTGAAGACTCTTCATAGGCGGACTTAACAGTGAAATAGAAACTTAGATAACTCTACCATTAATCAGCCCTGCTTCTCCTACTTTTCATTTTAGAGATACACCGCAGAAACAGGCCCTTCGGCCCACCGGGTCCACATCGACCAGCGCTTCCCGCATATTAACACTATCCTACACAAACAGGGGACAATTTTACATTTACCAAGCCAATTAACCTACAAACCAGTATGTCTTTGGCACGTGTGAGGAAACCTTAGAACTCGGAAAAAACCTACGTAGTCACAGGGAGAACGTACAAACTCCTTATAGACAGCATCCGTAGTCAGGATCAAACCCGGGTCTCCGGCGCTGCAAGGAAGCAACTCAACCGCTGCGCCACCGTGCCACTGCACCATCACCCTTTATTTGCTTTCAAGAGACGCTGGAGATCTAACAAATATCCATTGAAAGTTGCAAGAATTGAGCAAATTATAAAAATCGCATTTATTTACTTTGTTTTACTACCTTGCACAAATATTACCACCACCTATGTGTGGAAAGGAACTGCAGATACTGGTATATGCTGAAGATAGACACAAAGTGCTGGAGTAACTCAGCGGGTCAGGCAGCATCTCTGGAGAAAAAGGATGGTGACGTTTCGGGCTGGGACCCTTCGCCAAACATTTTACGCTTCTAGCATTAAGTGTATTGCAATGACGAGCACAACAAAAGCTATCGATAGTGGAATACTTAGCAGGTCAGGCAGCATCCCAGGGAAAAGAAAAAAGAACGAATGATTCAGGTCAATGACCTTTCATCAGGACATGTTGATTTTTAGATGACTTCCAGTAAGCTAACCAGTTTGTTTTTATTGGCAACATTTAATCATATTATTATACATATGGGCTGCTAAGACAGGCAACGGTACAAAGGTTTGTGTATATTCCGGGATGGATTGAAAGACAGGATCCAGAAAATTAGGCAGGACCTTCTTTCGTAATGGAAAGATTGTGTTTGTAATTATTCCTTCCTGTTTTATGATGCAGGCCAAAGATCAATCTGTTGCTCAGCCACAGCTCAGGCAAGAACAGACAATGCTGACGAGACAAAAGTAGATGACCCCATTGATGGAGGACAAAGTAAAGCTTAGCTCAAGTTCAAATAGAATGATAGACCTGTGAACATTTGAGCAGGAGGAGGAGGAGAAATAAAATCCATGATAAGTACACAGGTCATAAAGAAGGGGTCGAACCCCTTAACCACACTAGTGAACCATTGGAAAGAATGGCTAACCAAAGGATATTAGAGGATGCAATGCAAGTGGAAAATCAAGAGAGTGAGAGCTAGGAACTGGGAGTAGTCTTGTGGAAGAGAATCACATGGCTATAGTCTTTTTATTTTTAATTTGCCCATGGGATTTGGACATTGTTAGCAATGTCAGCCTGTATTATCCAATCCTAATTATCCTCAGACTTGGGAGTGAGTTAAGACTCCACTACACTGATGAATTTAAACAGTACGGGCCAATTGCTAGGTTTACTTCCCTGAAAGACATTAATGAATGAGATGATCTTTTGCGTCAATCTACTAGTTTTATGGTCAACGTCACAGTGATTAGATTTTAATTTAGTTTAGAGATGCAGCATGGATACAGGCACCTTCGGCCCACCGGGTCCGTGCCGACCAGTGGTCCCCGCATATTAACACTATCCTACACACACTAGGGACATTTTTACATTTACCAAGGCAATGAACCTACATACCTGTACGTCTTTGGAGTGTGTGAGGAAACCGAATATCTCGGAGAAAACCTACGCAGGTCACGGGGAGAACGCACAAACTCCGAACAGACAGCACCCTTACTCTGTATCGAACCCGGGTCTCTGGATAGAGTTGCTGCAAACGAGCAACTCTATCGCTGCGCCACCGTGCCGCCCTAGGCAGGTTATGTTATGTTCGATGTTAATCTTTTTTTCAATTAATTATTTAGTTTTGAATTCCCCAGTTTCTATGGTGAGATTTGAATTAATTGCATCTGATTGTTGGTTATGCAGTCAAAATGCAGTCACATAGTTAAATGATGTCAAGCATTAATTAGGTGACGAGAGAGCTCAGGGAGGAGCATTTGGTGTCCCCAAGGACTCAAGAGCAGGGGCAAGAAAAGAAGAAAATAAGCCACGTGGGTAAGTCTGGATAGGAAAAGAGTGCAGGTCAAATGAGAACAATCCCACGGAGCTGAGATCAGAAGGGGGGGGGGGGGGGGCGAGGAAGGCTGCAGGGCATGTGGTCAATAGTAACAAACAGGCAGACTTCAACAATTAACTGCAATGCTCCTCTGGTCATGGAGAATGTTGGTTTAGCCTTTTCTGATGCATCAGTGCAGCAGAAAACTAACTGAAGGAACTTGGAAGGGGACAGCACACTATTTTTTTTAGATGCAGTAAATTTTCCCATCAAAGTTGAACATATGTGCTCTGTGCTTCCATCGTTTATATGCATTCAGGAATGTGATGTGCAGCAAGGTCAGATATCAGAACTATGAACTCAGCACTTCCTATACCTACTAAGCTGGTGGAGCCAATTGCAGTAAGCTACCTCCCTGCAAGGACCATAAGCAATGAAATTGGTTATTTCCAAATTGGTTATTGGCTCACTCATTTTAGGTACATTATCTAAGATTAACATCAGCAGATCAAGGTGTACCAAAATCAATATCCGCCTTGCGTTTAATAGTCTTAGCTAATAATATGTAAAATAACTCAACCCTGTAAAATGCAAACTAATTACAACTGGAAGACCAGGAAAACATTTTTTTTTTTTTTTTAAATCAAGCTTTTGTGCAGTTACTTGCTTGTATCTTGCAATGGTATTTTTCAATTTATGTAGCTTTACTTAGTAGTGGAAAGACCTCTACGAACACAAGAGCAAATGATGTTACGTGTCCAATATTGCCCTGGTCACACAAATCAAATAGATGCCAACTCATCTCCCTGTATTAGAATCCCTATCCTGAATTATGTATAAATGGAAAGGATAAGAAAGAAGACATAACGCAAGACTCCTCTGTAAAGCCTGCAAAATTAATCAATAACTAGTAAAGTTGGTAATTTCTGCACTGAAGCACACAGGGCTTGCCAGAAAATAGTGGTTAATTAAATAGGCCAGCAAGGTCAAGATACTGATTGCTTAACCAGAGGCATTAGTTCCTATCCCAGCATAGCTGTTGGCGAGTTTCATTAATTCATTTAATTTATCAAATTTGGTTTGAATTAAGTTAACGGGAGAGCGATTATATTGCAAGAGTAAGGTCCTTCATTAATATTTTGTCATCTTGTTATCCTTGATCAGCCTAGCTAATTTGTGTCCGGTCCCACAGCAAAATCCCTGCATTTTAATTGAATACTGAAATGCATTGACAAACCATTCTGTTGAAGAGCAGGAGAGCTGTGAGCAATAAATGGTGGCCCTGGCAAAAATGTCCATGTCCCGATTAGATTAAAAAGCTACAGTAATATAAATTAAACACCGGGAGTTCAATTGCTCATCACTTAATTGCTTAAGTGCTTATTTTTTAACAGCAATAATATCCATATTGTTCAGAAAAAATGTCAAATAGTCCATAAAAGTGCAGCGTGGCCAAAGTTTTGAAAACATAAAATGGATCCTCACTCTAATGTTAACTAATGAGGGACATCTGCAGCTGACGGATTCATCAGGCATTAAAAAGTCTTTCAACAAATGATCTAAATTGGATAACAGTGATGTCCAAGAAAGGAAAGGAGAGTGAAGTCTATCTGCTTGATTACAAAACTGAACATCCTCCCCCTCCCACAACATTTGGCAATTTCTTTCCACTGAACTACGTCAGTTAACCCAGCATTCGCTAGAAAAATTACCCTAAAAGGACATTCTAGGATACGATTTATATAATATTGGATTAATACCCTGTTGGGAAATTTACTAAATAATCAATCCCCATGTTGTGGCTCTGAGAAAATGGTCAGTCTTGCAATTTTCCGTAACGCAAAGCCACGTCATCTGTGCATTTGCCAGAATCCCGTTGAAAGAAAATAATTGGAGTTATATATACATTTTTTATCCCAACCACATACATTTTGAGAAAGTAAATGTTATTCCTTATTTCAAACTTTTGTATAGTGATTTACAAATTCTGCAAGGACGGATTTTCATAACTGGAACAGTCATAATGGAGGGGTCACCTGTATTGTTTGTATTGAAGTGGGTTGAGCCAATTGCCTATTTGAGTGCAGGCACATAAGAAATAAAATGCTCCGTGTACATTGTTTTGGTTACCAATGCACTTTCTAACATATTGGCTGTTCTCGAGGGGAGATATTCTGCTACAATTACACAATTACTTGATATGTACAAAATATGGGGAGGGAATCTGCATGCTCGCATCTGAAATTTTTGGACATTGAGTACTTTTGTCTAGAAAGCTTTTGGAAATGTCACACAGAGTCAAAAAACAAAGCAAGCCCAAACTTGGAAGCGTCCTAAGTGATCTGCAAATAAGTTTCAGAGGGAAGCAATGCTGTGGCCAACCTGTCAAGGGGTCACATGCTGAGGATCGCAGGGACTGGACTGTGCCGGTGTATACTATATTTTAATTGATTACTCTTTCAAAGACACTGCAATTGTGGAGATTTCAAATATCAGGCTAAGAACAAATAGGGCCAACTAATGAAGAGCAAGTGATCTGAAACTATGACCCAGTTTCTCGCTTCACAGATGCTGCCCGACTTGTTAATTTTATTATTTTTTATGAAGGAACTGCAGATGTTGGAAAATCGAAGGTAGACAAAAATGCTGGAGAAACTCAGCGGGTGAGGCAGCACCTATGGAGCGATGCAAATAGGCAGCTTTTCTGGACTGAAGAAGGATCTCGACCCGAAATGTTGCCTATTTCCTTCGCTCCATAGATGCTGCCTCACCCGCTGTGTGTCTCCAGTATTTTTGTCTACCTGCTGATTTTATTCAGAACTTTAACGGTCTGCTGTTTTTAAAATACACTGCCAGGTGAGGAAGTGTAATGTCTAGATCAAGGAAGCGAACAGTGAGAAATTAAGCTCAAAACTGTCAGAAGTAACTTCAGAAAATAAGTGACTGCAGGACATGATGAATAACTTATTAAAACCAGTAGCAATGTACACTGATACAAGGTGGCAAATTTGACCAGCTGAAAAAAAATTGCTAATTTAATTTACTTATGTACAAATCCCAAGATTATACACAGATTGAATCAAAACTCAAGTACAATGTGCAATTCTGACCACCACTTTGATGCAAGGATTAAGGTTTCAAGGTCAGTTTATTGTCACGTACCAATTAAGGTACAGTGAAATTTTGGTGACTCAAAACATTTCTAGAAAGGGCAACCAAACTGGCATTTACTGACGATGGCTGCACTCTGATCATTACAATGTCATCATTACAAACTAGAAGTACGTCAAATGAACAGTCAAATATTAAACAGGCACACTCCCCTACGTGGTAGGATTAAAGGGCAAAATACATGTATATATGCATGATTGTGCAATTGAAAATGACTTGTATTTGCTTCTGGGGCTATGTTCTGCACATTCTAATAATCAAACTTGGTGAAAATAGCATACACAGGTGATTAAATACTTCATGGCAAAAGTTGCTCAGCATTTATTGAACCTGCATAGTGGCCAGAAGGTGATTATGTTTAAACTCAAAAGCAAATGTTGCATGAAAGTTTTCTTCACATTCAACAATGGTTGTTGGCATATTATTGTCACATGTACTGAGCTGTTGTTGTGGAGTGAACAATAACATTGATAAGCCTGATAACCATCACCATCGTAAGGAACAAAATCCAGCAGCAAACTCTGAAGAATGCAGCTCTGCAGTGGAAGGCAGAAGTGCAGGAGTTGCTGAAGGCACTTCCCTCCTCCTCCAGCTGGTGTACCATTGCAGAATGCAGGTGCTAGTGCAAATTGAAGACCAATTAAACTGTGCAACCTGCAAACCTTATCTCTCCAAACAGGGTGGGGTAGAAACAAGCTTTCCAAAATTGCGCAATGGCGTTATTCAGTCAGCACAGTGGTAGAGCTGCTGCCTCAGACTGCCAGAGACTCTGGTTCGATCCCGACCTCCGTACTGTCTGTGTGGAATTTGCACACTTTCTCTGTGACCGCGTGGGTTTCCTCTGGTTTCCTCCCACATGCCAAAGATGTTTGGCTTTGTGGGTTAATTGGCCTCTGTGAATTGCCCCTAGTGTGTAGGGGGTGGATGAGAAAGTGGGATAGCATAGAACAGGTGTGAACAGGTGATCAATGGTCACCATGGATTCAGCGGGTTGAAGGGCCTGTTTCCGTGCTTCTCTCTAAACACTTCCTGATCAATACCAATGCTTAACAATACTTTCTCATGGCTTGAAAACCTAAACTTAAATATTCAAATTTTCACAGATAATTGTTTTGCAAATGTCACAAATTTTGATAGAATCATGTATATGTTTGTAATAAAATTTGAATGCATCACCTTCCCCCTTAATCTAACCAGTATGTTTTAACCTTTATTGAGCAGATCTGCATGAAGTGAAGGAGCCTCAAGAAGAGCTGGGTGCATGGACCTCCCCCCTGGGTCCCATCCACAGCTCAGCTTACACAACCTTAGGTCACGTGGATCCATGTTTACATGGGTGGCCCACGGATGAAGCAGCCATGTTGGTGCAGTTCACATAATGGTAACTGTGACCAGGCAGATGGAACACGTCTAGGCAGCCCAGTAGGGTGCAAGACGGGACCCCCTGTGCATGGACGCCTTGCAGGGTAGAGACCCCCCCCTCCCCCTCCCCCGTATGCAAGACGAAGACCCCCTCCCCACAAGGCAGAGGCAGAACCACCCCTGCACCATTATACTAAGGAATAGGGATGAAAAGTCGAGACTCACTCCCCACCCTGTGTCAGTGTATTAGTCGCCATGCCCCTCCCCATCATTTCAATACACCCCACACCCTTTTCTGTATCATCTCAAAAACACGTTGCACTCCTCCACATATCATTCCAATGGACCCAGAGCCCTTCTCCGTCATTACAATATACCAGGAGCCCTCCCTATGGTAGTCCAATACACTTTGCACTCCTCCCCTTTTCACTCCAATATATCTCACACCTCTTCCCATGTTATTTTAATACACCTCGCACCTCTCCTTGTGACACCACTACTACACTGATACATCCCTCACCTCTCCCTGAATTACTCTGATACATTCCACGCCCCGCCCCGTATCACACTGATACATCCCACGTCCCTCCCAGTATCACACTTGTACATCCTTCACCCCTCCCTGTATAACACTGATACATCCCTCACCCCTCCCTGTATCATGCTGATCATCCCTCACCCCTCCCTGTATTACACCGATACATCCCACACCCTTGACTGTTACTCACTGATGCTCCCCACACCTATCATTGTAAAACTGATATTATACCACATAATCTTTGCATATGCACAGAAGTCAAAAATCGAGCAGATGATACCACATGGAACTGCAAGCTTAAAAGCAGCTTTATATTCCAGTCACAAAGCCCACCCACGAGCCCTTTCCACCAGAGGAACAATGAAACAGCACCATGCACACATTTGTCCACATTGATACATACTCGCATAGCAGGACTCCATCCTCCAGTGCGGATCGAAAATCTTTCTGCCCAAATCTCTTCCCAGTAACTTCCTATTTAAAAAGAAATCAAAGAGTAGATCAGTAGAACGTCCATCATTCCAAAGTCATTCAATCTTAATGAAAAATTATCAAGTTTTATCACAAGATGTCTCACTAACCTTGAATACAACACACACACAAAATTGTACTTACATTTTAATGCAGAGTAACTGCATTAAAATTTCAGAATGTGTATATAATCAGAAATATAAAAATGTATGCGTTATGATTGCATGTTACAAAATGGACGCAGTATTTTAGTTAGCTATAATATGCAGGCCACTATTGGAAGGGGAATTGGAGAGGCAAATTGGGAGCCATTGAATTTAGTTTATTGTCATGTGTACCAAGGTACAGTGAAAAGCTTTTGTTGCGTATTAACCAGTCAGCAGAAAGACAATACATGATAACAATCACGCCATTCCCAGCCTTTAGAAAGAAAGTGGAGACAACAAAAATCCCATTAAATTCAGTGTACCATTACAGAGAATACATTATGGTGGAAATAAATTAGAGATTAACTTTGTGTGCCGGTGTGTGTGCGCATGCTCATGTTGCATATGTGGTGTATGTGTGTTGTTGGTCTGTCTGTGCACGTGCACGAGTTAAGGGGCTGTCCCACTGCGGCGACCTAATTGGCGAGTTTAGGAGAGTTTGAAATAGTGTCATGTTGAAGACCTCCTTCGACCATGTTGAAGACTAGCTTCGGGGAAAATTGGACACCGAATAGTGGAGAGTGAAGACGACCCCCTTCGACCATGTTGAAGACTATCTACGACGGTACTAGGAGGTCCACCTCTATCACGGGGGAGATGAGGCGGAGGGCGGCCGTGGGAGAGTGGGGGCTATCCAGAGGGTTGCACTCCTTCGGCCGCTTACAACTTGGTGCTTGGGTTCAGATTGCCCAGTCACCTATGGCTTGTGTGGAAAAATGACCCCCACCTTCCCGTCTCCACCGGCAGGAGAGTTTACAGTCTAAAAGAAAATTCAGTAGTATGATGTGCTAGTCAGCAAAATGTTCAGGTGTACAACTTGCAATTATAAATGTCACTGAGTGCCTCCGTGACCCTCTCTCCGTGTGACCCTCTCTGTACTTGCGAAGTTACCGCGGACTTCGCTCCAACTTCGCGCTACTCACCCGACCTCCGCGCGGCCCCCGCTGCCGGTTTGGTTGCGCTCGCCGCATGCAGGCGCACGTTGGTGGGACCGGCCCTGCACGGGGATCATTCGACCTCTGCGCGGCCCCCGCTTCCAGTTTGGTCGCGCTTGCCGCATGCAGGTCGCATGCTCGTGGGACAGGCCCTTTACCCTGTTCATAGCTGCTTAGGTTTCCAGTGCTGAACACTCCCCTGGTCCCAGCTTTGACTGCACACCTAGTACTATTCCAGACCTTGACTCTGGATGCACACTTGGCCTTGCTCCTAGCCCCTCTGCACTGACAATATATCTGGGCCTCACATAAAGCCTCATCTCTGACCCCCTGAACTTAACCTATTACGTTCAAGCCCACAGATGCATATCTAATGCAGTAATCCTTTATGGGGCACTTCACAGACCAAATTATCTATAACAAAATTTGCTACACCCATTGGCTTCCTTGTTATCTAACATGCTAGTTACTTTGTCAAATAAGTCATCAATTGGTTGAACACAATTTCTCAACCATAAAATTATACTCACTCAGTATACTGTTACCATTTGTTAAGGGCTTGGACACGCTAGGGGCAGGAAACGTGTTACCGATGTTGAGGGAGTGCAGAACCAAGGGCTCTCCCCCTCTCTCCACACACTATCTCTCCACACACTCTCTCCCCACCCTCTCTCTTCCCCCTCTACCTCACTCTCTCCCCTCTTTCTCCTGTCTCTATCTCCTCTTTCACTTTGCCCCCCCGCTCTTTCTTTCTCTCTTTCACCCATTTCCCCCTTTCCCCCTCTCTCTTCCCTCGTTCCCCCCCCCCCCTCTCTCTCTCCCTATCTCTGTTCCCTACCTCTCTCTTCCCCCACCCTCCTCTTCTCTCTCCCCATTCTCCCCCCCCTCTGTCTCTCCCTCCCCCCTGTCTCCTTCCCCACTCTCTCTCCGCCTCCCTTGGAGAGTCTCTGTCCCTTCGGCACAGAGACTCACGGCAGTGGCGCAACGCTTCCAACGGCCCGGGACTCTTGAACTGAAGCTGCTCCATGGCCGGAGCTGCAGCGAGCGACTCGCCAGCCCCACAAACACTCGCCAGCGCCGGCAACCCGCATCTGTTCCCGCCGCTGGTTCTGTTTCCATCCCTCCCTCAGCCCCGGCTCTCCAACACCCGCGGACCATGCAGTTTATCTGAGTTTTGACATTTTCGTTGATCACAGAATTTCTCATGACTGAGCGTGAGAAATATGTGATCAGCGTGAGGATTTCTCGAAATGAGTGAGTCTCACGCTCAAAGCGTGAGAGTTGGCAGCCCTGTAGTGCGTCGACTTAGTACCAGGCCTAGTACTCCATGCAACACCATTGCAAAGCTTTAGCTTTATTCCAATCCTTTTATGCAGCAGACATTTCAATTATTACTGCACAAAACAATAAATAAAGTTGACTTTTCAACTTCTAAGGAACAAGTTGGGACTTGAAAGAAAGATCTGGGAGCAGCTAATTTGCCTTGCAAATTCCAGATATGATTTAGAGGCGACAAGGAAATTGGGGGAGGAGATTAATTTTCTTTAACGTTAAACAAGTCACTATCAAATTGCTACTTTGCACATTTTAATTTCACTGCATAAAGATGAAATGCAAGATGCAAAGATGTATTAAGATTATGAAGATTGAAGTCTGCCAAATTAACTACCAATGCAGTGAGCACTTTGTAATCCTGTGGCCTGCCGCTAAACTGCTTTGATAAATGTTTTACAAGTATATTAAGAATAGTGGCCAACCTTGAACCTTTGCAAGAGTTGTGTGTGAAAGCTGTACACTGACAACCAGTAAGACACATACAGACAGACACATACATAACCCCATCCTTCGACCCATTGAAACCTGCAATCTTTCACTTTCATTAATAAAACTTCACCAGCAATTCATTAATTTGAGTTTGGGCTGTGAGCATGCCTCATATCCTTTCACCAAGGCAGTTCATCTTCATGTTTAAACTTAAGGCCTACTCTTCCGTTAATAAAGCCAAAATCCTTATCTGTACTTCACAGAAACTATTACCAAAGCTCAAATAAGCCCGACCTTAGAATAACACCACTCCACCCAGGACACCTGCGTTCTATCCTCGTGAATCACCACCTTTACGTTTATTGTTGGTTATCTCAAGGTTTTTTTTGTAAAATAGTTATTTTGAATATTTCATTCCCATGGAAAAGGAAATTTAAGAATAAGGTGCAAGCCATTTACAACAGAGATGAGGAAACACTTTTTCCACAGAGAGTTGCGAGTCTGTGGAATTCTCCGCCTCAGAAGGCAGTGGAGGCCGGTTCTCTGGATACTTTCAAGAGGGAGCTAGATAGGGCTCTTAAAGATCAGGGGGTATGGGGAGAAGGCAGGAACGAGGTACTGATTGTGGATGATTGGCGGTGGTGGCTTGAAGGGCCGAATGGCCTACTCCTGCACCTATTGTCTATTGCCGAGATGGAAACCAGCAAGATTAAGAGTGAAACCAGTTACCAAAAAAAGATAAAGTAAAAACAGCACTCCAAAAGTAACATCAACTTCCTGCAGATAAAGAATTTTAATTGCTAGTGGGATAGGCTATACAGCAATAAATTCCTTCTCATATTACTATGTTCATAAATTCACTTAGAGAAATGTCATAAGGAAACAGTCACTGAATGATAACCTCACCATTAACACTTCTCACTTTACACCAAAGAGACTAGTTTTGATCTATTACAGAAGTTATCATGTTAAACATCAATATCACATTCCCAAATAAGTCCCACCTTGACTTAAAATGTACCTTGAGGCAACTATTCAGCAGGGGCCCCGTCATCATTTGAACAGAAGCAACTCGGACACTTTACAGAATTATAATACTTGCACAAAGATGAAATTGAAGCTGTACAGCAAGGGACTTGAAATGTTGAGGAATGCAGACACGTTAGATTCCTTGACAGGTTGCAGTTAAAATTAGAACCAAATGAATGTCTCCACAAAACATCTCATGGAATTTCTGAGGGAAAGTAACCCTGAACTGAAGAACCCTGAATGGAATAATTGGCTTCAATGGCCTAATCTTACTCAAACTTTCAAAAAGATAACGGCTGATCCACAAATCCAAAAAAAGGGTAGCACAGTGACGCAGCGGTAGAGTTGCTGCCTTAGTGCCAGAGACACGGTTTGAAAATGAAGGTGATATCTGTACGGAGTTTGTATGTTCTCCCTGCGAGTGTTCGCCGGGTGCTCTGGTTTCCTCCCACATTCTAAAAGCGTGCAGATTTGTAGGTTAAGTGGCTTCTGCAAATTGTCCCTAGTGTGTAGGATAGTACTAGTGTATGGGTGTTCGTTGCTTGGTATGGACTCGATGGGCCGAAGGGCCCGCTTCCATGCTGCATCTGTAAAAACTAAATTCACCTTCGCATCTGATACGCATTTCCTTTGGTTCCTTTCATATCCAAGAAGCCGTCAATTGTGAAACCAAACATACCATCAAGCCCATAGTGGTAGAAAACACAACACAAACTCTCACAAGTTTCACAATTCAAACTCTCTCCTTCAACCTGTAGATCTGGCTCCATTTCCCGACAATTGTCCAGACTTCCAGGTTCTCCTGCCAGAAGAAACAACCTCTCACCACCTCCTTTTATCACCAGCCTCAGTTTCATACACAAATACAAAGTAAATTAGCAAAGTGACTGATACATTAGCCTTTATTCCACAAAGGTGTGTGTGTGGAGGTAACTTGATCCAATTACCTGTGGTCCTGGTGAGTCTATTTGGAATATTTGCACAGGAGTAGTTGAGTGTGGGTCTAATGATGATGAGAGAGGAATAAATAATGATCAGGATACTAGGAATAATTATCCTGCTCTACCTTGAAATTAGATCACAGGATCTTCCACTTTAACCCAAAAGGAAACATGGACTTAACCTCCCGTCCCAAAGCAGCACTTCTGACACAGTGGCACACCCTGTACTCGAGTATCAGTTTAGATTATTGTGCAGAAATCCCTGGGGCAGGACTTGAACCTACAAGAAAGCCATTTACATGAATTAGCCAAGAACAAACAGGTAGTGACAATACTTGTACCGATTGAAGGTTCTGGATATCAACAATCAAATTGTTCCAACTGGATTCCATTCCTGGGATAAACACAACATTCTGCAGGAAATCAGTGGGTCAGGCATCATCTCTGAAGAAAAAACGGGATGTTTTGGGTGATACCCCTTCCTCAGACTGCCTGTCTGAAGTAGGGTTCTGACCTGAATGTCACCCATTCCTTTTCTCCAGAGGTGCAGCCTGACCCGTTGAGTTTCCAGCATTGTGTGTCCATCTTCAGTATAATCAGCAACTGCGGTTCCTTGCTACACATTCCATTCCTGAGAAATGTTTATAACCCAAAATCTTTGTAAATCTGAAATAAACAAAAACAGTGTGTGAGAGAGAGGATTTCAGCTGCGAGGCAGGAGTGTGCGGTCACAGGAAGAGTAGCCATCAGCCAGCCTCGCTGACTCAGTGAGTGAGCGAGTGAATCTGCTGAGTCCTCTCCAACTCCAACCTCTCCTCAACCCAGCCCCCCCATTGTTAAGGTTTTGGGATGGGCTAGGGGTGGGGGTTGATGTTGGGAAGGGAAGGGAAACAGAAATGCTTCATTCCTACATAGCATTTGGGTGACCGGCAGGAATCTACTGCCGTTTTCACTGGAGGATGTCCATAGATTGGGTGTTCATAACACAGGGAGAACCTACAAGCTCAATTACGACAGCAATTACTGATTCCTGTTTACTATTTTGTTTCACATCAGTTAATTCTCAGGTAATATTAAATGATAAGACGGTATTGTATCTACATCTTAAGGTCCTGTCCCACTGTACGAGGTAATTCAAGAGTTTTCCCCCCGATTCGAACTCGGAGAATGAACGTAGCGGGTCCGTAGGAGTTCATGGATGTCTCGTAGCGGTTCGTACAAGTAAAAAGTAACAATGTTCATCACAAATTTTTTTTTTACTCGTGGACATTTTTTCCATAGTGTTGAAGATACGTCACGAGTTTACTGGATTTCCCAGAGCACCTACCGTTACTCGTACGAGCCGCTACGGGACATTCATGAACTCCTACGGACATTCTCCGTGTTCGAATCCGGAGAAAACTCGGGAGAACTCTTGATTTACCTCGTACAGTGGGACAGGCCCTTAACACTGAGCATCCTGACCCAATGCCAAATTCCCACTAGGGCTCACCCTTGCTTCTCTGTAGACGTCACAAAGTCCAGCACTGACATGATCCAAAGACAGCAGCACAGGGAGCACAGAGGACCTCTTGTGGGATCCCAAGGGACAGCGCAAATTTTAATAAACTTCCCAGCCTGCGAACTGGATTAATCTTCCCACTGAACAAGGGCCAAATTATAGCAGCTCCATTAAAATCGATAGTTACAGCTGCTGGAAGAACAGTAAGGAGATGTTTTTACATTGATTTACTTTTCTGCAGATGATAGGCACAAAATCCTGGAGTAATTCAGCAGGTCAGGCAGCATCTCTGGAGAAAAGGGATAAGTGATATTCCGGCTTAAGGCCCTTCATCAGCTGCAGAATCATGTCAGAGAGAGGAGGAGAACTTCAAATCTGGCATAACGAGGAGATACGCAGTGGAGTAGACCCCTATGAAGGATCTCAACCGAAAACATCACCTATTTCTTTTCTCCAGAGGTGATGCCTGACCCGCTGAGTTTAGACCTGCATCTGCAGTTCCTTCTTACCAATGGACGATTTGTGTGTCTTTTTCTACCATTTTAATTTTTATTAATTAGTAGGTTCTTTTGGTCCCCAGGTATTTGTGAAGATGCGTACAGACTTTCTATTTCTGTGGTTGCCTGCAACAGCCAGTAAATACGGGGATGAAGCCAGACCAGTCATCACAGGTATTCTGAGAGAACAACCCGTGCTTGCATTGGGAGAGAGCCTGCATTGACCTGGACTGTGCTGATGCACCACAAGCAGGACCTCAGTGGAAGAGACAGTATAGTGCAAGTAATGAATGATCACAGGGTGTCAAAGGTTACTAGGAGAAGGCTAGAGAAGGAAAATAGATCAGCCATGCTCAAATTGCAAAGCAGACTGGATGGGCCAAATTGCCTAATTACGCTGTGTAGGACGGAGGTGCAGATGCTGGTTTAAACAGAAGATAGACACCAAATGCTGGAGTAACTCAGCGGGACAGGCAGCATCTCTGCAAAGAAGTAAGGGGAGACGTTTTGGTTGGGACCCTTTTTCAATTGTGCTGCTGTTTTATGATCACGCATCTAATCTGATACAGCCACACACACACACACACATACAGCTCCTATACTAAAGAAACATATTTTTATTCCGATAAACTCCATCCAAAAGGATGCATTAAAATTCACCCAAAAAAATCAATAGAAATTCACTGGTGCTGTAATAAACTTGCCCTCCTTTTAAATCAAAACGATGGAGGCTGCTCTTGAATTGAAATGAGACGGGTGATTAAATCAACAGATACATCTCACTGTATCCCCAAACTCTACCTCCGCTACATTGACGACTGCATTGGTGCTACTTCCTGCACCCATGCTGAACTCACTGATTTCATCCATTTCACCACTAACTTCCATCCGGCACTCAAATTCACCTGGACCATTTCCGATATGATATCTCCCTACCGTTTCTTGACCTCACTATCTCCATCGCAGTTAACAGACTACTGACTGATATCTACTACAAACCCACCGACTCCTATGCCTATCTGGACTACACTTTTTCCCACCTTGCTTCCTGTAAGGACTCCATCCCCTACTCCCAATTCCTCCGTCTGCGTCGCATCTGCACCCAGGATGAGGTGTTCCAAACCAGGGAATCGGCAGGGCTCGAAATTAGCGGTTGCCCGGGTGCCAATGACCACCCAAAGTGCCGCCGGGCAACCTAAACACAGTCATTTTGACCAGCTTGGCACTGCAGATACTGGTTTATACCAAAGATAGACACAAAAAACTGGAGCAACTCAGTGGGTCAGGCAGCATCTCTGGAGAAGAGGAACGTGACATTTCGTGTTGGCGACGGCTGTAGTGGGGGGGGCAAAGATACTAGATGCAGGGTGACGAAGGGTCAGAGTGAATAACGGGCCCCGTACAGCGGCAGCAGTGGCTGCGATAGCGGCTCCATCTCCTCCCGCACCCCACTTGCCCTGATAGCGGCCACTGCCTGCCACTCTGCCAACGGCGCTTTTAACGTTAATTCTAAAGCGGGAATGATGGAAACTGCTTTTATCAATAATATTTTTTAATCTGGTGTGTACAAACTGGGTATCTTCATTGCTGTTCACAACACGTACATCTAATCTGAATGTCCGCAAATGTGGCGTTTTGACACCTTTAAACATATTACCAAAAGAACATTTGCTGCAGTTATGTCTTTTGGCCATCTCTTGTCAGTTAGTGTAATGTTTAACCTGTCAGATGGGTATAGTCAGTTTTAACAGCTATTATCATAAAATGCCTTTAGAAATTTCCATGCAACCTAAATATTTTGTTATGGATAAATTATGTGGGAAGCTAGAGTGTTTCTGTGCCAATAGCAATAACGACCCATGTTATGGCCATGTCATGGTAATTTTCAGTCCTTCACAGAAAACATGCTTTCATCAATCTGTAGTGTGCATGGTTAAGCATATAGAAACATAGAAAAAAACATGCTTTCATCAATCTGTAGTGTGCATGGTTAAGCATATAGAAACATAGAAAATAGGTGCAGGAGTAGGCCATTCAGGAGTAGCCATGATCATATTGAATGGCGGTGCAGGCTCGAAGGGCCAAATGGCCTACTCGTGCACCTAATTTCTATGTTTCTATTCGGCCCTTCATGCCTGCACCGCCATTCAATATGATCATGGCTGATCATCCAACTCAGTATCCCGTACCTGCCTTCTCTCCATACCCCCTGATCTCTCTAGCCACAATGGCCACATCTACCTCCCTCTTAAATATAGCCAATGAACTGGCCTCAACTACCTTCTGTGCAGAGAATTCCAGAGACTCACCACTGTGTGAAAAATGTTTTTCTCATCTTGGTCCTAAAAGATTTCCCCCTTATCCTTAAACTGTGACCCTTGTTCTGGACTTCCCCAACATCGGGAACAATCTTCCTGCATCTAGCCTGTCCAACACCTTACGACTTTTGTAAGTTTCTATAAGATTCCCCCCTCAATCTTCTAAATTCTAGCGAGTACAAGCCGAGTCTATCCAGTCCGTCTTCAAATGACAGTCCTGACATCCCTGGAATCAGTCTGATGAACCTTCTCTGTACTCCATCTGTGGCAAGAATGTCTTTCCTCAGGTTTGGAGACCTAAACTGTACTCAATACTCCAGGTGTGGTCTCACCAAGACCCTGTACAACTGCAGTAGAACCTGCCTGCTCCTATACTCAAATCCTTTTCCTATGAATGCTAACATACCATTCGCTTTCTTCACTGCCTGCTGCACCCGTTTATAACTCACTGGTATGAACATTGACTTCTCCAATTTCAGGCAGTCATAGAAACATAGAAATTAGGTGCAGGAGTAGGCCATTCGGCCCTTCGAGCCTGCACCGCCATTCAATATGATCATGGCTGATCATCCAACTCGGTATCCCGTACCTGCCTTCTCTCCATACCCTCTGATCCCCTTAGCCACAAGGGCCACATCTAACTCCCTCTTAAATATTGCCAGTGAACTGGCCTCAACTACCCTCTGTGGCAGAGAGTTCCAGAGACCCACCACTCCTTGCTTTCTCCCTCCTTCCCATCCCTAGCTCTCCCATAGCCCACTGTCTCCGCCTCTTCCTTTCTTCTTCCCGCCTCCTCCACCCCCACAGCAGTCTGAAGAAGGGTCTCGACCCGAAACATTACCATGTCCTTTTCTCCAGAGAAGCTGACCAACCCGCTGATTTCAGCATTTTCTTCCTATCTTCGGTGTAAATGAGCATCTGCAGTTCCTTCCCACAGACTCCTCATGTCTTTCCACTGATAAGGAAACTTTGGACAGTGTGTCAATACAGAGAGCTGACACACAGGTGTTTGTTTAAACTCAACCCTATTGTGCAATTTGCCTCAAAATAAATATGTGACAACAGAGAATTGCAAACACATCATCCCACAAATATTCAGACAAATATTATTCCCTTGGTTTGGTTTGGGTGTGGTGTGCTAATTAAATGTTGCTCGCTCAACTTCCGGATATCTGTGTAATTCTGAACATAGTGAAAGAGGAGGCCATAATACATTTGCAAAATCCTCCACGATTGAGTGCACAAACCTATTCAAAATACAGCCAAATCTTCAAACTAGTTGTTATCCATCACTCCCAAACCACAAGCCGACACAAGCCAAAAGTGGTGCTGAATTTATTTAATTCGTATGATAAAACAAGTGATAGAAACATAGAAAGTAGGTACAGGAGCTGGCCATTCGGCCCTTCGAGCCAGCACCTCCATTCAATATGACCGTGGCTGATCATACTAAATCAGTACGCTATTCATGATTTCTCCCCATATCCCTCGATTCCGTAATGGTCAAAACACAAAAAATACAACCATAAGGACTTTTGGCATTTTTAATCTATTTGACACTGCGCAAGTCAGTCTTATTAATGTTTCTAATTTCCTTAACCTTTGTTAATTGAAAGTGATGAATAAGGGATACAATCGAGATAACTGATCTATATGATGATGACTACAACATATTCAATCCTACATCTAAGAGACTGCCTCCAAGTACCAACTACTCAATTTTTGGAATGCAAAGGAAGGGAATCTATTTTAAACACAAAATTAAATCTAACAGTAGAAACATTTCTGACTTTTTCTGGCCCCAACAATGATTACAAATGCATGATTAGCAAATCCAATGAACTTTGACCGAGCAAAAAAAATACAATCGGCTGGAGGAACTCAGACAGCATCTGTAGAGCGAAATGGACAGATATTTTGAGTTTGGGCCCTTCTTCAGACTGTCCAAGCTGGTTTTGTTTGTGCCTGTATATACATATATAGAAATCTTTTTCTTTTTTTGTTTTAAATAATAACACTATTAAATTTACAGCATTGAATTATAGAAGTCTGTACAAGGTCCACCACCGATTTTCCAGCAACTGGTATTTCGGCACCTACTTTAACCTGGACAAAATTATAAGTGTGCACTTGAAATCCCCCCCCACCCCCCCCCCCAACCTCCCCAGAAAAACCCAAAAGGGGGGGAAAAAAAAAAATTGGGCTGGGTGAGGCAGCTGTTGTCGACCTCATCGCAATTTCCGCAGTCAGTGAGTCAAACTTCCCCCCTGCAGCCAGGGTTCTGGACCCTTTCCCATAGCAGACTTCTGCGGCGACTTTGAGGGCCAGTATCTCGGCCCCCTCGACAGTCCATTCAACCCTTCTTAGAGGCCTTGACCTCTGTTGGTCCGGCAAAACATATAATCCACAAAGGCTCTGGAAGCAAGGGTGCCAGAAAATCGGTGGTAGACCTGCATTAAAGAAACCTTAGTTAACACGGACACCAAGCAGGGTGCACTCCTTCCCACCTCTGTTGGATTTTCTATGACGTGCAGCAGAATTAAACTCCAATTCATTGCAATGGGGTCTGCACAAATCTTTAAATTACCCCTTATTCTTTCATTACCCCTTACTCTTACCCAGTCTGAAGAAGGGTCTCGACCCGAAACTTCGCCTATCTCCTTCGCTCTTTAGATGCTGCTGCACCCGCTGAGTTTCTCCAGCTTTTTGTGTAACCCTTACTGTTTCAGTTGGGTTGAACTCTATTCCTTGCTTCAATCACATGAAAACACTTTGAAAAGAGACTGAAAGCATTATCCATGGGTCTTGATCCATACTTAACCCTCAACCAATATGTAAAATAGATTTGCTCATTATCTCTACAGGAACGAAGACTTGCTTTGCACAAACTGGCTACTGTTCTTGTGTTAGAGTGCAGAGCTTCAAGTCTTCAAAGTTATCTATTGGCCTTGTGCTTTGAATTATTTGGTTGAATCAAGGTGCATTCATCCATCATCCACTAAGATTCTCTTGAAGATCTCAGGCCATTCATTCTCCACCATTGATTAAAATTCACAAACCTATCGTATTGATGAGGCTGCATGTGTTCAAAACCGGGTAGTTTACAAGATATTCTACATATAAAACAGGAAGAGATAATTTAATGGCTGAAATGTCATACAGAGAAGATATCAAGACACATAACATGTGCATGTAACAGATGGTGGCAAATTGTTGAAGGAGATGGCAGGTCGAGTGGTAGACAAGGAATTGCGGTACTTGCTCCATTGCCTCTCCAGATGGAAGGCTAATGCCAAAGTATGCTCTACCTGCACCATTTTTTACACACTCGCGTTACATACCCAAAGATTAATCTGGGCAGAATAAATGCTGCTAAACTGGAATATATTAATAGATCTTACAATAGTCCACGCTAATAGTTCTATTAAGCTCTCAACAGAGGTCAGCAGGCGTGTTGGATGTTTTTCGCCCCCACTCCCATTCTTTTTCTAAATTTCCACCATCCATAATAAAGTACCAGGAGGGAGGGAAGAGTTGGAAAGAGAAATATTGATGAGCAACAAATTTAACAGCACAATTGTTGCAAACTATACGAGTGGGTTCCCACAAGATTTCATTAAAAAAAGTGAATAAAAATCAAATTTATCTGACAAAGCAGTGAAGTAAAACACAGGAACAAAATTCCTTTAGTGCACAAATCTGATCGTCAAGGGTCAAGAGTGTTTAATGGTCATGTGTACAGGGAACAGAACAATTAAATTATTACTCACTGTAGCTTTACATGCCTATAATTTAAAATCTAATTCTAAATCTATGTTAATCTATTGTACTTAATACAGTAGCTGTATTAAGCCGATTTATTATAACTGGCCGGCAAGTGTGGAAATTAGATTGTTTTTTAATTAGTCTAATTGTGGGAACAAAGCATTTCAAAACATTCAGACAGTGCCCCCTGCAGATTAAGATAGTCTACAGTTCCCTTCAAAGTTGTGTTACCACACAAGGTAGAAACAAACATAGCAGCAACACTGGGCAAAACAGCCATTGTCAATGATGTGTGACAATTGATTGAAGAAGAAAACATTGCAGGAATTTGTAGGAGTCAAGAAGGAGCAAACAACCACTTTGCACTTTTAAAGAGAACAGGGCAGAAGAAAAGCAGCAAAATAGTAATTCAACGAGCAGCAAGTGCGGCAGCCCACGGAAAGAAACAGCAAGCAAAAGAAACAAAAGTGTGTGCAAGGCTCTTCCATCAGCACTATGTTCTTGCAATAGAATGACAAGTGTGTAAATCTGCGCCTATCATCAGTGCAGCTCAACATTTGCTACCAGACATCACAAAACCCTACCTTCTGAAATTTCTCAACAAAAGAGTTGTTTCCCTATCCTATACTTGAGCTGGGCTGCCGCTATTCCAAGTCAAACCTGCGTGATGTGGGAATCCAATTCTGTTCTTATACAACAACATTGCGGCCATGTGGTGCAGTGGTAGAGCTGCTGCATCACAGCATCGAGAAAACTTGGTGTAGAGTATAGAGAAAACCTGATGCTTGTGCGCAAGGTGTGAAAGTGTAATAACATAGAACTAGTGTACAGGTGATTGAGGTCAGTATGGACTTGGTGGGCCAAAGGACCCCTTTTCATGCTTTATCTGTAAACTAAATAATTGCACCTGATACCACGATGCCAAGTATCGTGAAAGAGGCAAAATGGTGAAACAATGAAAGAGGCAAAAGGCAAAATGAGTTTGCTCTAGGGAAAATCATCTGGCTCAGAAGAGTTAAGAACAAACTCCAATCTTTGATGAGCTATTTGTCAGTTCACCGTCTCATAGCAATCAGTAGGCTAGCTGGATGAATAGGCTGAGCAACTATTCTTCAGTTTAGAAGCAGATTGAAGATATAAAATTACAAAGGGTTCATACAGTTGAGTCTATGCGAGTCGAAACCTTCTGCGTTGTTTGGAGCTTCCCAACATCGGTCTCTGCCCGAGACTGCGAGCTCCTTGATGGTGAAAACCGCAGGCTGCGGTTGGAGCGTCGATCCCAGACAAGGGATCGCAGGCTCCGATGGCAAGTCCATGTCCCTGCAGTGGGGCTCAAAGTCAGTCCTGAGCAATGCTTCCAGCTCCATGATGTTAGGCCGCAGAGCGACCAGAGGTACGATCCAGAACACAATCACATCTCTGGCTAGGTAACAGATTGAAAAAAAGTTTCCTCCGACCCCCTCCCCGTCCACCACATAAAACAAACCAGAGAACATTAACACATACTTTTAAAACACACTGAAAATAAGTGCGAAAAGACAGACAGTCTGTTGGCGAGGCTGCCATCGTGCAGCGCCCCCTGGTGGTTGTTACGATTACATCTCAAAAGTATTTTATCGAGATGCATTGCTTTCAGCTCTTGTCAATGTATGTGCTATCAAAAAATAATAGTTTCTCTCTTTTTATCCTTTGAGCAGAATAGTATCAAACCCCAATGTTAAGGCTGAGGCATGACTACAATCCACTTACCTAGGTTGTGCGAGCTGAACAGATAAGTTAGTGTACTTAAGTGTAGAGCACAGCAATCAACTTCAAATACATGCAATAGTCACCAAATAGCATGAAAAGCCCTGATCAACTTCTCCCCCTTCCCATACCACCAAAATGCCCTTGGACCATTTCTTGATCTGCACTAAGTTTACCCGTTTCTGAGCTTCATTAATGACAAAACAGACACGGGTAAATCCCCACCAGATGGAAATTAGTTCAAGCGTATTTTGATCTTCGGGGGTTTCGACCATTGGCAATACTATCATTACCCACCAGACTTTGGTAACTTCACTGGACTTTATTCACAAGTTGGATGACTTATCGTATATTTAAAAATGCCAATTGGAACATAACTAGGGTATTGAACTCACTAAAGCGCTCGAATCTCCAAGCTATTCAAAAGCTTGGGCAAAGCTAATCTCTCACAAATCAGCATCCATTTCCCTTTGAAAAGGAAATGTTGATTCTTGCCCCAACTAATAATAGAAATATGGAAAGACATTTCCTTATCTCTCATGCATAAAGAATGTACGTTTTATTTTGAATACGCCCCATCCAGGTCTTTCTTATCCAATATCCAAATCCAAGATCATAATTAAAATATAAATAGCTTTTCTATGCTACAAGTAAAAAGATATCACAAGTATATACACCAAAAAAATAAGACTAACCTAGACATACTAGGGAAGATGGGCTTTGATGGCTATAAAAACGGCAAAAAAAATCAACATTATTGGAAGTAGGCACCTTTCAATGTATAAAATGGTGATCCATTTTCAGAACACTTCATAAGCCATCACTGCACTTTCTGCTGCATCAGATGTAGAGAATCCTGGAAACAGAACAAACCCATGGCAAAGGGCTGCTCGAACATCCATTGAACAATTATGAAATATTACATAGAGAGAAGTGAACCATGACAGATGGATTCGCGTGACAATTTGATAATTGAGAAAATAAGTCAGCCAAGCTGGACAGTAAAATTAGGCATCAAGGTGACAAGCATTTATAATTAGGTCCTCCAAAGATAGATAACAACTTCATAGGTCAAATGGAAGATAACTGCTGGAATATAACACAATCTTCTCCTTTAATGTGTAGGAAAGAACTGTAGATGCTGGTTTACACCAGAGATAGACACAAAGTGCTGGAGTAACTCAGTGGGACAGGCAGCATCTCTGGAGAGAGGGAATGGATGACGCCTTGCCCTTCAAAATATAATTGAACCATTAACTGTATAGAAATCCTGCTGCATATATTCCCATTGAGATGTCATGTGTCATTTGTCAGTTCAAATCATTCATGCTCAACTCTGCTTTTCCACTTTAATTCAAATTTCCGAGGGTCTTTAGTTTGGGTTGGTCCATTAATATGGTCAGCAAAACCATTGGCTGTTTTATTGTTTTACCTCTGGTGGTGCACTAATATCAGATCTAAAATATTCAATATTTCATCTACACTTCTGTCATTATTGGTGGTGCTTGTCTGAATTAAGTTAGAAATACATCCTTGACCATAATTTAAACTGGTATGTGATGCTCTGACTATTTAATCATCATTTTGAGTTAAAGTCATTCAGGTTATGTCAAGAGGGTTTAATTGTTCATAGGGGTGACACGGTGGCGCAGCAGTCGAGTTGCTGCCTTGCAGCTCCAGAGACCCATGTTCGATCCTAACTATGGGTGCTGCCTGTACGGAGATTATACGTTCTCCCTGTGACCTGTGTTTTCTCCGGGCGTTCCGGTTTCCTCCCACATTCCAAAGACGTGCCTGGTTCGTAGGTTCATTGGTTTCTTTAAATTGTCCCATGAGTGTAGGATAGGACTAGTGTACGGGGCGATTGTGATCGGCATTGTCTTGGTGGGCCAAAGGGCCTGTTTCTCTAAACTACTTGTACCAGCAGCAGTAAAATTAAATTCCTAGTTGCTGCTGTATAACAGACCCAATAGCACAATAACACACAAATAATACAATGTTAATAACCAGTTACACTACGTTACCATCGTATAATAGTGCAGACCAACTCTCTGCCATGGCTAATGGTGGAAAATATGCTTCACCAGCTCAATTCTGCATTGTTTGCACCAACTTTAATATCACATAGACGTCCTCTGTGACTTCTTACTGTGGGAACTTCCCTTCTGTGAATAAACCACATTAAGTTGGAAGCTTATATTTTCTACAGTAGCTTTAGACTTGCGAAAATAACTTCAATGAGCCCTTTCATGTTAACAGTTCAACCGTTCTTCCAGTTTACTTTGACATACATGTGGTCGATGTCTGTTGCAGCTATTCATCTGAGGTGGGGGAGTAGGGGAAGGAGAAGCTAGGGAGGTGAGAGTAGGAGTTATTACTTAAAATCGGAGGTGCACATGAAACTCTGCCGCATCTGGGCTCCATGGATAGAAGTGATAGAGGTGGCGATTTCTATCGTGTGCGGATGTTGAAGGATGGGAAGCTGAAGCACAGAAGTGGAAGTCAAGATACCGAACGGGAACAAGGCCGAAAAGCCAAATAACCAAATGGACACAACGCCGAAAAGCCAAATAACCGAACAGACACAACGCCTGAAAGCCAAAGAACCAAATGGACACAATGCTTAAAAGGCAAATAACCAAAAGGGCACGACGCCGAAAGGATACGAACCCGAACTGACTCCACGCTGAAAGGACAATACGCAGAACAGACATGATGTGGAACGGACATGACATTTCTGGGGACGTGTTTTGTCTGAGACCTTGTCAGCGATTGGTGCAGACCCCCACGTCCATCATATCACTGGCTGGGGGAGATGGGAGGGTGGGGGAAGAGAGAATTATAATTTTCCTTCGCCACTTGTGGACTTTGCTGAATATGAAATAAAACCCTGTCTCTCTCCCTCTCCCTCTCCCATCATTTGCCATTTTGCCTATTGAATAATGGGCCGAAACTCCTAATCCATTCCCTCCACTGATGCCGCCTAGCTCGCTGAGTACCTCCAGCTTTTATTTAACTCTGAAATTGAAGATAGACACAAAAAGCTGGAGTAACTCAGCAGGACAGGCAGCATCGCTGGATTGAAGGAATGGCTGACATTTCGGGTAGACACCCGGCCTCAGACAATCACATGTACTCTCTCCGACGACAGTTTAGTTCAGTCTCAAGAAGGGTCTCGGCCCGAAACGTCACCCATTCCTTCTCTCCAGAGTCGCTGCCTGTCCCGCCGAGTTACTCCAGCAATTTGCATCTACCTTCGGTGTAAACCAGCATCTGCAGTTCCTTGCTACACTGTTCCAGTAAACCTTGTCTGCACTCTCTGCCGTGCTTTCGCGCTGTAGTGCCCAATATCCCAGCCTTAATGAAACCAATGTTTTAACAAAGTTTAACACAACCTCCTTGCCTTTGGATCCTGCAACTTCAGTTACAAACCCGTGCAAATTGTTGGCATTGTTGATACTGCATATTTTTTTACAATTTCCCCATCACCCCGAGTGTATTTCCTATTGCAAAGCAGAATATAGTTGATGCAGTCTGTTAGATCAGACAAAAGCTGGTTCCCAAATGTGTTGAATATCGCCCAATGCATTTGATAAAGGTTATCTCTACAACTGACCCACTTTTCCAACCCGAAGGAAATCGCAGAGCGCAAAATGACCAGTACTGTCATATCACTGAACCGACTCAGGGAGCTAAGATATTCTATAAAAAACAGTAATATTTTTTCATCTGGTTTCTCCATTCACACCCAAAGGACCATCGGCCGTCAAGATGCAGGTAGTGTATGTATTGTGGTAATCAAACTATAATTGTTACAGCATTACTGTTGGTGTAAATATCTATGGAACCAATTTGGATTATAATTTTGTTAAATCAACTAAAAGCTCCAATCACACAGGATTTTATTTTATATTCTAGAAAGTCCAAAATCGGTGAAGGAAAATTAACAATCTCCCCCCACCCTCCCGTCTCGCCTGGCCAGTGATGTGATGGACGCTGGCGTCACGACCAATCGCTGACAAGGTCTCAGACAAGTCCTGTCCCTGGAGACGTCATGTCCGTTCGGCAGCTTTTCGACGTCATGTCCGTTCGGTGTGGAGTCCGTTCGGGTTTGTATCCTTTCGGCGTCATGCCCTTTCGATTATTTGGCTTTTAGGCGTCGTGTCCGTTCAGTTATTTGTCTTTTCAGCGTTATATCCTTTCGGTTATTTGGCTTTTAGGCGTTGTGTCCATTCGGTTATTTGGCTTTTCAGCGTTGTTTCCGTTCAGTATCTTGGCTTCAACTTCTTCGCTCTGCTTTTCGTTCTTTAACGTACCGTCCAGGTACCGATTTCTATAGGTGTTACATCCCCATGCCCATGGAGTGGGGAGTGGGGTGGGGGAGGGAGAATTGAAGGGATGAGTGAACCTAGGAATTGCAGAGAGTGATTGCTTCAGAAAGTGGGAAGATGTAGGGATGGGCAAATGTGAACCGGTGGTGGGATCATGTAGATATTCGAACCAGATATGTTGGAGAATGCATTAAATATAAAGGCTGGTGAGGTGAAAGGTGACGAGAAGCAGAATTCTATCCTTATTTCATCTGTGAGGAGGGAGAGTACAAAGAGGAGACACACGTGAAAGCTCCATTCTCAACAATAGTGAAGAAATTATATTTACTGAAGGGACATCTCAGATGTCCTAGAATAGAAAACTTGACCTTTGGCGCAGATGCAGGGGAGACGGGGAAGTCAAGAGCAAGGCATTCTTCCAAGAGCCAGGTGGGAGGAGGTGTAGCCAAGGTAACTGTGAGAGTCAGTGGGTTTGTAGTAGATGTCAGTCAATAGTCTGTCCCCTGTGATGGAGACAGAGCACGGGGAGAGAGGTGTCAGAGATAGTCCAAGTGAATTTGCGGGCAAGGTGAAAGTTAATAGTCAAGTTGATGAAATCGACAAGATGTGCAGAAGACAGCCCCAATGAAACAGTTGATGTTATAGAGAACAAGTTGGAGAATGGATCCAGCAAATGCTCATCTCCCACCCCTGCCATCCCCCAAGTCTAATTTGTCCCTTTTATCCACCCTCTTTTCCCTCTCCACTGTCCCCTTCCACCCATATCCATCCCTCTGGCTTCACACCTCGTTTCATATCTGGCACTCTCGTCTCCTTTTCACAGAGCTTTTGTCACTTACTCCACCCATCTGTCAACCAAACACACTCCCGCCCAAAGCCACCTCACCTGTATCCACCTATCACTTGCCAGGCTTTACTTCACCCCCACCTCTCCTTTTCAGCTTTCTCCCCTCTACTCAGTCTGAAGGGTCCTGACCAGGAACATCATCCGTCCATTCCCTCCACAGTCCTGACCGGAAACATCATCTATCCATTCCTTCCACAGATGTTGCCTGACCTGCCAAGTTCTTCCAGCACTTTGGTTTTTGCTACATAAAAATCAATCCTGGTATTATTGATGAACCAAAATATCAATTGCTTGGGGAAGAGAATTCCGTGTTTGAATTTGGGAATGTAATTGAGAGATCATCTTGTAATGCAAATTGAATTACAGTGCAAGAGACCCAGGTTCGATCCCGACTAAGGCTCCTGTCTGCACGGAGTTTGTACATTCACCCCGTGACCCCCGGTTTTCTCCGGGTGCTCCAGTTTCCTCCCACACTCTAAAGATGGATACGTTTGTAGATTAATTGGCCTCAGTAAAAATCGTAAATTGTCCCTAGTGTGTAGGATAGTGTGGGGTGAACGCTGGCTGGCGCGGTCCGTTTCCATGCTGTATCGCTAAAGTTTAAAGTTTAATAGGTTGCAGGAACTCTAAGAATTCCTAATTTCCAAGTACTGGGGAGTGGACTGTATAATCTGACAAGTCTGCCATTTCAAAGGAAACCAGGTTTTAAAAATAAACTCTGACTTCAGTATGAAGGAAAATCATGGTCAGTTCGGGAGATATTAATAGGCTGAAAATCTACCACCTACACAAATCCATGATTGGAAGAGGCGGCTGTTAAACAAAGGCGGCTGCTACCCCAAACAGCACACAAATTCTTCCATAATGACAAAGAGCATGCAAATCCAATTGGATATGAATAATAAAGTGGTAGTGGCATTTTAAGGCTTTCAAATTGGATTTTTATACCAGAAATCAGAGGTTAGTAGAATTTTCTAAATTTGTTCTTTACAGATGTATTTTATTTGATTCTATAATTCTCAAATTATACACAAAATACAGAAGCCTAAATTTTCCACTAGTGAGTATTTTAACTTAGAACCACGTCAAGTCATCGTGCAGAGGGGGGGGGGGGGGGGGGATCTCTTAAAATAGCAATATGGTACTGGAAATATCTGGATGAATTTAAAAATGTTTTGACTACAGAAAAGTTGGAATTCTGTTCATGTATTCATTATTAATATCAACATTTGTTTTTTGGCCCTCACCTTAAAGCCAAGTCCTCTTGCCTTTGACATTTCCACACTGGGAAAAAAAGGTTCTTTAGACTTTAGAGATACGGTGCGGAAACAAGCTCTTCGGCTCACCAAGTCCGCACCAACCAGTGATCACCCCATATACCAGCACTATCCTACACACTTCAGGGCTCCAACATAACTTTTTTCCCCCTGGTGCCAGCCAGGCAACCTCGGCAGCTTTTTAAGTTGCCAAATGACAGTTTAGGTGGTCATTTAAGACGACTTGCATGGCGCGTGCGATAATGTGCTCGGACGAAGTGCGTAGTTACCAGTCGGAACTATGGTCAATGAAGCATTCGCAGATTATTTCTGCTTCAAATAAAGTCAAACTAAACATATTCACCAATCAAGACATGATATATACCACAATGACATCTAGCAAAATTACAATACAGTATCTCATCTCTTTTTACATGTTGCAATGAATGCAATTTCTATTATCCCTTTCCACTTCCAAACAAAAATATGGTTATTCAGACCATGATGAGACCAAGCGCAGGCTTGGCAATCGCTTCGCACAACACCTCCACTCAGTTCGCAATAACCAACCTGATCTCCCGGTGGCTCAGCACTTCAACTCCCCCCTCCCATTCCGAATCCGACCTTTCTGTCCTGGGCCTCCTCCATGGCCAGAGTGAGGCCCTCCGTAAATTGGAGGAACAACACCTCATATTTTGCTTGGGTAATTTACACCCCAGCAGTATGAACATTGGCTTCTCCAATTTTAGGTAGTCCTTGCTTTCTCCCTCCTTCCCCTCCCATTCCCAGCTCTCCCACAGCCTACTGTCTCCACCTCTTCCTTTCTTTTTCCCACCGCCACCCCTCCCAACATCAGTCTGAAGAAGGGTCTCGAGCCGAAACGTCGCCTATTTCCTTTGCTCCATAGATGCTGCCTGACCTGCTGAGTTTTTCCAGCATTTTTGTCTACCCATTCACACAAGTTCTGTTATCCAACTTTCCTCACCCACTCCCTGCACATTAGGGGCAATTTTACAGAGACAAGTTTACCTACAAAGCCAATGCGTCTTTGGGATGTGGGAGGAAACCCACACGCTTGCAGGGAGAATGTGCAAATTCAACACAGACAGTGCCTGAGAACAGGATCGAACACAGATCTCTCTCTGGTGTGAGGCAGAAAGTCCACCAGCTGTGCCACTATATTTTATTTTCCAACACACAAAAAATTATACGTTGATAACTTTGGTTACTAAAAAAAAAAGAAACTATCCATTTTCAGTCTTAAATCTCTAAGTGTTGAAATGTCTCCCTTTACAGCTACTGTGTGTTTTAATTCAGTTCAAGGCTATTGGAGCAGTACATTGGCCATAAATTTGCTGCCTAAAATTGCCAGAGACCCGGAATTGATCCTGAATATGGGTGCTGTCTGTATGGAGTTTTGTTTCCTCGTTTATAACATTGTTTACAGAGTACTATGTTTACATATTCTGTTGTGCTGCTGCAAGTAAGGATTTCATTGTTCTAACTGGGACGTGAGAGAATAAAACACTCTTGACTTGCGTCGCTGATGTGTGGGATAAAACTAGAGTACGGGTGATAGAAACATAGAAACATAGAAAATAGGTGCAGGAGTAGGCCATTCGGCCCTTCGAGCCTGCACCGCCATTCAATGTGATCATGGCTGATCATCCAACTCAGTATCCCGTACCTGCCTTCTCTCCATACCCCCTGATCCCTTTAGCCACAAGTGCCACATCTAACGCCCTCTTAAATATAGCCAATGAACTGGCCTCAACTACCTTCTGTGGCAGAGAATTCCGGAGACTCACCACTCTCTGTGTAAAGAATGTTTTCCTCATTTCGGTCCTAAAGGAATTCCCCCTTATCCTTAGACTGTGACCCCTTGTTCTGGACTCCCCCAACATCGGGAACAATCTTCCAGCATCTAGCTTGTCCAACCCCTTAAGAATTTTGTAGGTTTCTATAAGATCCCCCCTCAATCTTCTAAATTCCATCGAGTACAAACCGAGTCTATCCAATCTTTCCTCATATGAAAGATCGGGTGATCAGCGGTCGGCGTGGACTTGGTGGGCCCGTTTCCACGCTGTTTCTTTAAATTAAACACTAAAAACCAGAGGAAATGTCAAGAAGGGTTTCTACCTGAAACGTCGCCAAATTTTTTTTTATCCAGAGACGCTGGCTGCTCCATGGAGTTACCCCACACAAGGAATAGTCTTCACCCTACCATAGGTACCAACCAGACGCAACTAAATTTAAGACAGATAAAATGTAATAAGCTGTTATTTTTCAGAGTTTGGAGTTTGGTGGTGGTGGGTCCACCAGTTTAAATTCCATTTTGAATATTTTTGGAGGACCAGGAACCCAAGAAGCAAGAGTTACTCCAGAGAGTTACTCCAGCTCCAGGGAGTGATTCTGCAATGTTTTTCAGCGGTCGCAGTGAGGCAGCAAGATCTCCCACAATGCAAAGGGAGGGAGAAAGTGGTCAACGCCGACCAGTTGCCATGGCAGTGCGCATGTCACTACGTCCGATGATGTGCTCGGCGGCTGGCCGTGCCGAGCGGAGACCCGAGACCAGAGTGCCGAGCGCCTAGCACCGAGCGTCGAGCCGAGAGCTAGCGTCGAGAGCCAAGACCCAGACGGCGGGCGGGTGCCCCGGTTGCTTGCCAAGCCGGGCAAAATGGCATGGCTTTTAGATTGCCCGGCAGGACTGTAAGTTGCCATTGGCACCCGGGCAACCGCTAATTTCGAGCCCGGCACTAGGGACATTTTTTACCGTAGCCAATTAACCATCAAAACCTGCTCATCTTTGGAGCATGGGTGGAATTTGATGCATCCGAAGAAAATCCACATGGTCACAGGGAGAACATACAAACGCCGTAAAGATAGCACCCATAAGCCAGGATGGAACCTGGGTCTCTGGCGCTGTAAGGCAGAAACTCTATCACTGTATTACTTCAGTTTACCCTGTCTCTCATAATTCTATATACTTCTATCAGGTCTCCCCTCAGCCTCTAATGCTCAGATTTATTTATAATGTTGGAGTTTTGAGCCGTGTACAAAAAAAGTTGGAAAGATCGCTCCCTATTTTGACTATTTTGCAATTATCCCATGGAGCAGTGGGGGCTTCAACAGAAACCTGCCATGATAATGTGCACTCAATAAACTGTTAGCATTCAGCACTGGCTCATTTTTTCCATGTACATTAGTGGCATCCAACTGGGGAAAGAATGGAAAGCATTATACTATGCAATAGGTTTCCTCTTGGCATCAAATAATGTCAGGGATTTGCCCAAAAGCATCAGATTTTTTCTTCTAAAATAGATTTTAAAAAGCCAAATTTATAAATATTCTAAAAATATAGCACATATGAAAAACAACCAAGGTGTACAGGCAACTGTTTTGCACTAAAGGCATATTATTGAGGAATTTGTTCCTTCAAAAAGAATAATCTGAACATTTTCAAATTGAAGAAATAAAGCGCTATTTGTATTATTTAGAACAACCAAACTATGTCAAGGGTGAATGGAATAGTTCTGTTGTAACATAAATAATGGGGAAATTAATATACACACAGCAAATTCCCAGATTTAATAATGACAATCGAAAATAATTAGGTGTGTGCACTGGTCAGGAGATAAACATTGGCCACTAAACACCAACAACCGAAACGTCACCAACTCCTTTTCTCCAGAGATGCTGCCTGACCCACTGAGTTACTCCAGCATTTTGTGTTGGTATAATCTTTGGTATAAACCAGCATCTGTGGTTCCTTTCATGTTATTCCTTTCCTGTTTCTTGTATCCACTTAAGAGAGATTTCAATGCCCATTTCAATTCAACATTACTAACAAAGCAGATATAAGAAACTGCAAATTGCACTGTACCTTAATTGGTACATGTGACAATAATCTGACCTTGAAATACTGAGTTCTTGAGCAAAGAGCAAATGGCTGGCAGAACTCAGTGGGTCGGACAGCATCTTTGGAGGGAAATAAATGGTGACACTGAACGTTAGGACCCTTCTTCAGACTGATTGGAGTGGGGGGCGGGGAGAGAAGAAAACTAGAAAAGAATGTGCGGATAGGATAATAGGTAGTGCAAGTAATAGGTAGTTGCAGGTGAAGGAGGGCGATTGGGAGATGGGTGGAATAAGTGACAAAGACTGGAGGTGAAAAATAAACAAATGGCTATCAGTTAATGAAAAGAGTAAAATATGAAGCTGGAAGGAGGGATATGGGTGCAAGGGGAGGGGGATAAAGACAAAATATGAGACTTGGGGATGAATGTTCAATACAGCGGAACAGAGCAGAGCTGATGAGCAGAGCTGCCATGTTTTGTCAGAGCATTTCAGTTTTCTTCTACTTGAAAAGTATTTTGCTGAGGATATCAGTATTTTTGCGCAGTGCTGTTTTGCTGGAAAAAAAACAAATTTATGTGCGGTCATACCCACGTAAGAGTACAAGAAAGTATAACTTGTTTATTGTTTATTTGTAATACAGTTTATTGTGTATTATATGTCATTTCTGCTTTCTTGCATTCGTCCAGAAGTTTATCATTGAAAGTAATTTGGTAAGAACGTTTCCCCATGGCCTGGGGAAACATTAAGAGGCCCGAATCTCTCTATAGCTCATACTTTCTTGCTCTCTCCCCTCCCTCTTCCCATCTCTCTCTCTACTCCCACCTCGGCATTCCCGGAATTATTTGGTGTTTTGCAGACAACTACATCTGCAGTTCCTTCCTATTGAAGAAGAACCCAGGCCCGAAACAGCTCTGATAGGCATGATATTCCCCTCCAGAAAAAAAGTAGGAAGAATTGGCCGGGGATCCAGGAGGCCAGTTAGCCCCCGCCCCGCCATGAAATAAATGACTTCATACAGCTAAAAAAAATCTTTAAGAAAAGTTTTACCTAAAATGTCTCTTTGCCTAGCACTCTGTGCAAACAGCACAGAAAAAGTGTTGGCTGCAGCCATCTTCTGCTTCAGCAAGGGAAGCTGGTCGGTGATTGGCCGCAACGCCCCTCGGCGACTGCGTCAGATTGGCCGCCGAGTGACCAGTGCATTATGTGATTGGACACAATGCACTTAGACAGCGGATGATTGGACGGGAGACCAATTTGTTGATTGGACGGGAAATTTAAGAGAAGCTGGTCGGTGATTGGACGCAACCCCGCTAGAGACAGCGGTTGCTTGGTGCCAAATAATCGGACAACAAAAGAAATTGACAAATAGGTAAACAACAAAATGGGAATTCTGATTTAAATCGGAAGAATATCATGCCCGATCTGCAGTTCCTGCCTATTGAAGAACCCTGGTCCGAAATAACTCCTAATCCATTCCCTCCACAGATGCCACCTAGCCCGCTGAGTTCCTCCAGCACTATATTTTTATTCCAGCCTCTTAACCCTAAGCACCATGGTAGATCAACGCTTACAAAAATAATCATCCAGATCTTGAAATTTAAAATACTAAGAGATTTAATCTGCTATAATTTTTAGAGGTACAGTGTGACTTTTCATAACTTTGCATTTTTTAAACATAGAAAATTAGGTGCAAGAATAGGCCATTCGGCCCTTCAAGCCTGCACCGCCACTCAATATGATCATGGCTGATCATCCAACTCAGTATCCTGTACCTGCCTTCTCTCCATACCCCCTGATCCCTTTAGCCACAAGGGCCACATCTAACTCCCTCTTAAATATAGCCAATGAACTGGCCTCAACTATCCTCTGTGGCAGAGAGTTCCAGAGACCCACCACTCTCTGTGTGAAAAAATTCCTTCTCATCTCGGTCCTAAAGGATTTCCCCCTTATCCCCTTGTCCTGGACCTCCCCAACATCGGGAACAATCTTCCTGCATCTAGCCTGTCCAACCCCTTAAGAATCTTGTAAGTTTCTATAAGATCCCCTCTCAATCTCCTAAATTCTAGAGAGTATAAACCGAGTCTATGCAGTCTTTGTTCATAAGACAGTCCTGACATCCCAGGAATCAGTCTGGTGAACCTTCGCTGCACTCCCTCTATGGCAATAATGTCCTTCCTCAGATTTGGAGACCAGAACTGTATGCAGAAGTACGTTTAAGAAGCAAGATCTTGTCAATTTCGCCGGGTTATTACTTTTCCATTGACGAGTGGAATGTTAATGAAACAGGAAGTCGGGCCGATCTCGGTTGTTCCAACCCGCCCGCTGCACCTCGGCCGGTACAGAGGTGACTGGTTGTTACGATTATCGATGGTCGTCTTTTTTTAAAATCCACATTTAACACAGAATCATATTTCAGTATTCTTATCGCATTTCCGTGCGAAAATACGGAAAATCCGTACTACTTGGCAGCTCTGCTAGAGCAATAGGCGATGGTGGGTGAACGTGTGCACACAGGGGTGTCGGTGCAGGGGAAAAAGATAGGGGGAGGGAGAGGGGTAGGGGAGTATTACTTGAGATTGGAGAATTCAATATTCACTGTTGGATTATAAGCTACCCAAGTCGCCTAGTTTACTTTTAGTCTCGTTGATGTAAAGGAACAATAGACGAGGCTTGAAAGATGCACATGATCCTCTATCTCACCTGGAAGGGCTGGTGGGGCCGCGAGAGAGCGAGAGAGCTCTTGTGGCTGCAGGGGAAAGTGACTTGAGAGGAAACTTTCTGGTTTTCCAGCACAGCGAGATAGAAACATAGAAAAATAGGTGCAGGAGTAGTGCATTCAATATGATCATGGTTGATCATCTACAATCAGTACCCTGGTCCTGCTTTTTCCCCCCATATCCCTTAATTCCCTTAGGCACAAGAGTTAAATATAACTCTCTTGAAAACATCCAGTGAATTGGCCTCCACTGCCTTCTGTGGAGGCCAAACCGACAGATTCACAACTCTGTGGGTGAAGAAGATTTTCTACATCTCGGTCCTAAATGGCCTACCCCATATTCTTAAAATGTGACCCCTGTTCCTGGACTCCCTCAGCATCAGGACCATTTTTCCTGGCTGTCCAATCCTTTAAGAATTTTATATGTTTCTATAAGATCCCCTCTCATCCTTCTAAATTCCAGTGAATACAAGCCCAGTCAATCCATTCTTTCATCATATGACCCATCCTGCCATCCCGGGAATTAACCTGGTGAACCTACATTCTAATCCCTCAATAGCAATAATGTACTACCTCAAATTAGGAGATCAAAATTGCACACAACACTCCAGGTGCGGACTCACCGGGGCCCTGTACAACTGCAGTAGGACCTTCTTGTTCCTAAACTCAAATCCTCTCGCAATGAAGGACAACACGCCATTAGCTTTCTTCACTGCCAGCTCTAGTTGCATGTTTACATCAGTATGCAGTGACTGATGTACAAGCACACCCAGGTCTCGTTGCACCTCCCCTTTTCTTAAACTGACACCATTCAGATAATCTGCCTTCCTGTTCTTGCCACCAAAGTGAATAACCTCACATTTATCCACATCATGCTGCATCGGCTCACTCACCCAACGTATCCAAGTCACACTGCAGCCTCATTGCAACACACTGCCACCCACCGTCATTTGCAAACTTGGAGATGTCACATTTAATTCCCTCGTCTAAATTTAATATATATTGTAAATAACTGGGGTCCCAGCACTGAGCCCCCCCCCCCACTGGTCACTGCCTGCCATTCTGAAAAGGACGTTAATTCCTACTCTTTGCTTCATGTCTGCCAACCAGTTCTCTATCCATCAATACCCTACCCCCAATACCATGTGCTCTAATTTTACACACTAATCTCTTTTGTGGGACATTGTCCACTTTTTGAAAGTCCAGATACACCCACATTCACTGGCTCTCCCTTATCCATTCCACTTGTTGCATCCTCAAAAAATTCCAGAAGATCAGTCAAGCATGATTGCTTCTTCATAAATCCATGCTGACTTTGACCGATCCCATCACTGCTTTCCAAATGCGCTGCCATAACATCTTTAACAATCGACTCAAGCATCTTCCTCACAACTGATGTAAGGCTAACTGGTCCATAATTCCCCATTTTCTCTCTCCTCCTTGGCTACCCTCCTGTCCATAGGAACTGAAAAAGTCCAGAGTAGAGAGAATATTGGAAAATGATCACCAATGCATCCACTGAATTTAGGGCCACCTCATTGAGTACTATGGGATGTAGATCATCAGGCCCTAGGAATTTATCCGCCTTCAGCCCCAACAGATTACCGAACACCATTTCCTGAGTAATGTGGATTCCCTTCAGTTCCTTCCTCACTAGTTCCTCGGTCCCCTAGTATTCCTGGGAAATTGCTTGTGTCTTCCTTTCTTCATTTAACCGTTCTGCCATTTCCTTGTTTCCCTTTTTTTTTTTTTTTAAATCACCCGTCTCCGATTGTAAGGAACCTACAGTTGTCTTCACTAATCTAGTCCTTTTTACATATATGAAGAAAGTTTTAAAGTCATTTTTTATATTCCACGCAAGCTTTCTTTTATGCTCTTTTTTCATCCCCTCTTAATTAACCCCTTTGTCCTCCTCTGTTGAGTTTTAAATTTCTCCCAGGCCTCCGGTTTGCTGCTTCATTCATTCATCATTGAAAACATTAGTGACGCAGTGGTACTGGTTTCCAACGGGAACGGTGACGGACGCACCACACATCGCTGTCCTCCAGTTCTTGCGGACTTCCGCCACTAGAAGTATAGGATTTTGTTGTGTATGCTTTTCATCATTCCTGACAATGCTATGTACGACAGCGATCACAACTTCTGCTGAAGTGTGGATGGCCGTTGGCTCGCTAGAAACTCATCCACCCTTTGACAGGTCTTGTTTTTGGTCCTGCTGGGGATCCACAGCCCCCTCCTCACTGGCAAACCAGTTGGGGGAGACGGGTTAGTCGCCGACTATCCGACCATTGAGCAGGTAGCACGGGATTTCAGGGTACCCGTGGAGGTTGGAACTCCCCCCGAACTGACCTGAGATTTGCTGCTTCCTCTGGCCAATTTATATGCTTTTCCCTTGGAGATGTCCGGACGCGAATGCTGCCAACTTGCCCATTCCAGACAGCAGGAGAATGTGCTGATGGACACACTGAGGTTTTGTGTAGCTAGACGGAAGGATCGGTGAGAGAGGACCACCTAGGGTCCTTCAGCTACTGGAGAATAAAGAACAGTGTCCCATGGGGACACCTTTCATACAAGGGAAGGGGTATGTTGGTCGATGTGGGCTAGTTGGACCGAAGAGCCCCGTTCCTCGCTGTATGACTATCATCGCATGGGGCCACTAAACAATGGCATGATGTCTAAAGAAGAGAGGAGCTAACACTATTGAAGATAGACACAAGATGCTGGAGTAATTCAGCGGACAGGCAGCATCTCTGGATAGAAGAAATGGGTGACGTTGTGGGTCGAGACCCTTCTTCAAACTATCAGTCTGAACCCGTCTCGACCCGAAACGTCACCCATTCCTTCTCTCCAGAGATACTGCCTGTCCCGCTGAATTACTCCAGCATCTTGTGTCTTTCTTTGGTGTAAACAAGCATCTGCAGTTCCTTCCTACACATTTTGTGTACCGACACTACTGGGTATAACACCAGCAATATTGAGCGTAGAGATACACAAATAATGTATTAAGAGCTTTTCAGTTTTTGGTTTTGTCTTTTTTCAAAATTACCACTAAATTTCAATTTAGATATTTTAAAAAAATCTCCCCCCCCCCCACCCCCACAAAAGATGCTGCCGCACTTTGTTTATTACTAAAAAGGCATATGACAGTCATGAGGGTGTAACTTCATATATAGCCCCACATTGTAAGTGATATTTATTTCTGTTTACTGCAATCCTACATGAATTAATCATTCACTAATTACTCCCACACAATACTGTGCAGCAATAGGACCCAGGGTTTCAATGCCAATGTCAATACCATTCACCAACACAAATAGGAATCAATTCCTGGATTGACAATCGCATATCTTTATTGCAGAATTCATGGTATCGGACTATAATCATCAAATATGGGTCTCTGCTACTTGAGTGGGAGACATCAAAAACAGCAGCAAAAAATGCTTTATACAAAGTTGTCCTTGGTGATTAGCATAACTATACCACAATAAAGTCAGTTCGCACATCCACTGACAGAGCAAGTTACATTTTAAGAAAGACTGAAAGCTCTGAAAGGCAGCACACTGACCCAGACTATTGATGTGAACGTCAAAGGGCCATGCCTAACAAATTCCAACATCTCATGTTGTTGGCAAATGAGAAATCCCACATCAATCCATCAGGAGGAAACAAGTCATGCAACAAGCAAATTTGACAATAGTCTGATCGTTATTCCCAATGCATGCCTAGGCTTTGTATTGCCATGGCTACGTGCTTACAGTTTAAGAATGCCATTAATTGCAATCTAACCATGTGCAACCTCTACATTTTTAAACAGTTATCGACACAGTTATGTTATTAGCAGACGCAGGCTTACAACATAATGAGAGATTTGATTTTCTGTTACTTTATATTAGTGGGTTGGTGGCGCAGCAGTGGAGTTGCCGCCTCTCAGCGGCAGAGCCCCAGGTTTGATCCCGACTACGGGTGCTATCTGTATGGAGTTTGTTCGTTCCTCCGTGACCTGCTTGGATTTTCTCCGGGTGCTCTGGTTTCTGCCCACACTCCAAAGACATACAGGTTTATAGGCCAATTGGCTTGGTAATGTTGTGACTTACGGAAGGTTGCTGTGTTCAGAAGGCTACTGGCACTCACACGTAAAGTGATTTTGAATGTATGACGTTGCAAAAGCCACAACATGCAAAGCGAGTTCTTCAAATTTGCTTTGAAATAAATGCACGTTATTGGTTCGAAATTAGGTGTTCAGCGGATGACAGTATTTCACTCAGAAGCTGTCTTATAAAAAAGTTATGCAATTTCATTAACAAATTAATTGGGAGATTGGAACTTGGAATCAAATGGCTACCATTAGAATGGGTGTTGTGCCAATACATGGTAGTTATAACTAAAACCGAAACTATATGCCAAAATATAAATACGAAATTTACATTGACACACCCATGATAGGAAGGCAGTCCATTATTTTGCATAATGTATTCAAAACTGAAGAGGAAGTACTGCATAAATTATAATACAGCACAGGAACAGGTCCTTCAATCATGGCCTCTGCACAAACTATGTATCAATCCAATGTAAACTAATCCCACTTGTCAGCATGTTCACTATATCCCTCCACCCCTACCCGTTCATGTGCTTGTCCAAATACATTTTAGAGGTCATTATTGCATTCTATATTCAATAGTGCCAAAATTTGTTGCATGATCAAGTGAACATAATTCAACAAGTCCGCTTCACTCTTTCCAAAGGAACTACGCCAACTGGTGATGTACTCAATGCATTCGATATTTTGTGGAATCTTCTGATTATTTTACTGTAACAGGCATCTGGGACGGGGATGGTAGTAAGTTTTCCACTCGATGAAAGATGCACTTTGCTCTGCCTTAAACTCATTGGCCTTACGGTGTAAGGAATCATCCACAAGTGAATGCTTTTGATTGGCACATTCTAAGGTGCTGGAGTATGTGCTGAGAGATGCACTCTAGCTTGGAGCAGCCACTGCAAAACGACTATGGGGAAGGACCAATGTCCGAAGTTGGGGAAGGACCAAAGTCCGAAGTTCTGCTGTCACGGGACTCGGAGGGGTTGTGCCCTGTGGGATAGCTTCTCAAACAAATCCGGGTATACTATTTCATGAGGAAACATGAATGGCATTGACGCATTGTACGAGAATGTATTGACTTGATGGTACAATGAATTTAGTGAAAGATGCGCACTGATTGCATTTATTGCACGCGATATTTATTATGATACTGATTGCACTGATATCTATTATGAATAAAGTATACTTTGATTTTTTTTTTTTAAATCCCATGACAATGTTTGCATACTCGTAACACTTGGTCCAAAGGAAGACTGGGCCAGTAGTACAAAGGTCCACATTAGTTTGTGTCATTCAGTATAATAATGGAGTTTCAAACAAGATTTGCCACTGAACAGATGGCACAAGATGCCTTGAAGATAAAACAAAGTCTAAACTCTAAGATGGTGGATAAGAATGAAAAATGTGAAAAGGAGACAAGATGAGAGACAAAAGAGCTGTTTTACGAGAAAGAAGTGACTAAAGATAGTCAAAGAAGGTGCCATGAGCTATTTGTTGCCATCACCACCTTACCTTGTGCAGGTTGGAAAATACAGCTGGTTGGGGAGGCAAGCTTCCAAGTCTCGACCCAAAGCATCAAATTATCTCTTTGCTTCCATAGTTGCTGCCTGATCCACTTGAGTTCTTTCAGCAGTTTTTTTTTGTACTCGCCGTGTTACAGTTGGGGAAAATTAGCCACTTCCACACTCGGGAAACCCGATATGACGAGGGACAGCAGAAGATATCGCAACATGTCAAATGCATTAAGTCACACCACAAAAAACTGCAGCCTTGGGAAGAAGGACCAGCGTGCAGGCTAGCTGAATTGTGTTCCCTTGGCATCCAACAAATTTGATAATTATAAATATAGATCTCTAATATAATTGTAGTATTTTCTCCAATCCATTGATTTGCGCTTAGTCTCTACTGCAGGTTTAAACAATATGCAAAATAAAATCCCGCCTTTCTATTCTGGTGTGCCAAATATAAGCTTTTAATTTGCATTTTGGTAATAATAATCCAAGTTTCAGGTTTAGTTGTACATGTGTGTCAGCAAATCATCTATTCTAATGATGGCCAGCAGAGTCTCTGGAACCAGAAGCCAGTGTATAATGTTTATTTTCTTCATTGGTTCCCAATTAATTTGTCAAACAAACTAGAACACAAAACAAGAGCTACATCACAAAAGCAGTAGTTTTCAGAGGAGCTGAAGATGAGACGATTGTAGACACAGTGCGAGGCAAAGGCAGATCAGAGACTATGGTCGACATAACACACAAAGTGCTGGAGTGACTCAGCAGGTCAGGCAGCATCTCTGGAGGGAATCAACAGGGAATGTGACCTGACCATTCCCTCTGAAGATGCTGCCCGATCTGCTGAGTTACTCCAGCACTTTGTTTTACTCAAGATTCCAGCATCTGCAGTTCCTATAGTCAGGATGATTGGGTGGTTTAACGTCAAATGGGATGCACCCTGGAGAGATCAGGTTTACAGTGACCAAAGGATGGATGGCCAGCATGGAAGATGTTGATGAGTTCAGACACGTAGATCATTTAATCCCAAGACTGCCAAAATCAGTCTGAAGAAGGATTTCGACCCGAAAACGTCGCCCATTTCCTTCGCTCCATAGATGCTGCCTCACCCACCGAGTTTCTCCAGCATTTTTGTCTACCATAATTCAACTGTCCAGCTTTTAACTTGCACATTTGTTCCATGGAATTCAAACTGCAATGAAAACTCGGTTGGAAAAAATGAGCAGGCAAAACTTTAACATCTTAAAGTAGAAACAGCTAACCCATTCCTTCTGAACATTCAGCTTTAAAATCGAATGTGCCTCAATGTGCCAATGCAGAATTGCTGTCGCTTCGGTTTAAGTCCTCTGGAAGTACAATTTAATAGAAAACGTGTGAAGGAATGTTTAACTTAAACAGCACTTTGTCCAAGAGCAACATCGCTTCAGCTGCAGCACTTAAAAACTCTCCAAACTCAACTCAAGTGTTTTTATAGCACAACATTTCTGCTGGAAGTTCAAAAGAAATGTAGGAGTGTGATTTTGCAAAGACTCACACACAATGTTACTCGTTAAACACTTGCGCCATTTGCTTCTGGTTATCTGCCAATAAAACCTTTTGGTAAGTTATATATTAGCAATAATGAGAAACAATTTGGGGTTATTTCTGGAACTCTGCTTTTGAACGCTCACTGAACGTGACATTCTCTATAAACCTTTTGTAAATTCAACATCATGCGTGGCAGCAATGGAAAGTAAATCTAGTCATAATATTTTTTCGAGGAAAAATAAAGCTCACTCTTTGTTGGCAAGTTCAGGGTCCCCAATCAATTAACACAAACATATTGTATACAAGGGTTAAAAATCGGACCCATTACAAAGATAGGGGAAATTATTTACAAAGGCAGCAGGATTAGAAAGACACAAAATGCTGGAGTAACTCAGCGGCACAGGCAGCATCTCTGGAGAGAAGAAACAGGTGACGTTTCGGGTCGAAATGCAGGTCTCTCCAGAGATGCTGCCTGTCCCACTGAGATACTCCAGCTTTTTGTGTCTATGTTCGTTTTAATCAGGCATCTGCAGTTCCTTCCTACATAGTAAGGATTACATGATAGCCCCACAGATTAATTATCTGGCTCTTTGAGTGCACCGCCAGAGAAGCAATTCAGATTTTAAACCAAAGATTGTACATTTAACTGAATTTTGTCAGCATGAGCAACATAGTAGTACATGCTCGGAATAGGACACAAATGTCACCAATTCTCCGAAGTCTTAAATTCAGCTGCGTAAAGTTTCATGTTAGTAGAACCCAATTCACTTTTATTCAAAGCAGTAATTACAAATAACAGTAATGCTCAATTGATGCAGAGGTAGATTTTTACTTTAATTGAAACAATCACTTGCACACAGTTTTGATTAAAAAAAGTGAAGATTTCACTCACTTTCAGCAACAGCTTTAGGTTATTGTGACCTCTTACTGCTGTGGAGACATACTGCTATATTGGTAATGGGTAAGAGTCAGCTCTTCCTACTACCTGCACATTATTTTCATCTCAAACCTTTTAACTCACTTTGAGGAATGTCTTACATTCTGTATTGCTAACTCGCGTTACATCAGCAGTCTAGGGGACATGATGACACAGCTGATGGTTTCCTCCCACATCCCAAAGCAATGCAGGTCAGTAGGCTAATTTGCCATTGTAAATTGTCTCTAGTCTATAGGTGAATCTCAAGGAAAGTTTCGGGACATGATGACACAGCTGATGGTTTCCTCCCACATCCCAAAGCAATGCAGGTCAGTCGGCTAATTTGCCATTGTAAATTGTCTCTAGTCTATAGGTGAATCTCAAGGAAAGTTTCGGGAATGTGGAGAGAATACATTGAATAGCATAGACAGGGATGCAGACTCAGAGGCCAACTCCATTATCTCTGTACAATGAACTTGGATCCATTCTACAGGACATTAAAGAAATGAATAAAAAGACAATTCAGCAAATTGCTTTGGTCTTTTTAATAAGAAAATACTATTGGCAATACTATCGTCCCAAAACTGAGACAGTCAGCCAGTTACTCTGGTGTGTTTGACACTGAAATGCATGGAATGCAGTTGTGACGCAGCCAGTTGGCACGCAAAATCCAACGATTATATTATAATGAGAGATTTAGCGGATGAATACTCTTGATACATAACCTAGTGCATTGGGATGTAAAGATAGTCATTCATTTTCTAAATCTAGTTAGAAACATTTTAAAGTTTCCCCATGTTTCTGCACTCTTTAACCCTTTCCTGTATGCTTTCCCTTTTCTCCCCATCCCTTTATTTGAAAATGCATACCTCCAGATACAGGGACAGTTTATTCCCAGCTGTTATCAGGCAACTGAACCACCCGATCACCAACTAGAGAGTGGTCCTACGCTACCACCTACCTCATTGGGGACTCCCAGACTATCTTTAATGGACTTTATTGATCTTTATTTTGCACTAAACATTATTCCCTTTATTCTGCATCTGTACACCATGGACAGCTTGTTTGTAATCATGCAGTCTTTCCACTGACTGGGTAGCACACAACAAAAAAGATTTTCACTGTACCTCGGCTGCGTATGGCATCACGCATACTAAAAGACTAATCTCATCCTGCACATCACTTGTTTGCCCTTCTGCCCTCAGGAAAGCATTACAGGTCCATCAAATCACACACACAAGATTAACTAACAGTTTCTACCCCAAGGCCATCACCACTCTGAACTCTGCACTGATCACACAGCCCCCATAGCCAATATTTTGTACTGCCACAACACTATACTGTGAAATTTCACACATTCTGACTCGACAACACTTTTCTTGCCGTTTTCGTTGTTTCCATTGTCGTTATTATTTATCTGTAACGTTGGAGCTCCGTTCGGGCAGTGCGCCTGAAATTTTGTTGTATGTATTTACAATGAAAATAAATGTGTATTTATTATTATTATTATGTGACAAACTAAAAGATAAACATCATTATTCTGCAAGCTCTCAAGATTGCAATGTACTTCCTGGCAGTCCCGGCCTTAGGAGTTGCGGGGCCCAATTGGGAACAATTTTGGTGAGCCCCAGGTTTCTAGCCAAGGTCTATAGAATCATAGAAATACAAATAAAGTCTATTATAGACTTTATATCTCTATGGTAGAATGGAAAGTAATCAAAATGTGCGTTTAAAAAGTGCCTGCAAGTTAATGGGCCAAACAGAGCTAAGTTACATTTTAATATAACAATTGCATACATGTAAGCCTACAAGTAACAAACAAAATGTGTAGATCACCGCTGAAAAGTACATAGTCACAATACCATTTGTTTTAGTGACTGTGAAATGAATTTTTTTTTAACTAGATCCTGGCAAACCAATAACTATCGGCGATAAAGCAGTCCAGGCATTAAATTTTGGGCTTCAGCCCCATCCTGCCCTTTGTGCTGTCTGTGTCTGTGCATGATGTGTGTGTGTTAGTTGTCTGTGTGTGGTGTGTGTGCGCGTGTGAGAGACAAGGGAGGAAGTAGAGAAGGGAGTGAGGGAAGTACGGGGGAGGGGGGGGGGGGGGGAAGGCCGAGGTTTGTAAACGTTGCTCCAACCCCGGCCCTCTCCCCGGGGAGAGAGGGAGAAGGGGGGGGGGGGGGGGAAAGAGCTGGGGCTGTGTGTGTGAAGCGCGGCGACTGGAGGGGTGGGAGCGCTGCCCTGTGACCGTGAAGGACCTCCCTCTTCTCCATTCCCCCTCACACCCCCCCCTCCACCCGGGGTAGATCTGCCCGAGCAGAGAGTAGATTACTCTAGCATGGGGCCCCCCTTGGTCGCGGGGCCCCAATTGGGAGCAATCGGTCCAATCGGCTTAAGGCTGGCCCTGCGTCCTGGAGGTTAACTGATGTGCCAATGTCCAATTGCATTGGACCCACCCTGCAGATGTTATTACTCTTATAGTGGAATCACTGCGTACACAGAAACTTGTGGGGTACTTAAAACCTGTTCATTTTGGGCTGTAGCCACTGTCAAGAGAAGATCTTCGATCTTAAGTGGTACATGTCCTTGCGATGATATGGACACCCCTAAACATTCATATCCTCATTTGGGAGACGGCAAGGACAGATGGGATAGATTTCTTCTACCAGGTGGGAATGGGACACATTTGCATCACTTCTCTCCCCAGCCTCCAAGCCGCAACAAAAGGGGACTGCGTCGAGCCAAGCAGAGCTGAGAACACCGAGCAGACTCGGTCAATTCACTGACTCACTGAGGTGGGCTGGTACCTCTTCCCACATCTGCTTACACTCCCATCACAGCTCTTACTGTGAACCTCTCCCATACACTGTTCTTGTTCTTTTCTAACTTACAAATAGCTCAGGTTAGACATTTCCAGGGAATTAAACCATGTTGGAACTCTGTCATCCCAGCTACTACCCGACCTGAAGAATACTTCCTGCTTGTATTTCATTCATTCCTGTACAGCTTTGTCAAGCAACTCAGAACTACTTGACGTATAGTGCCCTCCATAATATTTGGGACAAAGAGCATCATTTATTTATTTGTCTCTGTACTCCACAATTTGAGATTTATAATAGAAAAAAAAAAATCACATGTGGTTCAAGTGCACGTTGTCAGATTTTAAATAAAGGCCATTTTTATACATTTTGGTTTCACCGTGTAGAAATTACAGCAGTGTTTATACATAGTCCCCCCATTTCAGGGCACCATAATGTTTGGGACACAGCAATGTCATGTAAATGAAAGTAGTCATGTTTAATATTTTGTTGCATATTTTTTCCATGCAATGGCTGCTTGAAGTCTGGGATTCATGGACATCACGAGTTGCTGGGTGTCTTCTCTGGTGATGCTCTGCCACGCCTATATTTCAGCCATCTTTAGCTTTTGCTTGTTTTTTTGGGGCTAGTCCTCTTCAGCATATAAAATGCATAAATTGGGTTCAGATCGGGTGACTGACTTGGCCACTCAAAAGAATTTACCATTTTTAATCTTTGAAAAACTCCTTTGTTGCTTTAACAGTATGTTTGGGATAATTGTCTTGTTGTAGAATGAACCGCCAGCCAATGAGTTTTGAGGCATTTGTTTGAACTTGAGCAGATCGGATGTGTCTATACACTTCAGAATTCATTATGCTACTACCATCAGCAGTTGTATCATCAACGAAGATAAGTGAGCCTGTACCTTCAGCAGCCATTCTCAGGCCATAAAACCCCCACCACCGTGTTTCATAGATGAGGTGGTGTGCTTTGGATCTTGGACAGTTCCTTCTCCCCTCCATACTTTGCTCTTGCCTTCACTCTGATATGTTAATCTTCGTCTCATCTGTCCACATGACCTTTTTCCAGAGTTGTGATTGCTCTTTCAAGTACTTCACGGCAAAGTGTAACATGGCCATCCTAATTTTCTACCTAACCAGTGGTTTGCATCTTGCAGTGTAGCCTCTGCATTTCTGTTCATGAAGTCTTCGACGGACAGTGGTCATTGACAAATTCACACCCGACTCCTGAAGAGCGTTTCAGATCTGTCGGACAGGTGTTTCGGGATTTTTCTTTATTATAGAGATAATTCTTCTGTCATCAGCTGTGGAGGTCTTCCATGGCCTGCCAGTCCCTTTGCGATTAGTAAGCTCACCGGTGCTCCCTTTCTTCTTAATGATGTTCCAAACAGTTAATTTTGGTAAACCTAAGGTTTGGCTGATGTCTCTAACAGTTTTATTCTTGTTTCTCATAATGGCTTCTTTGACTTTCGTTGGCACAACTTTGGTCCTCATGTTGATAAACAGCAATGAAAGTTTCCAAAGGTGATGGAAAGACTACATGCTGAGAGCCCTCTTTTACCTGGATTATGGAGGCAATTAAACACACCTGAGCAATTACAAACACCTGTGAAGCCATATGTCCCAAAAATTATGGCGCACTGAAATGGGGGGACTATGTATAAACACAGCTGTAATTTCTACATGATGAAACCAAAATGTATAAAAATACCCTTTAAAAAAATCTGGCAGTGTGTACTTTAACCACATGCGATTTTTTTCTATTACAAATCTCAAATTGTGGGGTACAGAGGCAAATAAATAAATGATGGGTCTTTATCCCAAACATTATGGAGGGCACTCTAGGTGGTGGAAAAAAAACCTTACAGTTGATCTTTGTAACACTGGAGAAAAATTGTACAGCGTCTTCCTCCCTAACTTTACCCGATACCCGATGCACATGTTGTGGATGACAAATGTGCTTTGAATTTGACCAAAAATAAGCTCCACTGAAATATCTCGTGAAGCTGAACATCTGCCAGCTCTCCTGTTGCTTTGGGGGAAACTGGGAGCGAGTTCTGCATCCCGAGTGCCAACTGTAACTTAATTGATAACATACTCACTCATCAGTGTGAATGGTTCCTGGGCTTACAAATTGAGCATCAAAATCTGGGCAAGGGCTTTTGTGCTGTATTGTCAGAGCGGCCATCTCCTGAAAGATGTCAACATTGTTAAACCAAGGCTGATCTGCTCACTGGTGGATGCAAACAATCTCATGTCACTCTTCTGAGGACACCAAGTGGTGTTATTTCTCATGTCCCGGCCTGTATTTATCTCTCAATTGGTATTACTGAAAGTGATCATTATCACACCTGTTTGTGCAAGCTTGTTTTTTGCACATTGTTTGCCTTTTTTCTTGCATTAAAATGATCAGTTACACTTCAGAAAATAGATTTGATTTTGTGGAATCATGCAGCACAGAAACAGACCTTTCGGCCCATCAAGTTCACACCAGCCATTCAAAAACCCAGTAACACAAATCCTACAGTGCTCTCATTGTATTCTCCCCACATTCCCCTCAACTATTTCACTCCAGATACTACCATGCGTCTACATTAAGGTAAATTATAGCGGCCAATTAACCCGCCAGCATGCACCTCTTTGAAATAAGAGAGAAAATCTGGAGAAACCCATGCAGTCAGGAGAACATGCAAACTTTATACAGACGCCATTAGAGACCAGGATTGACCCTGCATCATCGAGTTACACTGTGCCACCTGTAGTGGCTACTGTGAACCATCCCTCACCCCATCCCCAAATGCATAAAATAAATGCCCATCATTCAAGAAATTAGAAACAAAATAGATAACCAGAATAGATAACCAGGGCATGTTATAGCTCTAAAAACCAAGAATTTTATTTGTGCCCAATTATACAGCACAATACATAGATTTGTAATTGCAATTATATTATCCAATATATAATTATCGGAAGTATAATGCCTCAAGTCTTTTGCAACAAAGATATGTGTAAGCAATAAAGAAACATAGGGGAAACAGATTGGCGCAGCAGATTGGGTTTGTGCATCAAAGCTCAAACAACCTGGCTTCAATTCTGATCTCTGATGCTGTCTGTTTGGATATTCTCCCCGAGACTGCATGGGATAAGAGCGCACGTTTCCTCCTACTTCTCAAAGGCATGATGCCTGTAGGTTGATGGGTCAAAGTACCCCTGATGCAGGTGGAAGGTAGGACAATTACAGGGGAATGATGTCATAAATCCAGAAGCCACTGCTCGCTGCAGCCTTGCTACATAAAGGACTTATCACTAAAACCAACAATACCCTTTGTTGAAATAAAGTCAATGTCACACAAAAGAAACAAAATGTTTCTTAGGAGCTTTCCCAAGGGAAAATAGTGACGACAAGCGTAAAACAAGATATTATGGTAGACAAACAGCTTGATCAAAGAGGTAGGCTCAAAAGGAAGAGAGCCTGAAAAGGAGGCAGCAGAGTGAAGAGGCAGAGGAAAGGGAAGTCCAGAGATTTGGACCTTTGCAGAAAAAGCTTCGACAGTCAATGGAGTCATTAAATTGAGTCCACATTTCTTGTTTCCTTATGACAGGGAAGGAGGCCATTCAAGTATTTGAGTCTATGCTGGCTTACAGAGCCATCTCATCAATCTCATTTCCCTAGTTATTTCCATGTTAAATATTCTCTCACACCTGCTCAATAATATACTCCCTCCCCCACCGAATTCTCTCACCACCCACCCAGCCAAAGTTCCCCACTGTTATTTAGAATGGTCAATTAATCAAATAACCAGTATGCCCTTTGAAGTGTGGAAGGCGAACCCGCACGACAGGAAGAACAAGCAAACCCCACAGACAGCAATAGTGCATGTCAAAACTGACTCCAACACACTGGCCAGCAGCTCTAACTGCATTCTCGTAATTTACATGAGCAACTTGACTGAGACTTTTGAAGGGGTGACCAAGAAGATCGGTGAGGGCAGTGCAGCACATATGTACAAGGACCTTAGCAAGGCCTTTGCCAAGGTCATAACTGATAGGAGCAGAATTAGGCCCTTCAGCCCATCAAATCTACTCTGTCATTCAATCATGGCTGATCTATCTCTCCCTCCTAACCCCATTCTCCTGCCTTCTCCCCATAACTCCTGACAGCCATACTAATCAAGCATCTATCTATCTCTACTTAAAAATATCCATTGGCTTGGTCTCCACAGCCTTCTGCAGCAAAGAATACCACAAATTCACCACATGTCTGGAAGAGTCAAGAGCGTTTTATTGTCATACGTCCTGAAACAAAACAATGAAATTCTTACATGAAGCAGCACTACGTATATTTAAACATAAAACTCTGGTAAACCCGAAATAAAGAGCAACAAAAAACTGTTAACTCACTCACTTGCTCACCCACCCAGGGAAAGCCTGCCCACTTGGCAGTAATAAGCCCATTGATCTCTCAGTTTTCCCCCCAAAAAAAACATTAGAGTAAACAAGACAATGACCAGAGTCTAAATTTGATCTCGGGTGCTGTCAGGTGGCATGTGTGGGGTGTGCACATTCCCTGCAAATGCTTCCAGTTTCCCTGCACATTCCAAATATTTGCTGGTTTTTATGTCAATTGGCCACTGTAAATTGCCCCTCATTTAGGTAGATGATAGAACCTGGGGAAAATAGGTCACCGGAAAAATTAGTGGGATAATGGAATTGGATTGTAAATTGGATGGATGCCATTAATAAAAATAATAATTCTTGGCATTCTCGTCCAACATTAGATTACCTAGTCTGAACTACACTGCCATTGGTGGGAGTTTATTGTGTACAATTTGGCTCCTACGATTCATTTTATCGACACATCAAAAAAGTATTTCATCGCTTGAAAACAGCTGTGAACCATTGCGAAAAGGATACACCTTTTGAAGCTTGCATCCTGAAAGGGCGGCACAGTGGTGCAGTTAGTGAAAACGGCTGCCTTGCAATGCCAGAGACCTAGACTCAATCCTGACCTCAGGTGCTGCTATGTGGAGTTTGCACATTCTTCATTCTGGGCACTCCAGTTTCCTCCCACATCTCAAAGTCCTGCAAGTTGGTATACTCACTGACTGCTGTAAACTGCCCCTAAGGTGTAGGTGAGTGGTGGTATCCGAGGTGGGCTAATGACAATGACAAGATTAAAAATGGGATTCATGTAAAATGGGTGGCTGATGGCCAGCGTGGGGTCGGTGTGCCGAAGGGCCTGGTTCCAGGTTGCATGACTAGGAAACTAGTATCGGTAGAAGTGCAAGTAAATGCAGTTGGCTCTTCCTTAACCAATACTGCAACACTTACTCAATTCCCGAAACTCTCCTATCTAGGAAAAACCCAAAATAATAAATCTATTGCAATCTAAATCCCACACCCTTTAGCATTAAAAATTGCAATCGATTTATGACTTACTTTGCCAATAAATATAAAGCCTCACATATAATTGAGCGGTGATACCTTTAGTGAAACTATTTACTTAGGTGCGTCAACTTGAGACATTTAGCAATAATGTTGGTATCAATCATCCTCCTTTCCAAGTGATCTCAGTTACCTGAAGGAGTAACATTTCGAAAGCTTCCTTTAATTGCGTGTTCTCTGTAGCCCAAACAAGCAGACGTTGGCGTTTTACAATCTTCCCCACTAATCTCTCTCTCTCTCTCTAATTCCCAAAGCACTAACTTCACAGTAAACTTGACATCGAAACCGCGGAACAAAAGGGAAGGAATAAAGGGTCCGCTTCCAAAAATAAACCCCGCAGTTTACTTCTAAACCTGGCCCATTTGACGCACACAAAACAAAATCTCAGCACATACCTAGAAGGAATAATTAATGTCCTTAGGGGATTTTGTGGTCCAATCGGTCATTCAGTCAATGGGAAAAAACCCAGCAACCACAGTCACTCAACTCTCAGAAGCTGTTCCAAAACTAAAATATGCGTTCACGAGTAAATGATTTAGCAGGAGAGCCACCACAAAGAATGTAGCATCACGTTTGATAGTCAAACTTTGACTCACTTTCAAATAGTTTCTCAGTTGCTTAACTTAGAAACAAAATCCGCCAAAATCGGTAAATATCTTTTTTTTTATAAAAGTACCAAAATATATTGAATTCTAAAAATATTAACAACGTTAAAAACGGTAACCCACCTCCACCCAGCGTTGACCCTCTGCAAACGCCAGCACATTAGAATCCGACTGTCCCTTCCTCTCCATTTCTAGGTATCAAACGATTCTTTCTTCGAGAGAGAGTATTGGTGAAGCAGCACCTTTGCTAACCCACAAGGTTGGAAGAATGAACACGCAGTGAAGAGAGTGCGGCGATTTAACATCCGCTGGTCTGCGGAACGACGCTGTGAATCGCTGCGAAGTGAACTTCACGAAGGGGGCGAGGGAAAGCTACCACCAATCTTGCTTGTTGGATGTGTAATGTTGTACAGTCTGGCTTCTCTTCGCTCCTCCTTCTGAACCTCGCGGTGTCTCCAACACAAATGCCAAGTGTTCCCACCCTATTCCACCTCCCAGCGTTTGCAACTCCGGCCACGGGCTCTCCACCGCCTAGATCCTCCCCTTAATAAAGATTTCAACGTGGAAAAGGGCAGCAGCGACTAAGTTCCCCTAAAAGCTTGTACCAGCACCCATCACTTGTAACATTGGGAAAGCAATACTGGTAACTTTGCAGACTGTTTCGCCAGTGGGCTGACGCTGGCCGGTGCCCAGGTGCTAACAACATTCACACTCTCTCTCACTCTGCTGGCCCGCACATCATCTCCACTTCCTGACAGCCTTACCTGCGGACCTCAGCTGGGCCATTGGCTCCGCTGATCAGTTCCGTTGACTCTCATCAGCCTGTCAATTAAAGCTGCAGCCCAGATATACATACACGCCGAGTCCGATAAGAAAATAAACACTTTCCTCCCAGAAGAGCAGTGTGACCCAACCCCCCAACATTTGTGCAACGCAATCCGTGTTTGAAAAGCCATTCATTGTTGCAAGCGGAAATGCAGCTCCATTTACAAATATTCAGATGCAAAGCAAAACGAACTGCAGCCGGAACTTTGCACTTACGTGGTTGCAGCGAAAAACTATTTAATCTTTGCACTTACCTATCGTGAAAGGGCGACGGTTTGTATGTCTTTGCTTTTCTGGTCTGACTGCGCATTAGGTTATTACCTTTCCCTGATCATCCCAATCACAGAATGGGGAAGTTTCCTTATCAAATTTACACATCTGTCCTGGTGCCTTGCGGATGTGGTTCGTTCAGTCCTGCCTTTAACCCGCTGAAGATATCCACTTGTTACATTGGTGTTTCTTTAAATGGTGGTTTGTGCCTTACAATTAGGTTACCAAACTGCGCCCTGGCTGTTGAAGGACCCCATTGGATTTATAAGGATTTGCAAAACTTCATCCAATGGTCTGGGACGTTGGTGAAGTCCTGATGGAGATACAGGTGGAACCACAGGCCCTTCGGCCCACCAAGTCCATGCCAACCAGCGATCCCCATGTACCAGCACTATCCTACACACTAGGGACCATTCACAATCTTTACCAAAGCCAATTAACCTACAAACCTACATGTCTTTGGAGTGTGGAAGGGAAATCAGAGCAGGGAGAACATACAAACTCCATACAGACAGCACCCGTAGTCAGGATTGAACCCTGTCTCTGCTGCTGTAAGGCAGCAACGCTACTGCTGCGCCAGTCGCCCCCAATGATGGTTGATCATAAAACAGTACAACACAAGGACAGGCCCTATGGCCCACAATGTCTGTGATGAACATGATGCCAAGACAATCACTTATCTTCCTGCATATAACCCAAATCCCTCCATTCCTTGCATATCCATATGCCTATTCAAAAGTTGTTTCAATGCCACGCATGGAGGAGGTCGGTGTGGTGGTCCATGAGGGTGCCCGGCAGGGTCGGCGATCTTTGAGGGCACCGGTGGGTGAGGACGGCCACGTGGGAGTTGGAGGATGCACCGTTGGCAACAAAGGAGGACCTGGCGTGGGGCAAACCGCTGTGAGGTGGGGAAGAAGAATGGTGGATCCGGCGTGGGGAGGGGGGGAGCTGCTGTGAGGTGGGGGGAGAACAAAGGTGACCTGGAGCATGTGGTAGTGGGGGAGAACAAAGGAGGACTTTGCACCGGATACTTTGTAACTTTGTCAGCATCCTTTATGTAGTGATTATTTGCATAGCTTGGGTATGCAAGCAAAGAATGTCACTGTGACTTGTCACACGTGATAACAAAGCATTCGTTCATTCAATCCCATTCTCCCCATGAATTAATGGGTTTCATCTAGTTTTCCAACATCCCAAATATTTCCTGGTTTGTAAGTCAATTGGCCACTGTAAATTTCCTCTCCATATCCATCTGCCTATTAAATGCCACTAATGTATCTGCTTCAACCACCACCCCCGGCAGCACACACCAGATACTCACCATGGCTGGCTATTTATCCAGGGAGAGCCTTACACTGTATTACTGAACCCAAAGCCACACTAATGGAAAAAGCATGGTCCTGGGGGCATATCTGCAAATCTCAGGGAATGAGGGATGAAAATAATTATAAAATATAAAATTAGTTAATAACATTTGAAAATCATATAGAAATAATTAAAAACATAAAATAATCTTAGAAATAAAAACGATGCCTCATCTCCATCTTAAAACGCAACTCCTTATCTTCAAACCGCACCTGCGGTTGTACATCCTCCCCAAATCAACCCTGTCATGATCCTTTGGGATCTGACTTGTTTTAATGAATCTTATCTTTTAAACTCAAATGGACAAAAGAAAAATCGTTCTAGCCTTTGCTCATTTCAACCCCTGCCATTTCAGGATCAGACTAATAAATCTTCTCTGAACTGCTTCAAATGTCTTCACCTCCTTCCTTATATTGTGTGGTGTGTGTTAGCTAGCTCTGATTCACAGGCATGTTCATAAAGGTTCAATGTGCTCTTCAAATTTCACCAGCCATGAATGGTCGACCAAATATTCTTTGTTACTCAGTCTTCAGAAGTTTAGAAGTGTTGAAGGGTTTCGACCCGAAACGTTGCCTATTTCCTTTCCTCCATAGATGCTGCCTCACCCACTGAGTTTCTCCAGCATTTTTGTCTACCTTCTTTGTTACTCAGATGTTTCCTGTTTTGCTAGTTTTGTAAGGCCGCGGCTTGATCACTGAAGTGTAGTTTGATACAAACCAACGGTGGAACAGGTGGAGGTGGATGATGGCTGACCTTAGTGGAGCGTCACAACGGCTGGGCAGGCGGATGAAAGCTGCAGAAGAAAAGGGTCCTCAGTTGTCTTGGACTCCATGCCATTGGACCCTGACCCAGATCTCTCAAGGACTGTGTGGTGGTTGTTTGTGCACCAGTTTCCCCATGTTAAGCAATTTCATGCACTGGCATCTTAAAAGGCTGATGATGATGGTGATGATTCACCAATCTAGGTATAGCCCTACCAATGTTCCATCTGACTGAAGCATAATATTTCTACTCCCCCAAAGATTGAACAATAACATTTTGCTCTATTTCCTAATTATTTGCTCTACTTGCGTGCAATTAATGCACAAGAACACCGAGTTCCCTCATAATTCTGCAAGCTCTTACCATTTAGGTAAAATGTTTCATTCTTCCTGTTCTATGTTAATCTTCAACAGCTAATTTTCCATTCACACCAGTATATCACCTCCTCTGCTGTAAGCTGTTTTTCCTCCACAACAACCTTATCAAATCCCTTCTGGAAATCTAAATATGGTACATGCATTGTCTTCCCTAATCCAGAATATGATTTTTCCTTAGAGGACACTAACAATTTAGTCAAACGTGATCTCTGTTCCTCAACGTCATATCGACCTTGACTGATCACCTTAATTATTTTTTATTGCCCTGCTGTAATAACTGTATTTAATCTTAACTTTTTAATATCTGTTTAATGTCTTTAGTAACAGCTTTTTACATTTTGCCAACAACAAATTTGAATCTGACTGGCCTTGCTTCCTGATTTCAGTCTCCCTCTATTTTTGAATAAATAAGTTACATTTGCAGACCCAGCTGACTGCAGATGCCGAAATCTTGTATAGAACATACAGTGCTTGAGGAATCAGTGATTTAGATAAGGGGATTTGTGGCCAAGTTTGCAGATGATGCTAAGATAGGTGGAGGGGAAGGTGGTGTAGAGGAAGCAAGGACTCTGCAGAAGGACTTGGACAGGTTAGGAGAGTGGGCAGGGAAGTGGCAGATGAAATTCAGAAAAGCAAAGTGCAGAGTCATGCATTTTAGTTGTAAGAATGAAGGCAAAAATTATTTCCCAAATAGAGTAAGAATCCGGAAATCGGAGGTGCAAAGTGACTTGGGAGTGCTGGTGCAGGACTCTCAAAAAGTTAATTTGCATGTCGAATCAGTAGTAAGGAAGGCAAATTCAATACTAGCCTTTATATCAAGAGGACTGGAATACAAAAACAAAGATGTAATGGATGTGGAAAGGATGTTTCCACTGGTGGGAGAGTCTAGGACCAGAGGTCATAGCCTCAGAATTAAAGGGCGCTTAATTTAAGGAGGTGAAGAGGATAGTTAATCTGTGGATCTCATTGCCACAGAGGGCTGTGGAGGCCGTCAGTGGATATTTTTAAGGCAGCGATAGGCAAATTCTTGATTAGAATTGGTGACAAGGTTATGGGGAGAAGGCAGGAAAATGGGATTAGGAGGCGGAGATCAGCCATAATTGAATGCCGGAGTAGACTTGATGGGCCGAATGGCCTAATCCCACACCTATAACTTGTGAACATGACCCATTCCTTCTTTCCTGAGATGCTCTGCCTCACCCAGCCGGAGTTACGCCCGCATTTTGTGTCTACCTTGTGAACTTGTGAGTCAGGCAGCATCTCCAGAAGACATGGATAGGCACCGTTTCAGGTCCAGACCCTTTTTCAGAGGGACAAAGAACAAATGTAATATCTTCGAGTTTAATATTCAAAGCAACTGTAACAACAAAGCTTTGCTTAGATTAAAATTCTTATAGTTAAAATAGTGTCCAGGAATATTGAATAAGTTAAAATATATGTTTCTCTAAATGACCAATATTTATTCAAGTGACTTAATATGCTTGCTCTGCCGAGGAACACACAAGTTTTAGTAAATACATTGACACATCCCAGAAGAATACACAGATAATTGTAACAGTCTGCATTAAATCATTACTGATCTCTGGTATATCCACTGTGAATCTCAATGCCACTCTCCTCTTGATGGTTGGGCATTGAGATTGACAGTGGGTATACCAGTGGGTATGCCAAGGCTTATACATGCACAATCTGAATACAAGCATGCACAAGTCAGATGGCTCATTATATTAACATACACTCTTCTACATGAGTATGGTTGCACCATGGCCTGGTTTGAATGCCCAGGAATAAAGGTGACTACAAAGAGTGATGTACACTGCTCAGGTAATGACGTCTCCACCATCGAATTAATCTATCATAGACATTGAATCAAAAAAGGCAACGTATCAAAAAAGACCTACACTACTTTGACCAAACTCAAATTTCGCTCCTACCTTTGGGAAGGAGGTATAGAAGTCTGAAAACCGTGATTACTAGGTTCAAATTTAGCTTCTTTCCTTCATCCATCAGGCTCTGGAAAAATACACAATATAAACCTCAACTTTGAACTATGCACTGTCCTTGGTTGCACTAAGGACATTGTTCTTTTTCTGCACCCTATATTTTGTTGTTAATATATTACAATTTTGTTTATTATATATTAGCTGTGTGTTGTATTTACATGCTTGTTATGCTGCTGAAAGTAATAATTTAATTTATCTGTTATTGATACATATGACAATGAAACACTTTTGACTTTATCTTGGCTTTTAGTCTCTAGTCTCTTGATTCTTCACAGATTCCACCATTCACCAACACACTGGGGTAGTCAAGTAACCATCTGCACATGTTTGGAATGTGGGGGAACCTGCAGGAAACACACACAGTAACAGGGAGAATGTGCTATCTCCTCATGGGCATCACTTAAACTCGTGATTCAACCCAGATCTCTGGTGCAGTGAGCCATGGGCTCTTCGAGCTCCACCGCCATACTGTTATAGGCAGATTATTTGCAAGTTTACTCCTGGTTACTGAGCTCTTTTTTTTTACCAGCTTTTGATACAGTATTAATGGTGTTACCAAAACTATATTTGTCAATGTTATGAGAAGTGAATGCTTTACTATCAGTTCCCAAGCCAGTAAAGCTTCTTCAGCATTCAGTGACTCATTGAGAGATACAGTTTGCATAGTAATATAATTGAAATAGCTACAGTTTAAAGTAGGGTTACACAAAAAGCTGGAGAAACTCAGCGGGTGCAGCAGCATCTAAGGATCGAAGGAGATAGGCGACGTTTCGGGTCGAGACCCTTCTTCAGATCTGTTAGCAATCTCTTTAGCTCTTATGTCTGCCTTGACCAGTTCTTTATAGCTTTAGTGAGAAGATTTGTGTTCTCTACATATCATCTCTGGATATGCATGTACTCAGTTATTCCTTGGTAAATCCAAGCCTTTTATGGCAACTTTCTGAACTGCACTTTATCCAACAGATATTTTCAATTTAACTTTCCAAAGCTCTTTTTACATTATTTATTATTTTTGGCTACAGTTGGAGTCAGACTTCTACATAAAAATCTTGCTTATCTTTTATAGCTCCCCATTTATCTTAATGTGAGATCATTTCCTCTGGTAAAACTACTGGAAGTCTTCACTCCTACTTTCGTTTTTGATCTTTGTAGCAGTGTGGACATGGGCTAAAGACCTTGGCAATATTCATTTTGTGGCCACTGTCATTCATGTTTGTAATTGCTGCCAATCTCTGCATGATATCAGCCTTGCGAAATAAAGCTGAAAGCAACCATGGTTTCACAGACATGGTGTCACAAATGAGCTTAACCAATGCAAAATAGTATATTTATTGTGTGCTTTTTAACTGGAGGATTGCAGTTAGTGCTCAGAAGAAACTTTAAAAAGATGCAGGAAAGACTATCCATATTTGAGATTGGCAATGGGCCACCTTTAACAGACTAGATAATTTATTGAATAGCATTCCCTGGAATGACATCAACCAAGCTTATGAGCTGTAAGCATGTTGCTTTGATTGAAGTTTACGTGGTCCAATGCTTCTGTCCTGTACCACAGTTATATGGACACCAAAGAAATTGGAATATGCCTGTTCTGCTCAACTTACCTGAGATATTTTATTTTTTAATTCCACCTGAGGACATAAATCTGTATTCTTGGATTATGGGCGGTTTGCCACAAGGAAATAAGAGCTGCTGCTTGCAACCTGTGGATTTATTGCCCTGTGTAATACTTTATTAGATCACCAATTCTGATAAATGTTACTCCAGAGAAGCCGGTGAGTTGAATCCACAGTAGTGGCATGCATTAGAAGCCGATCAATCATGACTATAATCTTCGGCTGGGGATAGTGAAAATAAATGGTGGACCATTCACCATTATTTGTTTTAAAAACAGAGTATCCTGTGGAATCTTAGAAGCGACATTAGGACCAAGCATCTGAATTGTGCTAATCGACAGCTGGGTGGTAAAGAGTCGTAGAAGTGATGACTGAAGATTCTTACCAAAATTCGATGAGACTACACAAGACTCATCTCCACCATGCCTCCTCATTAAGTCCTAGATTAACTAGGAGGAGGCACGAACACTTTTGTTTAGTTTAGTTTATTGTCACGTGTACCGAGGTACAGTGGAAAGGTTGCTTTGGGAACAGCTCCATCCACAACTGCAAGAAATTGCAAAGAATTATGGACGCAGCCAAGACCGTTACACAAACCAACCTTCCTTCCACTGGCACCATTTATACCTCACGCTGCCTCAACAAGGCCAGCAGCATTATCAAGGATGAGTCGCATCCTGGCCGCTCCCTCTTCTCCTCTCTACCATCGGGCAAAAGGTATAGAAGTGTGAAAACGCACACCTCCAGATTCAGGGACAGTTTCTTCCCAGCAGTTTCTTCTTTAGACAACTGAACCATCCTACCACAACCAAAGAACAGTCCTGAACTACTATCCACCTCATTTGGAGACCCTCGAACTATCTTTAATCGGACTTTACTGGCTTTATCTTGTTATTCCCTTATCATGTATTGTACAATGTGAATGGCTTGATTGTAATCATGTATTGTCTTTCCATTGACTGGTTAGCATGCAACAAAAGCTTTTCACCGTATCACTGTCAGTAACAATAAATGAAATTAAACTAAATTAAGAAGCTGCTTGTGTCTCAGGTAGTCTAGGACTTAACAAGGAAGCATGATGGAGATCAGTTCTGTCTAGTCTCATCGAATTTTGAATTAAGAATCTTCAGTCATCACTACTATGACTCTTAGGCCTACAATGACTATTAAACAATAAAGCCCAGGTTGCTTTGCAAACTTTGTCATTCTCTACAGTTTTCATTGGGAAGATGAGCAATGAATCAGACCCATGGCTGTAAATATGTTGTAAAATACTGTTCATTTTTAGGAATCACTAAAAGCATACATTAAAAAAAGAACTTTTTTGTTTTAACCATAGTTAACATAAGGGCCAAAGTATCACTGAATAATTATGTGAAATATAGCCCTATACATTTATATATATATCATTATTCAAGATCCCCAGAATGATTGATAAAATAAATTATATGATATTCGGTAATATTTCAAATTTTGCAATTTGAAATGATCAAACTGTGTACCAAACTTTAAAATGTGAAAGTTTTAAAATTTTAAATGTGAAAGGCTGCTGGCCATAATAGCGGCATAATTAATTAAATTAGTTATGTTTTGTTTAGTTTGTTTAATTTAGAGATACAGTGCCAAAATACGCCCATGATCCACGAACATTAACACTATCCTACACACAATAGGGACAATTTGCAAGTTTACCAAGCCAATCAACCCAGAAACTTGTACATCTTTGGAGTTTGGAAGGAAACCGGAGCACCAGGAGAAAACGCACGCAGGTCAAGGAGAAAGTACAAACTCTGTACCGACGGTACCCATAATCAGGATCGAATCGAGGTGTCTGGCGCTGTGGGGCAGCAACTCTACTGCTGCACCACCGTGCGGCCCATCGTTATTTGTTTGACTTAACTTCCCTCTTCTCGTTCATTCAGCATATATGTTCCTCTTTCCATATTTTAAACATTTCCCATTTCTCCCCTCTATTCCAGGATTTCAATTCCTTCTTCAGATCTCTCATAATTCTTGATCCCCGCCTTCCTTCCTTCCAACCCAATGTCCTCCTGTATCTGACTTGCTAAAGGCTCCTGCGGATCACATCAAATTGTGATTGCAATGGCAGCTTCCCAATCTGAAGAAGGGTCTCGACCCGAAACGTCGCCTATCTCCTTCGCTCCTTAGATGCTGCTGCACCCGCTGAGTTTCTCCAGCCTTTTGTGTACTCCCAATCTAGTCTTTGACCTTCTATTTTGGGGAGAATAGGTTATAGGAAAAACTGGATAGAGGGAACAGAATGGAATTGGTCTGCAAGATGGCATTGACTCGATGATCTGAATAGTTACCCTGTATTAAGTAAGAAATTACAGAATATGGAATGTGGAAACAGTCCTGCTATTGTCATAAACCTGCTTGACTTATATCTCATTGGATTATCTTGTCACCAATAAATCTATCACTTATTCTGTTTACTTTCCCTGTTATGATTCCATCTTTATTATCTAATGTCCTGGCTTCAGTTTAACTGTAAGCAACGGTTGCTGCTTTGTTGTATTTGGCAAGCATCTGAGTTAGCTATCATCAGCATTTCTCAACAGACCACATCAATAATAATACGCCTTATTATCCTTAGTCTAGAAAGGCATTAATTATGAATAATAATAATAAATTGCTTTAATGGAATTGAAAGAATTATAACGAATTATTACAACACGAGTAGCTATAGAGAATGGATGTTTCTGCCTTACAGGGAAATTGGTTTACAGACCGTTCCCAAGAACTGAACCTTTGGTTCAGGGACTTCCTGTAATTTTTTCATGAATAACATTTATTTTTGAAATTAAAAATGTGTAGTTTTGAACCTGTGGACCTTAATGGCCTACCAGTGATTATTGTCCTCCTCCAAGTTCTGAGTCCACAGGCAGACTGGAAATGCGTATCATTTCTTCAGATGGTCAAAAATCATATGAACACAATGGGTCCGATGAATTTTATCTCTGATGTTTGCTTTTGCTATGAGATGACTCATGAGAAATGGTAAGTTGTCAATCTTTACCAGTGAGTCATTGGAAATCTTTATTGTCTATGGTGAAGTGACATAATGTGGGTTGAACATTTTGACATTAGCCCAGGAGATGAGCTCCATTCCAGTGGGAAGCTCGTTAGAGTCCACTTAGTTTTAGATGTAGAGATACAGCATGGGAAAAACCATCCAGCCCACCAAGTTCATGCTGACCAACGCTCACCCGTACACCAGTTTTATCCTACACATTTGAGATAATTTTACAGAAGACAATTAACCTACAAACCTGCACGTCTTTGGAGTGAGGGAGAAAACCTGAGCACCTGGAGAAAAACCACGAGGTCACAGAGAAAACATACAAACTACGTACTGACTACACCCGTAGTCAAGATTGAACCTGGGTCACTTGTGCTATGAGGCAACTCTACGGCTGCGGCACAGTGCCACAGGAAAAATTGGGGAGATTATGAAGATTTGCTTTGCGCCAGTCTACATTGACATTGGCTCCATAACAGATGTGTTGGTTAAGATCAAGACTGCTGTAGAATAATTGAAGCAAATATTAGATGTAATTTCTCCAGGCATTCAAATTTGTGATTCCACTGTACCTCTTAAGTGATTGAATCAAAGTCTTTAATGCACCTTCGGTGACGAATAAATTTAACTTTGACTTTGACGACTTTGACTTTGAAGATAAAAAAAAACATGTTTAACAGTTGCTACATCTCTCTACATTAGTTTTGCAGTTGATGTTCAGTAAAGTTCACATCCACGGTCCCTCTGGATGAGCAGAACCTGCACTGCAATTTGCGCAACTCTTTAGCCACAGGGAACAGTCAACGACTTTCCAACGACTTTCAACGACTTGCAATGACTTTCCCTGTTGCTACATTCCCTGTCCCTGCCGGAAATGAGAATACCCATGGCAGGCACCTCAATGCACTGGAGAGGTACAACCAATGATGCCTCCATAGAAATTTCCAAATTCACCAGCAAGGTAAGTAAATCAACATCAGCATCTTCAACCAGGCCAACAGCCCCACCACAATTCCTAATCACAGAGTTCTCTACGTTGGACAGGCCTCTTCATTCAGATGCCTAACACTGAACTTCCAAAGAGACAAGGAGCTTCCCTGAGCTCCCTCACAGCAAGAAGTTACAAGATGGTTAGAGGGAAGGATTGAAGAATATTCTCAAAGCCTCCTTGGAAAAATCCCATCTGTTGGGAACCCCTTGCCCATGACTCAAAATCAAAAAGGAGCAACGTGCATGGCATTGAGAACATCCAGCTACTTGGTTGAGAATGCAGAAGCCCAGTCTGTAAACAATGAAAGGAGCACTCACCAATATCAGTTCCTAAAGTGCTTCTAGTCCCAGAGTTTAGAGATTCAACATGGACCAGAGGCCATAGCCTTAGAATAAAAGTACTGTACGTACCTTTAGAAAGAAGATGATGAGGAATTTCTTTAGTCAGAAGATGGTGAATCTGTGGAATTCATTGCCGCAGAAGGCTGTGGAGGCCTAGTCAATGGATATTTTTAAGGCGGAGATTGACAGATTCTTGATTATTATGGGTGTCAGAGGTCATGGGGCGAAGGCAGGAGAGTTGGGTTAAGAGGGAAAGATAGATCATCCATGATTGAATGGAGCAAACTTGATGGACCGAATGGCCTAATTCTGCTGTTATAACTTATGAACTCATCAGCCAACTCCGAACCCACAACGTTCCAGCACTAATTTTTTTTTTTTTTTTTTTTTTTTTTTTGAAAATAGACTTTATTCAGGTAATAAATATATACAATACATGAACTGTGCGAAAAATTCATCCAACATTTTCGGAGGCTATACAAATTGTTCAATACAGTCTATATACATTGCTCAAATTTCATGAATCAGTCCCCCACCCTTGCCACTCATGTGGCCCACTGGCGTGGGATCCCTTCCCTTATTTTGAGGGGCGTCTCCACCACACCCTGCCCCCCCATGTCCAGCAGCGGAAGGACCCTAGACTGTGGTCCTCCCGCACCGAGCCTTGGCGTTGGCTGCACCGAACTTCAGTGTGTCCCTCAACACTTACTCCTGCAGTCTGCAACGGGCCAGTTGGCAATATTCCCTGACCTGGGAACAGTCCGTAAAGCACAGAGTCCTCTGTGACGTAGCTATTCGGGATAAAGTGTGCCAGGGACCTTTGCATCCACACTCTGTAAAGAGGTGGGCAATCGTCTCCTCTCCATAGCAGCCGTCCCGAGGGCAGCATGTGCTGGTAGTGAGGTTCCGACGGTGCAGAAAGGATCTGACTGGGAGGCCTCCCCTCACCGCCAGCCAAGCCAAGTCTTGGTGCTTGTTGGTGATTTCTGGCGATGAGGCATTTTGCCAGACAAGCTGGGCAGTCTGCTCTTGGAACCACGCCACCGGATCCATCGAGTCCATTCCCTGCAGTGCCTGCAGGACGTTCCGTGCTGACCACTGCCCGATGGACATATGGTCAAAGGTGTTGGTCTGGAAGAACCTTTCCCCAGACGACAGATGGGGTGGCAATGTCCAGCTGACTGGCACATTGCATGGCATCTGTGCCAGGCCCATCCTTCGCAACACTGGGGACAAATAGAACCTCACCAGGTGCCCACGTGCCTTGGCTCTACACTCCGCCTGATACAGTCACACACGAAGGTGGCCATAATAATAACATAATAATAATATATTTTATTGTCATTAAACATAAGTGCAACGAGATTTGGTTTGCAACTTCCATCCGATGTCATAACATAAACGACTAATAAAATTTAGGTTTAGATACCCCGAGAACAAGGTTTGTAAAAAGAACATTAGAACAGTAAAAGTCAAAACAGACTAAAGTGCAGATGTGTCTGTGCGACGTGACCATCCGAGGGAGACAGTCAATGGGGGTGGGGGGCACTCAGCAGGGCCGGTTCAGAGCCGCCATAGCTCTGGGAATGAAGCTGTTCCTGAGTCTAGAGGTTGGTATGTTACAAAACTTACCTTGAACAGCGCTGCAGTTCTGCCGCTCCCCGTGTGCGCGACTTTGGCGCCTTTCAGAGGGGGGCGGGCTTAAAGTGCCGTTTTTCCACAGGCAGGAAAAATCGATCCATGTCGGGCGATTTCGTTGCGAAAGAAAAATCGCTCCAAAATTTAATGAATTAAGGTATTTTTAAATTACTCTAAATTATTTATTAACTGGAGTAATTTAAAAATCACCTTCAAAAGCCGTGAGCGCCGACAACTGGAAGGATTTTGCGTAGGGGAGAAAAAAAGGTAAATAGTTTATATTTATATTAAAAGTTGGTTTTTCGTGAGGCTTTAATAATATTTTCATGTTGCGAAATGGGGTCCAAAAAAATGTATGAACCAACAGTATTTTTCCTCCCGACTTCACAGCAAACCACAACGTTCCAATCCACCGCATTCCACTAAAACCCACTCGGTAGTTGATTTAAATGGCCATTAATTTACTGGCATTAAACACTAAATTCCTTTCAATTGGCCCAGAAATTCATGAAAATGAAATTTAAAAATTATGTTACATTGTGGATTATTGTGTGAATGTTATTTGGACACTTAGGCAATTAAAAAAAAGTTTATCTTTTCTTAAGAAATGGATAGATGTTTAGATCTACTCATTGAATTTTGTAATCAGCTGCAAGTAGATAACTAACTAATTATATGCTTTAATTTCAGGTCATCCAAGTAAGATTGTTTCATATTTGTTTCAGAATGCTTCAAACTATAATAACTGAAAATTTCATTGAGTTCTCTTAATTTTTAAGAAAGGTATGGGCTTTTAACTGTTCCAGATCACAGCTTTTGAGTTAAGTCAATTGAAAGGCAATGGGGAACATGATGCTAATTTCCGAGTATGAAAATGGCCATAACTTTCTTAATACGGAAGATATGAAAGTAAATTAGGTGTCAAATTAAACTTCTTTTTATGCTTTATCTGATGGGATAAATTGCAGACTTGATTTTTAAAATCTCAAAATTTTTAACATTGCTATTAGAGGTGCGGGCGTAGAAGGCCTTGTAACGTCTGCCGGAAGGGAGTAGTTCGAACAGTCCATTACAAGGGAGAGAGGAGTCTTTATGGATGCTGACGGCCTTCCTGAGGCACCGTGTGTGGTAGAAGCCCTCCAAGGCTGGTAGCGGTGTCCCAATAATCTTTTGCGCTCTGTGGACGGCGCACTGAAGAGTCAAGTCAAAGTCAGGTCAAAAGAGTTTATTGTCATGTGTCCCTGACAGGACAATGACATTCTTGCTTTGCTTAGCACAACAGAACATAGTAGGCATTGACTACAAAACAGATCAGTGTGTCCATATACCATTATATACATAAATACACACATGAATGAATAAATCGATAATGTGCTAATAACAGATAAAGGGGTATTAATGTTCAGAGTTTTGTCTGAGCCAAGTTTAATAGCCTGATGGCTGTGGGGAAGTAGCTATTCCTGAACCTGGTCATTGCAGTCCTCAGGCTCCTGTACCTTCTACCTGAAGGTAGCAGGGAGATGAGTATGTGGCCAGGATGGTGTGGGTCCTTGATGATGCTGCCAGCCTTTTTGAGGCAGTGTCTATGATAGATCCCCTCGATGGAAGGAAGATCAGAGCCGATGATGGACTGGGCAGTGTTTACTACTTTTTGTAGTCTTTTCCTCTCCAGAGCGCTCAAGTTGCCGAACCAAGCCACGATGCAACCAGTCAGCAGGCTCTCTACTGTGCACTTGTAGAAGTTAGAGAGAGTCCTCCTTGACAGACCGACTCTCCGTGATCTTCTCAGGAAGTAGAGGCGCTGATGAGCTTTCTTAATAATTGCATCTGTGTTCTCGGACCAGGAAAGATCTTCAGAGATGTGCACGCCCAGGAATTTGAAGCTCTTGACCCTTTCATCCATCGACCCGTTGATATAAACAGGACTGTGGGTCCCCATCCTACTCCTTCCAAAGTCCACAATCAGTTCCTTGGTTTTGCTGGTGTTGAGGGCCAGGTTATTGTGCTGGCACCATATGGACAGTCGCTCGATCTCTCTTCTATACTCTGACTCATCCCCATCAGTGATACGTCCCACAACAGTGGTGTAGTCAGCGAACTTGATGCTGGAGTTTGTTGATGAAAAGCTCTCCTCTCCGCCTCGGTGCAGCTGAGATAACACACAGAGATGCCATACGTTAGTATGCTCTCTGTCGTGCAGCGGTAGAAGGTCATCAGCAGCTGTTGGGGCAGACCAGTCCGTTTCAATGTTCTTAGGAAGAACAGTCGTTGCTGTGCCTTTTTGATCCGCGCAGCGGTGTTGGTGGACCATGTGAGGTCCTCTGAGATGTGATTGCCCAGAAACTTAAAGCTGGACACTCTCTCCACACTGTCCCCGTAGATGGAGATTGGGGCGTATTCCCCATTCTGTGACCTCCTGAAGTCGATAATCAGCTCCTTGGTCTTGGAGGTGTTTAGCGACAAGTTGTTCCGTGAGCACCAGTCCGCCAGGTTCTGCACCTCCGCTCTGTATTTTGTTTCATCACCATTGGTGATCAGCCCGATCACCGTTGTGTCGTCTGCAAACTTGACAATGGTGTTGATGTCGATTGCAGGAACACAGACGTGAGTGAAGAGGGAGTAGAGCATGGGGCTCAGTACACAGCCCTGTGGTGTGCCGGTGCTCAGGGTGATAGTGGAGGACAGGTGCGGCCCCAATCTCACTGCCTATGGTCGCTCCGTCAGAAAATTCAGGATCCAATCGCATATCAACGAGCTGAGGCCTAGCTGGTGGAATTTGGTGGTGGGCTTGGTGGGGATGACCGTATTGAAGGCAGAGCTATAGTGAATGAAGAGCATCCTCACGTAGGTGCCCTGTCTTTCCAGGTGGGTCAGGACAGTGTGAAGATCCACAGAGATGGCATCCTCTGTGGATCTATTTGCCCTGTATGCAAATTGATGAGAGTCCAATGATGCAGGGATGCTGGATTTGATGTGGGAGAGGACCAGCCTTTCAAATCACTTCATTGGTATTGGAGTTAGGGCAACCGGGCGGTAGTAATTCAGATTTGTGACTTTACTATTTTTCGGCACCGGCACTATGGTAGCTGTCTTCAGGCACTCGGGGACCGTTGCCAGAGATATAGACAGGTTAAAGATCCTCGTAAATACCTCCGCCAGCTGTGCAGCACAGTTCTTTAGTACCCATACCCTGGACTCCATCCGGGCCTGCAGCCTTGCGTTGATTGATCCCACGTAGAGCGCACTGTACCTCCTGGGTGCTCAGTGTTAAGGCCTGTCCCTCCGCCATGGCCGGGGTTATTCCTCTCCTGGTGGTGTTGCAGTTTCGAAGCGGGCAAAGAAGGTGTTTAACTCATTGGCCAGTGTGATATCACTATGGGGGCAGGCGGAGCTGCTCTTGTAGTCAGTGATGCCCCTGACATCCTGCCACATGCTTCTGGTGTCCGTGGTGTTGAAGTGGTCTTCCACCCTTTGCCTGTGAATGTCTTTGGCCTTTTTTATGCCTTTGTTCAGGTTCGACCTGGCAGCACTGTAGGCAGAAGTGTCCCTGGATTTAAAGGCAATGTTGCGTGCCCTTAGCAAATTCTGAACCTCCTTGTTCATCCACAGTTTCCGGTTTGGGAACATCTTTATTTGCTTGTCCACTGTGACAGTCTCCACACAGCAGTTGATGTAGGAGAGCACAGTGGATGTGTACTCCTACAAGTCTACCTCTGTACCACTGGTAGCCTGTTGTGCAAACAGGTCCCAGTTGTTGCAATCAAAGCAGTCCTGGAGTTGTAGGGTGGCATCCTCGGGCCATATTTTGACTGTCTTTATTGCAGGTTTGGTCTTGCGGATGAGGGGTTTGTATGCAGGCAGTAGAAACAGTGAGAGGTGATCGGATTTTCCCAGGGATGGGCAGGATAGAGCATCAGGGTGTGGGCAACGTTGGGCACGCTTTTACCCCCGTTGTCTGCTGACTTGTACATTGTGGCCCGTCGCACCCGGTCTATCCTTGACCCCCAGATGAACTGGAAGACGGCCCGGGTGATCCCTGTGGTGTAGGAGGGAGGGACAGGTGACACTTGCACCAAGTACAGCAGCCCCGAGAGCACCTCACACCTGATGACCAATTATTTTCCCGTTATGGAGAGGGAGCGTTGCCTCCACAGCTCCAGCTTCTTCCCCACCTTGGCTATCCACTCCAGCCAATTCTTGTTACATGCCTCAGCCCCCACCCCCCCCCCTCCCCCCTCCCCCCGAACCAGATCCCCAGCACCTTCAAGAAGTCAGGCTTGATGGTGAATGGGATGGAAGACCAGTCGGGCCAGTTGCCAAAGAGCATGGCCTCGCTCTTCCTGCGGTTCACCCTGGTTCCCGTGGCTGACTCAAACTGGTCACACATGCTGATCAATCTGCGGACCGACCCTGGATCCGAGCAGAAGACGGCGACATCGTCCATGTACAGGGAGGTTTTGACTTGAGTGCCCCCAGCAAGTCATCCCCAACCCAACAGACTGTAGAAGAAAGAAGAGAGAATTTTGGGTCTTTTATACAATGAGGATTTGTTCAAAGATCCCTACATACTGGTGGTCTGTTTCAACGCAGTGTCATCCTACCCTCTGGCAGTCATTCACTGTTCTAGGTTTCTCCTGTTTAACAATTACCAACACAAAGGCCATTGACATTCTTGCACAAGGTTGTCATTCAAGAGTTTCTAGCCTAATTGTTTTCTTCACAAGATTCAAAATGAAAGACACTAAGAAAGTACTGTGCACAAAGCTCCCAGCTGATTCTATTACTAAACAGTCATTGCTAATGAATGTTAGTTTGGTAATATATACACATGTTAAAATTTTGCCTGAAAAGAAAAATGTTCTTGCCTTAATTACGAAATGTAACCATTGCCTCAGTGAAATAAGTCCCTTGTGGATATCACTTTTAGAAACATAGAAACACAGAAACATAGAAAATAAGTGCAGGAATAGGCTATTCGGCCCTTCGAGCCTACACCGCCATTCAATATGATCATGGCTGATCATCCAACTCAGTATCCCGTACCTGCCTTCTCTCCAATCCCCCTTGATCCCTTATCCACAAGGGCCACATCTAACTCCCTCTTAAATATAGCCATTGAACTGGCCTCAACTACCTTCTGTGGCAGAGAATTCCAGAGACTCACCACTCTCTGTGTGAAAAATGTTTTCCTCATCTCGGTCCTAAAAGAATTCCCCCTTATCCTTAAACTGTGACCCCTTGTTCTGGACTTCCCCAACATTGGGAACAATCTTCCTGCATCTAGCCTGTCCAACCCCTTAAGAATTTTGTAAGTTTCTATAAGATTCCCCCATAATCTTTTCAATTCTAGCGAGTACAAGCCAAATCTATCCAGTCTTTCTTCATATGAAAGTCCTGACATCCCAGGAATCAGTCTGGTGAACCTTCTCTGTACTCCCTCTATGGCAAGAAGAACGTGAGAGGATCTCAGAGAAATATATAACATTCTGCAGGACTAGACAGTGCTGGAGAATGCTAGTGTACGGGGGATCGCTGGTCAGTGCGGCCTCGGTGTACCAAAGGGCCTGTTTCCATGCTGTATCTTACTAGACAGTCTAGTACCTTAGACAGTCCTTAGACAGAATTGATTCAGGAAAGATGTTCCCAAGGACCGAGAGACCAGAGCAAGGAGTATATACACTTAGGTATAGGGTATGCCAGTTAAAAATGAGATCGGCAGAGATTTCTTAAGCTAGTAGGCGGTAAACGTGAAATTTTCTACTACCAAATTGTTTAATATATCAGAGAAGGAGGTAGATATATTTCTCAATGCTAAAGGGATATGATAGAAAACAGGAACAATAAACTAAAGTGCACAATCAGCAATTATGACATTGAATAGACAAACAGGTATGGAGGCTGAATGGCTGACTTGTGTTTCTTCTTCTTGTGTATGGCGTGCACAGCCTAAAGTTGTAGGACAAGTTGTTTTATTTGATCTTATTTGATTGTGCTTGATCGGGTTGTTTGCATTAGTCGAAACTGGGCGGACCACGTGAAGGTTGCAATCTCCCACCCCTGACGTGCTTTATGTTCAGGAAGGAACAGGGCCGGATTTAGATGAAGAGAGGCCCTAAGCTATTCCACTTGTGAGGCCCCTCCCTCCCAATCCCCCACCCCCATGACCAGAGGACCATGACTACCCGACAGTGACAGTGTGACACTTTTAGATCTTTTAGATCTAAAAGTGTCACACTGTCTCTTTGGAGTGTGGGAGGAAACCGAAGATCTCGGAGAAAACCCACGCAGATCACGGGGAGAACATTCAAACTCCGTACAGACAGCACCCATAGTCAGGGCCGAATCCGGGTCTCTGGCGCTGCATTCACTCTAAGGCAGCAACTCTACCGCTGGGACTCTAAGCTAATTCAAATGTGTGAATCTCAATTTTTAGGATTCTTTAGTCAGAGGGTAGTTAATCTGTGGAACAGAGGGCTGCAGAGGCTGACAGTGGATATTTTTGAGGCAGAGATAGACAAATTCTTGATTAGAACCGGTGTCAAGTGTTATGTGGAGAAGGCAGGACAATTAGATTAGGAGGCAGAGGTCAGCCATGATTGAATGGCGGAGTAGACTCGATGTGCCGAATGGCCTAATTTTAGTCCTATAAGTTGTGAACCTCTGATGGCTAAGTGGAAAATGGCTAGTGGCCAGCTGTTCTCCAATTCATAACCTATCTGCAACAGCAGATGAGATTGCCTTAACCCCTTATCTGAAAGCTAGCACCCAAGATCTCTGTCGATACAAAGTCTATGTTTTCAAGTGTGTGGAGTGCAGTTGAACATCAGCCAAGCAAGAGTGCATGGCTTGATGCCAACATTCATACTGCCTAAGGAAGGACTAACTTTCCAGACGAAAACACACAGTAATGCTACACAAAATAATTGCACCCTGTGAGGTAGGACAATATTTCCTTTATATCCCAGGTCCAACTAATCACATTATTTGCTTTCTTAATCTAAACTGTTCAAGTTCCTGCAATCAGGTACATGCTCAATGGGGTGCAGTGATGTTAATCTTGACCCATTTTACAGAGTGTGAATGCACCGAAGCTTAGTTATTATTGGAATTATATTAATACTGGTATTAATGAGAATTTGATGCAATGGAGGCACAAAAGACTGCAGCCAGAAATGGGCAAAAAGCTACTGGAGAAATCTTGTGGGTCAAACAGCATCTGTGGAAGCAAAGCGATGGTCGACGTTTCAGGTCGAGACTCAGGACATGCAATCTTTATTTTTCAAAGGTTTGTTTAAAGTTCATTTTAATAGTCCTGGTGCCCTGAGTTTTATGTGGATTCAGTTTGCTACTAAAACCTCTTCTTTCATGCCCAATTTCACTGAGATGTAACAAACATGTTTTGTGCCAACTGAAGTGACGAGAGAAAACTTGCCAATAGGTCTATTTCCAGCGATATTATTATTAATTGTTGAGCCTTTTGTCCAATTTTTCAAGCTCAAAGCCAAAACAATCCGAGATATTTACATTTTCCACCAACACATATTGTGCATTGATGTTCGGCATTCCGCAGGTTCACAAACTTATCACAAACTGTTCTTAGGCCATAAATGATGCAAAACAGTGGGAGGATCATAGAAACAGCTGTGATGGGAGAGCAAATAGGCACGGGAAGAGCGGCTACCAGCCGGCAACATTGACTCAATCAGTGAGCCAATGTTCCCTGCATCCTAAAATGTATAGGGAGGAACTGCAGATGCTGGCTTAAACCGAAGACAGACAAAAAATTGGAGTAACTCAGTGGGTCAGGCAACACCTCTGGAGAAAAGGAATAGGTGACGTTCTGGGTTGAGACCCTTCTTCAGACTAGTGAATGCTTAAGTCTGAAGACGGGTCTCGACCCGAAATGTCATCTATCCCTTTTCTTCAGAGATGCTGCTTTGCCCACTGAGTTACTCCAGCCTTTTGTGTCCGTTCTCAGCATGCCAGCTCTGCTTGGTTGGACACAGCCCCCGATTGTTGTCGGTGAGTTTGTGTGTAGTATGCACGTTCTTCCTGTAACCACATGGGTTTCATCCTGTTTATTCCCACATCCCAAAGACGTGTGGGTTTGTAAGGTAATTAGCCTCTGTAACATTGGCCCCAATCTTTAGGCGGTGGATGAGATAGTGGGATAATGTAGAATTAGCGTGAATGGGTTATCAATGGTTGTTGTGGACACAAAGGTAGACACAAAATGCTGGAGTAACTCAGCGGGACAGGCAGCATCTCTGGAGAGAAGGAATGGGTGACGTTTCGGGTGGAGATCCTTCATCAGTGTGAAGAAGGGTCTCAACCCGAAAAGTCACACATTCATTCTCTTCAGGGATGCTGCTTGTCTCAAAGGACAAAGGACAAGGGACATTTATTATCACATACACCAATTGGTGCAGTGAAATTTGACTTGCCATGCAGCACACAAATGAAGATAAGACACATCAAGAAACATCAAGTGGGCTACGTTACTCCAGCATTTTGTGTCTACCTTCGATTTAAACGAGCATTTGCAGTTCTTTCCTACACGTTGATGTGGACTTGGCTGCCAAAGGGCTTATTTCTATGCTGAATCTCTAAACTAAACTTCACATTAGCCAATAATGAATTCTTGACCTTCCAACCTACCTTCATGTGGCCTGTGCACTTATCTGCACTTTCTCTGCAGCTGTAACATTACATTTTGTACTCATTGTTCTCATTCGTACTTCATGATGTACCGTACCATTTACCTTTAAATGCATGCAAAACAGTTTTTCACTTTATCTTGGTACACATGAAACTAAAAATAAACCAAAGATATACAACAAATGCTGGAGTAACTCAGCGGGACAGGCCGCATCTCTGAAGAGAAGGAATTGGTGACAATAGACAATAGACAATAGGTGCAGGAGTAGGCCATTCAGCCCTTCGAGCCAGCACCGCCATTCAATGTGATCAGGGCTGATCATCCCCAATCAGTACCCCATTCCTGCCTTTTCCCCATATCCCCTGACTAATCCTTAATAATCTTATATGTTTCAATAAGGTCCCCTCTCATCCTTCTAAACTCCAGAGTGTACAAGCCCAGCTGCTCCATTCTCTCAGCATATGACAGTCCCGCCATTAACCTTGGGAATTAACCTTGTAAACCTATGCTGCACTCCCTCAATAGCAAGAATGTCCTTCCTCAAATTAGGGGACCAAAACTGCACACAATACTCCAGGTGTGGTCTCACTAGGGCTCTGTACAACTGCAGAAGGACCTCTTTGCTCCTATATTCGAATCCTCTTGTTATAAAGGCCACCATGCCATTTGCTTTCTTCACTACCTGGTGTACCTGCATGCTTACTTTCATCGACTGACGTACAAGGACCCCCAGATCCCGTTGTACTTACCCTTTTCCCAACTTGACGCTATTTAGATAGTGACGTTTCGGTTCACGACCCTTCTTCAGACTGAGAGTCGGGGGAAAGGGAAACGTGGAATAGACGGTGATGTAGAGAGATATAGAACAAATGAATGAAAGATATGCAAAAAAGTAACAATGATAAAGGAAACAAGCCATTGTTAGCTGTTTGCTAAGTGAGAATGAGAAGCTGGTGAGACTTGGGTGGGGGAGGGATGGAGAGCAAGGGAATGCAAAATAAACCAATGCCACGGAGCAGAGTTCATTCCTGACGTCAGGTGCTGTACATGTGGAGTTTTCACATTCTCTCCGTGTCTGGGTGTGTTTCCTCCAGATGCCCCAGTTCCTTTACACATCCCAAAGACATGCAGATTGATAAGTTAATTGGCTTCCTTAAGTAACCACTAATGAGGAGGATAGTGGAATCAGGGGGGAGTTACAGGAAAAATAAAATGGGATCTTTGTGTGTTAATACAAATGCTTGATAGTCAGTGCAGACTCAGTGGGCTAGAGGGGCCTGTTTCTGAGCTGTACGATTCGAAGATTTTTCTGTGAAATCGTTAGAGACGCAACCAAAAAAAACACAATATGCTGGAGTATCTCAGTGGGTCAGGCAGCATCCCTGGGGAACATGAACAGACATAAGCAATCAGGACTTTTAAACCTGCTGCACTGGTCACTTTGAAGGAGAGAAAATATGAATAGCAAATGTTCTGGAACAGCTATAAAATGAAATAAGTTAATGAACAGCTACTTTCCAACAAACTTATCAAATGCTTGAACCGATGATCTGCACAACCCTAATTCTACCTCAACAATTGAACACTGCAGACCACCTCTTGCATTATCATGAACTTGTCTTTTTCTTTCCACTCTCTTGTAGAACTCTGTGTTATTTATTTATAATTTGTGGTGCCTGAGTCAATGCGCCTGTGATGCTGCTGCAGGTATTCATTGTCCCTGTACCTTACCATACTTGCGCGCTTGACGATAAACCTAATTTGTATCCTTCTGTAAAATGACAGTAATCCTGTCATCTGTACCTTGCAAAGACTTGTCTTGTCGTTGTGACAACCTCAGGTCTCAAATCCACTAGTTTGCATCAATAGACAATAGGTGCAGGAGTAAGCCATCCGGCCCTTCGAGCCAGCACTGCCATTCTCTGTGATCATGGCTGATCATCCACAATCAGTACTCCGTTCCTGCCTTCTCCCCATATCCCTTGACTCCGCTATTTTTAAGAGCTCTATCTAACTCTCTCTTGCAAGCATCCAGAGAATTGGCCTCCACTGCCTTCTGAGGCAGAGAATTCCATAGATTCACAACTCTCTGGGTGAAAACGTTTTTCCTCATCTCCCTTCTAAAAGGCCAACCCCTTATTCGTAAACTGTGGTCCCGGGTTCTGGTCTCCCCCAACATCGGGAACATGTTGCCTGCATCTAGCGTATCCAATCCATTAATTTTACTATATGTTTCAATAAGATCCGTTTGCATCCTTCTAATTTCCAGTGTACACAAGTCCCGTCACTCCATTCTTTCAACATGTTCCGCCAATAGTTCCGCCATTCCGTGAATTAACCTCGTGAACCTATGCTGCATTCCCTCAATAGCAAGAATGTCCTTCCTCAAATTTGGAGACTAAAACTGCTCACAGTACTCCAGGTGTGATCTCACTAGGGCCCTGTACAACTACAGAAGGACCTCTTTGCTCCTATACTCAAATCCTCTTGCTATGAAGGACAACATGACATTAGCTGTTATGAAGGCCAACGTGCCATTATCGAACTGCGAGCATGCAAATAGAGCAGTGAATTAATCCTCATTCCGCTTTACCTTCCCAATACTACCACGTTTTGATGCAACTCAGTTACTGACATATTGTGAAAAATCTTTATACCTCATCTATTGTGCTATTGAGCAAAATCACTACTTAGAATTTTTAACTAATGTGCTGCAGCTTGCTTTAAAATAACCACACTTCACAGGCTTTAGGAAGTTGAGAGGAGCGGTTGGAACGCCCACTCTGCAACGTTCCATCACACTTCAAAAGAAGTGGTCTGGAGGAAGCCACTGATTGGTGGAAGCGGACTAGAGGAAGCAGCTAATTGGGAGTAATCCCAGGTTTGTATTTCTGTTTTCTGTTCGTACTTTTTAGTTAAGGGTTCAGTGAGTTAAGGGTTCAGTGAGTTAAGGATACAGTGCTTTTTAGTAAAGGTACAGTTTAAAGGAGTAAGATTTTTAATAGTGGGAGTGAGTTGATTTAATTGGGGGCTAAGCCATGTCAGTTGAGATCGGCCCCATGGTTTGCTCATCCTGCAACATGTGGGAGATCAGGGATATTGTCGGTGTCCCTGGTGACCACGTGTGCAGGAAGTGTGTCCAGCTGCAGCTCCTGCCAGACCGCATTGAACGGTTGGAGTTGCGGTTGGATTCATACTGGAGCATCCACGATGCTGAGAAAGTCGTGAATAGCACGTACAGTGAGTTGGCCACACCGCAGGTAAAAGTTAAGCGGACAGAAAGGGAACGGGTACCCACTAGCCAGCGTAGCAGTAGGCAGGTAGTGCAGGAGTCCCCTGCGGTCATCTTCCTCCTAAACAGATATACCATTGTGGATACTGTTGGGGGAGATGGCTCAGCAGGGGAAGGCAGCAGTAGCCAGGTTCTTGGCACCGTGGGTGGCTCTGCGGCACAGGAGGGGAGGAAAAAGAGTGGAAGGGCTATAGTAATAGGGGATTCAATTGTAAGGGGAGTAGATAGGCATTTCTGCGGCCGTAAACGAGACTCCAGGATGGTATGTTGCCTCCCTGTGCAAGGGTCAGGGATGTCTCTGTGCGGCTGCAGAACATTCTGTAAGGGGAGGGTGAACAGCCAGTTGTCATGGTGCACATTGGCACCAACGATATAGGTAAAAAACGGGATGAGGTCCTACAAGGTGAATTTAGGGAGCTAGGAGATAAACTTAAAAGTAGGACCTCACAGGTAATAATCTCTGGATTACTACCAGTGCCACGTGCTAGTCAGAGTAGAAATAGGAAGATATTTCAGATGAATACGTGGCTTGAAAAATGGTGCAAGGAGGAGGGATTCAACTTGCTAGGGCATTGGAACCAGCTCTGGGGAAGGTGGGACCAGTACAAACAGGACGGTCTGTACATGAGCTAGAACCAATGTCCTTGGGGGAGAGTTTGCTAGTGCTGTCGGGGAGGATTTAAACTAATGTGGCAGGGGGATGGAAGCATGAGCAGAGAGACAGAGGGGTGTAAAATAACAGTAGAAGCAATAGATAGCAAGGTGAAAAGTAAAAGTGGCAGGCAGACAAATCCAGAAAAATTAAAAAGGGCCACTTTTCAACATAATTGTATAAGGGGTAAGAGTGTTGTAAAAACAAGCCTGAAGGCTTTGTGTCTCAACGCAAGGATCATTCGTAATAAGGTGGATGAGTTCTTCTTTTACTTCTTCTTCTTCTTTCGTGTGGCGTGCACAGCCTAAAGTTGTTGGACTACTTGTTCTATTTGATCTTCCGTTTGTGCACGTCGAGTTGATTGCATTAGTCGAAACAGGGCGGACCACGTGAAGGTTGCAATCTTCTACCCCAGGTGGATGAGTTGAATGTGCAGATAGTTATTAATGAATATGATATAGTTGGGATCACGGAGACATGGCTCCAGGGTGACCAAGGCTGGGAGCTGAACATCCAGGGATATTCAATATTCAGGAGGGATAGACAGAAAGGAAAAGGAGGTGAGGTAACGTTGCTGGTCAGAGAGGAGACTAAGGGGCAGAAAACGACAGTGGGAATTGTGTACAGGCCACCTGACAGTAGTAGTGGAGTTGGGGATGGCATCAAACAGGAAATTAGAAATGCGTGCAACAAAGGTAAAACAGTTATAATGGGTGACTTCAATCTACATATAGATTGGGTGAATCAAATTGGCAGGGGTGCTGAGGATTTCTTGGAATGTATGCGGGATAGTTTTCTAAACCAACATGTAGAGGAACCAACTCCAACTAGAGGCTATTCTAGACTGGGTATTGAGTAATGAGGAAGGGTTAGCTAGCAGTCTTGTGCGTGGCCCCTTGGGCAAAAGTGACCATAATATGGTTGAGTTCTTCATTAGGATGGAGTGTGACATAGTTAATTCAGAAACAAAGGTTCTGAACTTAAAGAAAGGTAACTTTGAGGGTATGAGATGTGAATTGGCCTAGATAGATTGGCAATTGATTCTTAAAGGGTTGACGGTGGATATGCAATGGAAGGCATTTAAAGACCGCATGGATGAACTACAACAATTGTTCATCCCAGTTTGGCAAAAGAATAAATCAGGGAAGGTAGTGCATCCGTGGATAACAAGGGAAATCAGGGATAGTATCAAGACAAAAGATGAAGCATACAAATTAGCCAGAAAAAGCAGCCTATCAGAGAACTGGGAGAAATTCAGTCCAGCAGAGGAGGACAAAGGGCTTAATTAGGAAAGGGAAAATAGATTATGAAAGAAAACTGGCAGGGAACATAAAAACTGACTGCAAAAGCTTTTATAGATATGTGAAGAGAAAAAGATTAGTTAAAACAAATGTAGGTCCCTTGCAGTCAGAAACAGGTGAATGAATCATGGGGAACAAGGACATGGCAGACCAATTGAATAACGACTTTGGTTCTGTCTTCACTAAGGAAGACATAAATAATCTGCCGGAAATAGCAGGAGACCGGGGGTCAAATGGGATGGAGGAACTGAGTGAAATCCAAGTTAGTCGGGAAGTGGTGTTAGGTAAATTGAATGGATTAAAGGCCGATAAATCCACAGGGCCAGATAGGCTGCATCCCAGAGTGCTTAAGGAAGTAGCCCCAGAAATAGTGGATGCATTAGTGATAATTTTTCAAAATTCTTTAGATTCTGGAGTAGACCCTGAGGATTGGAGGGTAGCTAATGTAACCCAACATTTTAAAAAGGGAGGGAGAGAGAAAACGGGGAATTACAGACCAGTTAGTCTAACATCGGTAGTGGAGAAAATACTAGAGTCAGTTATTAAAGATGGGATAGCAGCACATTTGGAAAGTGGTGAAATCATTGGACAAAGTCAGCATGGATTTATGAAAGGTAAATCATGTCTGACGAATCTTATAGAATTTTTCGAGGATGTAACTAGTAGAGTGGATAAGGGAGAACCAGTGGATGTGTCACAGTGGCATGCAAAAGTTTTCATACCTCTTAAACTTTTCCACACTTTGTCACGTTACAACCACAAATGTAAATATATTTTTATTGGGATTTTATGTGATAGACCAACACAAAGTGGTGCATAATTGTGAAGTGGAAGGAAAATGATACATGGTTTCCAAATTCTATTACAAATAAAAAACTGAAAAGTGTGGCGTGCAAAAGTATTCAGCCCCCCTGAATCAATACTTTGTAGAACCACCTTTCGATGCAATTACAGCTGCAAGTCTTTTGGGGTATGTCTCTACCAGCTTTGCACATCTAGAGACTGAAATTTTTGCCCATTCTTCTTTGCAAAATAGCTCAAGCTCAGTCAGATTGGATGGAGAGCATCTGTGAACAGCAATTTTCAAGTCTTGCCAGTGATTCTCAATTGGATTTAGGTCTGGACTTTGACTGGGCCATTCTAACACATTAATATGCTTTGATCTAAACCATTCCATTGTAGCTCTGGCTGTATGTTTAGGGTCGTTGTCCTGCTGGAAGGTGAACCTCCGCCCCAGTCTCAAGTCTTTTGCAGACTCTAACAGGTTTTCTTCCAAGATTGCCCTGTATTTGGCTCCACCCATCTTCCCATCAACTCTGACCAGCTTCCCTGTCCCTGCTGAAGAAAAGCATCCCCACAGCATGATGCTGCCACCACCACCATGTTTCACAGTGGGGATGGTGTGTTCAGGCTGATGTGCAGTGTTAGTTTTCCGCCACACATAGCGTTTTGCATTTAGGCCAAAAACTTCAATTTTGGTCTCATCAGACCAGAGCACCTTCCTCCACATGTTTGCTGTGTCCCCCACATGGTTTGTGGCAAACTGCAAATGGGACTTCTTATGGCTGTTTCAACAATGGCTTTCTTCTTGTCACTCTTCCATAAAGGCCCGATTTGTGGAGTGCACGACTAATAGTTGTCCTGTGGACAGATTCTCCCACCTGAGCTGTGGATCTCTGCAGCTCCTCCAGAGTTACCATGGGCCTCTTGGCTGCTTCTCTGCTCTCCTTGCCCGGCCTGTCAGTTTAGGTGGACGGCCATGTCTTGGTAGGTTTGCAGTTGTGCCATGCTCTTTCCATTTTCGGATGATGGATTGAACAGTGCTCCGTGAGATGTTCAAAGCTTGGGATATTTTTTTATAACCTAACCCTGCTTTAAACTTCTCCACACCTTTATCCCTGACCTGTCTGGTGTGTTCCTTGGGCTTCATGATGCTGTTTATTCACTAATGTTCTCTAACAAACCTCTGAGGCCTTCACAGAACAACTGTATTTATACTGAGATTAGATTACACACAAGTGGACTCTATTTACTAATTATGTGACTTCTGAAGGCAATTGGTTGCTCTGGATTTTATTTAGAGGTATCAGAGTAAAGGGGGCTGAATACTTTTGCACGCCACACTTTTCAGTTTTTTATTTGTATAAAAATTTGAAAACCATGTATCATTTTCGTTCCACTTCACAATTATGCGCCATTTTGTGGTGGTCTATCACATAAAATCCCAATAAAATACATTCACTTTTGTGGTTGTAACGTGACAAAATGTGGAAATGTTTTGCAAGCCACTGTATATCTGGACTTTCAGAAGGCTTTCGACAAGGTCCCACATAAGAGGTTAGTATGCAAACTTAAAGCACCCGGTATTGGGGGATCAGTATTCATGTGGATAGAGAACTGGCTGGCAGACAGGAAGCAAAGAGTAGGAATAAACAGGTCCTTTTCAGAATGGCAGGCAGTGACTAGTGGGGTACCGCAAGGCTCAGTGCTGGGACCCCGGCTATTTAAAATATATATTAATGATTTGGACGAGGGAATTGAATACAACATCTCCAAGTTTGCGGATGACACAAAGCTGGGGGGCAGTGTTAGCTGTGAGGAGGATGCTAGGAGGCTGCAAGGTGATTTGGATAGGCTGGGTGAGTAGGCAAATGCATGGCAGATGCAGTATAATGTGGATAAATGTGAGGTTATCCACTTTGGTGGCAAGAAAAGGAAAGTAGACTATTACCTGAATGGCAGCCGATTAGGAAAAGGGGAGATGCAACAAGAGCTGGGTGTCATGGTACACCAGTCATTGAAAGTAGGCATGCAGGTGTAGCAGGCAGTGAAGAAAGCAAATGGTATGTTAGCATTCATAGCAAAATAATTTGAGTATAGGAGTAGGGAGGTTCTACTGCAGTTGTACAGGGCCTTGGTGAGACCACACAGGAGTATTGTGTACAGTTTTGGTCTCCTAATCTGAGGAAAGACACTCATGCCATAGAGGGAATACAGAGAAGGTTCATCAGACTGATTCCTGGGATGCAGGACTTTCATATGAAGAAAGACTGGATAGACTCGGCTTGTACTCGCTGAAATTTAGAAGATTGAGGGGGGATCTTATAGAAACTTACAAAATTCTTAAGGGGTTGGACAGGCTAGATGCAAGAAGATTGTTCCCAATGTTGGGGAAGTCCAGAACAAGGGGTCACAGTTTAAGGATCAGGGGGAAGTCTTTTAGGACCGAGATGAGAATTTTTTTTTTAAACACAGATGGTGGTGAATCTGTGGAATTCTCTGCCACAGAAAGTAGTTGAGGTCAGTTTATTGGCCATATTTAAGAGGGAGTTAGATGTGGCCCTTGTGGCTAAAGGGATCAGGGGGTATGGAGAGAAGGCAGGTACAGGATACTGAGTTGGATGATCAGCCATGATTATATTGAATGGCGGTGCAGGCTCGAAGGGCCGAATGGGCTACTCCTGAACCTATATTCTATGTTTCTATGAGATAGCAGCTCATTCATACTATTTCATCAAGGTCATTAGGCCCATCGACTTGATGCTGATTCTCAGAGCAATCCCATTAAAATTGTACCCAGCTAATTTTGCAGTTGAGATCCCCCACTGATTTACTCCAGCATTTATCTAATTTCTCAGTAACCTGTTCTCCCTCACATGTTCATTAACTCTCCAGCACCCCGACTCCCTCCTTCTTACCCACCTACACCATACATATTAAATATTACCTATTTAATGTACCAACCAGAGCATTTTTGAGACGTGAGAGGAAAATAAAACACCAGAAGTGAACCCACAGCTCCACAGGGAGATCGTGCATACTCCTCACGGACAGCATCGGAGGTCAGGTTCGAACCAGGGTTGCTGGAACTGTAAGGCAGAGATGTTAACTGCTACACTACAATGCTTTGACTATTTAAATCCTGGGAAAGACTTCATGCTACGTTTGGTTTTAAAACAGAAGCTAAATAACTACACAAAATTAGTGGGAATTGGTGTCTCTTTGTAGGGAGCATGTTGTGCCAACAGAGCATAACCACCTTCACAATAGGTTATTGTTGGTTTACAAGCCCACTCAGCAAGTAGAGATACTGTTGAGACCTTGTGACGCGCGCAATGATTTGTTTGGCAATCTAAAGGTACAATCAGTAAAAATTGCTATCATTTGCATTTGATTATACCTTTTAAGAAAGAAGTCAAGTGGTAGTTTGCCTAGGATGAATTTAGTTGTTAGATAATGGTTGTAGATTGTTATGCACACAAGTAACTGTTTTGACCATCGGGTATACTTATTCGAATGAACCAGGTGTCACATTCCCTCCAGACTTAGGCGTGGTACCCCGAGGCAAGCAAGTTTAAAGTCCAGCACAATAACCTAATAACAGACATTACTCAAATGCCTGCATTCCATGGATAACATTCCTCATCCCTAGAGGACTGAAGACATTTTGTAGGTTTGGCTGGATTATCCGACGATCAGAAAGAATGGTTTTTGCAACAGGACTTGCACTCAATTGTATTATTTTCAATATGTGGAGAGGACATTTCTTACTATTTGCAGGATATAGCGATAGGGATTTTCCACCAATTTTAAATAAAATGCAGTTTTTCTGTGGAATTCGCTGTCGCAGAAGGCAATGGAGGCCAATCCACTGGATGTTTTCAAGAGGGAGTTAGATTTAGCTCTTTGGGCTGAGGGAATCAAGGGATATGGAGAAAAAGCAGGAATGGGATACTGATTTTAGATTATCAGCCATAGGCTGAATTGCCTACTCCTGCACCCATAAAAAAAAATGTTTTCTATGCTTTATGTTTTCTATCTTTCACCAAAGCTGCACGTGGTGATTGCTCCATGGATATAACAAGTTGAACTAGTAAAATCAGATATAACATACAAGCATTCCAGGTAGGATTACCAACATTCTCACTTCCAAATAAGGGACAAAACGTCAAAATATGGAACAAATTGACCGACTCTGCTATGGCTGGGCGAAAGATGAGTTGGCCTGGGTGCTGGACTGCACACAAAGACCAGCTTAGGCGTTTTGACCCGCGCAACATCGCGCGCAAAGTCCGGCGCCCCATCCAACTCATGAACCGATGATCAGCCATGAGAAGGAGAGGTGGTGGTGTCGGTGGTAAGTAAAGGTTCAAAGCTCAGACAGCTGGCTAGCGTACCGATCGACGGGGCCACGGGCAAGTCCCTGGACTCCATGGGCGGCACTACGTCAGGACGGATGAGGCAGAGCCGGACGAGGCGCTCTGACCTGACAGTTCTCTCGACCCGAGTAGTAGCAGTCAAATACGGGACAAACCAATTTAGCCCAAAAAAACGGAATGTCCCCGCTAATACGGGATAGTTGGCAACCCTAATTCCAGGCCCAAACTCCAGCCACACAAGCAGTTCACACCTCAGACCAACCCTGCAAATGCAGGCAGCCTCACGTAAAGATCATTCGGCTTACAGAAATTCATACCTTCAGAATTCACAATCACTATTCAAGAAAATTAGAGATACAGAATATAATTCACCCTCACAGAAATTATTTAGTTTTAGCATTAGAGATACAGTGCGGATGGAAACAAGCCCTTCAGCCCACCGCGTCTGGGCCGATCAGCGATCCCCATACATGCTGGAGACAATTTACAAATTTTACCGAAGCCCGCCAACCTACAAATCTGTACTCTTTGTAGTGTGGGAGGAAACTGGAGCACCTGAAGAAAACCCATGCGGTTACGGGGTGTACATACAAACTCTGTACAGACAGCACCCATAGTCAGGACCGAACCCGGGTCTCTGGCACTGCGAGGCAGCAACTCTACCACCCTGGATATATTGGGGGAAAACAAGTAAATACATTTTTTTAAAAACAACCAGTGATTCTTGACGTTTGCGCAGATAATATAACATATAACCATATAACAATTACAGCACGGAAACATGCCCTCTCGGCCCTTCCAGTCCGTGCCAACCATTTATTTTCCCCTAGTCCCATCTACCTGCACTCAGACCATACCCCTCCATTCCCTTCCCGTCCATATACCTATCCACTTTACCTTTAAATGTTAAAATCAATCCTGCCTCCACCACTTCTGCTGGAAGCTCATTCCACACAGCCACCACTCTCCGAGTAAAGAAGTTCCTCCTCATGTTACCCCTAAACTACTGTCCCTTAATTCTCATGTCATGGCCTCTTGTTTGAATCTTCCCTACCCTCAATGGGAAAAGCTTATCCACGTCAACTCTGTCTATCCCTTTCATCATTTTAAAGACCTCATAATGTGGCTTTGCATTAAGGAAAATCATGATATGGGCCCTTTTCTAGCAATGCAAGCTACCCGTCTGCCCCTTTCCCATGATGTGGAGGTCGCCAGCATTGCATCTACAGGGATGCATTGTCTCTCTTTTGGTATCTCCAGAAAGAAGTGGAGCCTTGGGTAAATTTTGTGTGTACAAGGATCCACAGATAATAAGCCAATGAATGATGAGGACCTTGTGAATTTTGCACCCATCCGTGTTGCAACGTTGTGCAGAGTTGGATGCCCAAGTTCTAAACATCAGAAATGCTACCCTGATGTGTACAGTGCATTCAGAAAGTATTCAGACCCTTTTGCTTTTTCCACATTTTGTTACCTTACAGCCTTATTTTAAAATTGATTAAATTCATTGTTTTTATCATCAATCTACACACAATACCCCGGAATGAAGAAGCGAAAACAATTTTAAACACTTTTATATTATGGGGTATTGTGTGTAGATTGGTGATTTAAAAAAAAAATCAATTTTAGAATAAGGCTGTAATGTTCCAAAATGTGGAAAAGGTGAAGGGGTCTGAAAACTTTCTGAATGCACTGTATAGCAATAATCACGAAGCAGAAATTTAAGAAGAGAGATGTGTTTAAATGTACTGAACAGGAATTGGTTAATTGGACACAGATGCTTTGTTTAGATATCAGCATAAGATATCAAGCCATCAAAAAGCTCGGCAGAAAATGCCAGAAAATGTCACCCCAATGTGATTCAGGATGAAAAAATAAAATTTCAAAAACACTTTTTCCAGCAGAACAGTCGGGGTAACCACTTGGACTTCATTTGGGAAGTGTGGGCGTTATAATGGGGTATTTGCAGGATGGTTGATAATACAGGAACATAGAGGTACATTGTTGAATAGAATAGGGACGGGAATAGTTGTGTGAGGATTTAGCAACAGAAAGCAACTAACTAATGAAAGCAATGCACCAAAACACACAAATGATAGTTAAATTTATTGAGCAAGCAGCATCGAGATACTGAAAGCAAGCATCGAGATTCTGAAAGCAAGGACCGTCAAAATTTTTTTTTACCTGCACTCACACAGTTCTTAAGTCATTGCATGGCATCCATTTATTTCCTCGTTAGGGATTTAAGTACAGCTGTTGAAAACATTACAGCAAGAGTCTCACCGTCTCTTCCTCCAGCTCAAATTCTTCTCCATTTTGTTCATTCCCTTATGCAAGCTGGCACAAATTTCAATAAAACGGAGGGCTGTTGTTACACCAAGACATAAAAGTACACAGCATTATACACTTCATTACCAGATTTCTTTAAGTGGGTTGGGGGAGATGGTGCCAGGAAAACATTGAACATGTTCCAGAAGAGTATGAAATCATCTCTACAGTTAAATCAGAATATCACAAGTTCAGGGAACCGTGAAGAGAGTGAAACAACATCTCTGGAAGTCAATCCAAGCTTAGTTTTGCGGCTTCTTTTTTCTGTCTGCGTCGGAGCACTTTATACCTTGTGGAGAGCCATCACTGTAAACCGCAATTCATCAGGGTCACGTTGCATAAACTTCTTACAAACTTCTATTGCATCCTAGAAAGTAAATCGATAATTATGTCAAGAAACATTCTGAAACCTCAAGGAAGAAAATCACCCTCGCAATGATCGGAAGTTGCACTGACTGAACACAATGATATTTTAATCAAGTTTGTGGCCAGGCAAGAGTGTCATGAGTGAAGTGCAGTAAAGTTGCTGCCTTGCAGTGCGAGGGACCGCGTTCGATCTGGACTATAGGTGCTTGTCTGTACAGAGTTTGCACGTTCTCCCTGCGACCTGCATGGGTTTTTCCCGGGATCTCCGATTTCCTCCCACACTCCAAGGACGTATAGGTTTTTGTAGGTTAATTGGCTTGGTATAATTGTAAATTGTCCCGAGTGTGTGTAGGATAGTGTTAGTGTGCGGGGATCGCCGGTCGGCGCAGATTCGGTGGGCCTAAGGTCCTATTTCCGCGATGTTTCTCTAAACTAAACTAAGAAAGAAACCTTGATGGCAAACTAAATTGCAACAGTGAAATCATTCCAAAGCAATATCCAAATGTTCATGCCTAGAAATTGTAGTAAAATCTAAAAGGTGTGCTAAAATAAAATAAATACAACATACAGATTAGGAGCAAGAAGGGGCCATTCAGCCCTTTGAGTCTGTTCTGCCTTTCAATAACATCTTGGCTGATCTGGTTGCAACCTCAACTCCATTTTGCCATCTATCCTGGATAACCTTCCACCCATTCCCCTTGCTTATCCCACTACCCATTGAAAAATTGTTCCAAAAAAATGTCTGACAAAATGTGGCACCGTGGCCCAAATTGAGCTGTGCCTCACAGCTTCAATGACCCAAATTTAATCCTGATTTTTGGTACCATCTGCCTGGAGTCTGCACATTTTTCCTATGCTATTATACACCACAATCTCCGATATGGTGTGCACATAGTACGATGTTTACCGCACCTATTTGTCGTGCTGCTGCAAGTAAGAATTTCATTGTTCCCTTTTAAAACCCATGACAATTAAACACACTTGACTTGTGGTTGTGTGGTTTTCCTCCGGCTGCTCTGTATGCCTCCCACCTCCCAAGACGTGCAGGTTAGTGATAGAGTCTTACAGCAGGGAAAGAGATCCTTCAGTTCAAACCATCCATGCCAGCCAAAATGCCCCAACCAAGCTAGTCCCATAGAGAAAATCTTTTCTACAAGGATTAATAAATACTAATAAAAAAACATTGAGTAAACTGAGTAAAACAACTAAAACTGCCCATGAAAACTATCCCCCCCAGCTAATGCCGTCCTAGAAATTTTAATGGTTCCAATTTCAGCCTCATATTGACAGCATGTCCAAAATAACATTATGTTCATTTTTAATTGTTAGTGTCTTTTGGGTTTATCCACTTTACCGATAAATATGTTTTCTTCTTAAAGTATGTACATTTCTGGTATCCATGACATTTGGAGCCCATCTCCATAATGATTTTTTTAATTCATTATTCATTTATTCATTCCATTTCCATTGACACAAAGCTACTCTTACCCCAAGCAAGCTGTCAACTGTCGTGTCTCCATGATTTATGGGAAATGGTTTGCGTCCATCTGGTTAGGAAAAGAGATATGAAACAAAATGTAAATAATGGCACAGAATGACTTGCATTTATATTATACCCTTCATGACATCCTTAGAAGTAGTTAGTCAAGGAAGTAGTTTTCCAATGTAGGAAAAACAGCTGCCAGTTTTCCCCACAGCAAGCACCTGCAACAGCAATGACTAGATAATCAGGTGGACACAAAATACTGGAGTAACTCAGCAGGACAGGCAGCATCTCTGGAGAGAAGGAATGGGTGACGTTTCGGGTTGAGACCCTTCTTCAGACTGATGTCAGGGGAATAGGCAGTGTAGAGATAAGCGAGATAATCAGTTTCTGAGTGAGAGTTTTGACATGGAGAGTAAGGGCAAGGTCTGGTAATTCTTCACATTGGCTCCTCTGGGCATGTTCATCTGACAGGACTGTTTGATCCATCACCCAAGATGAAAATGCAGCACTCTCCTGGTACTGGAGATGAGCACCAGCCCAGCCTCTGCTGCTAGGTTTGAGCCCATAACCGTTTAGAATGGCGTGGGCTACCCAACAGGATACAGCTGCTGCACCTGCAATCAACTCTATTATCCATTAGCTGATTTACTGATCAACCGCAAAGGGAAAAAGTCTATGTTTTCTGGTTTCACCCTGCTATGGTCAGCAAGAAATGACCTTCTTTTTATAATTATCGGCTCTGACACCCAGGTTGACATTGAGTTGAGTTGGTCATAAGGTCATACAGCATGGAAACAAGCCCTACGAATCAACACATCCATGCCAACCAAGATGCCCATCTACACTAATCCCATTTGCCCCATGCTCCTCCAAACTTTTCCTATTAATGTATAGATCCAAATGCCTTTTAACATTGTTATTGTACCTGCCTCAACCCGTTCCTCTGGCAACTTGTTCCAAATATGTGTGAGAAAGCCGTTTCTCAGGCTCCTGTTAAATCTTCTCCCTCTCACCCTGGGTTCCAGGTGCCAGTTGCTATTGGGAACCACGTCTGGGTGGACTTCTTGCACATGATTCTACAGATCATTCTACCACCTTATAGTGCACAGGGGAGATACTTTGCCACACAAGGGACATGCAAGTTTCCTCAGTACATCACCCCGCCTTCCAAATTGCAGGAAGAGAAGACGGCGTTGGCAGTCGCCCCCCACACCCAGACATAGTGAGGCAACATTAGATGTGCTGCTGAAAGCTGCCAAAGTCATTGGGTGCTTCTGAGCAGGATGTGCAGCAGTAAAGCACGGCAGGGTGGCTGGAACTGCCTGTGGCCTAAATTGCAACCTTGGTGCTGACATTCTTCATGGTTGCAGAGGGCCGGCAGAGCAGGCGTCCGACTGGGGTTGCCCAGGTGGCTTGTGCGGGACGGACCGGCTGCAGAGACCTGGTGTGGTGAATGCAAAGGGAGGTGGGCCCTGAGTATAGTCCACAGCCACCACACGCCAGCTACTGCTGTGGTGATTGAGCTTAAGTCTGCATTATCTGTGCTATAAGCACTGTCCCCCTTCCATTTATCGAGAGCCAACAACAATATCAATAACTGCGGTAAAACTCTGATCATCCGCTGTCTGACTTTTCAGAAGTCTCCACAGATTGGCATCTGGCTCACTAGCGGTGATGGCCGCCGTGCTGCCTATTCATTCATTAAACTGACTGATGTCTCATTTCCCTGCACTCCTTTTAAACTAACTGGGTTAATTAAACAGAACAATACAGCAAAAGAACCAGCTCTTGAGCTCACAATCGCTATGCCAAATGTGGTGCCAAATTAAACTAATCTCGTCTGCCTGCACATGATCTATTTCCCTCCATTCTCTGTAAAGGAAAAATTATCATTCTGGGGAGACATAACTTATCTTCCTCCACCTTGTGGAGCAACGCAACGCAACGCAAGGGAAGCAACGCAAAATGACGCAGTCTCTTCCCCACGGCCCACGTCACCCCTGCTGGGCCCACGCCACCCTCGCTGGGCCCACGCCACCCCTGCTGGGCCCACGCCACCCCCCCTGGGCCCACGCCACCCCCGCTGGGCCCACGCCACCCCCGCTGGGCCCACGCCACCCCCGCTGGGCCCACGCCACCCCCGCTGGGCCCACGCCACCCCCGCTGGGCCCACGCCACCCCCGCTGGGCCCACGCCACCCCCGCTGGGCCCACGTCACCTCCGCTGGGCCCACACCACCCCCGCTGGGCCCACGTCACCTCCGCTGGGCCCACGTCACCTCCGCTGACCCCCGCTGGGCCCACGTCACCTCCGCTGACCCCCGCTGGGCCCACGTCACCTCCGCTGACCCCCGCTGGGCCCACGTCACCTCCGCTGACCCCCGCTGGGCCCACGCCACCCCCGCTGGGCCAACCCCCCGCTGGGCTCACCCCACCCCCGCTGGGCGCACGCCACCTTCATCCTCGCCCCCCTCGCCAGAAAGGGGGGGGGGGGGGAATGTGCGAGGGGGAGAGAGAGAGATGGGGGAGGGAAGAGGGAAAGGGGGATTGTCTTTTTTGAGATTGCAAAATTAAGGTAGGTTTTAGAGCTATGATATTTTCTCCTCCATATGAATAATTTTAAACAATATCAAATAATATCAAACAATTGGAACTGCTTTCTTTTCCTTGAATGGCGGTGCAGGCTCGAAGGGCCGAATGGCCTACTCCTGCACCTATTTTCTATGTTTCTATAACAATACTGAAAAATATGAATTCCATAGTTTGTGACATAAATATACATTTTAATAGGATCATTCTACACAGGTGTAACATTTCCATTTTGAGATCGGGCGGCAAATATGCGTCAAGCCGATAGCCTAAAGAGTTAAAAGATAGCCTAATCGATAAAGAGCTGAGAAGAGGAAACAGAGCTGCCAAGGAAAGGTACTCTGAGAAGTTGAGGAGCAAGTTCTCAGCTAGTGATTCTTCTTCAGTTAGGAAGGGCATGCAATAATATACCAGCTATAAGAGGAAAGCCCCCCGCTCTTTGGACAATCGTCAGCTGACAAACAACCTGAATGAGTTTTACTGCAGGTTTGAAAATCAGAAACGCAACCCTGGTACCCCCTCCCCAACAAACACAGCCAGACTCCCGTCTGCAAAGAATGGAACCTGCACCCTCTCCTTCCCATTCACCACTTCACACTTAATTAAGGCAAGACTCCGGTATGAAAAGAGTGGACCCTTTCACACCCAATTACTCATTTTTAACCAGTCCCTGCAAAGATGCACTGTCCCTGCCTGCTTCAAAGTCTCCACTATTGCCCCTGTACCCAAAAAGGTAAGGATTACTGGTCTTAATGACTTGGCTTGTTGCACTGACCAAGCTGAAAAATATCACAATCCCTCTGCTGGACCTTCTGCATTTTGCATTTTGGGCCAATAGATCTGTGGATGACGCAGTCAATCTGGGCCTGCACTTCATCCTCAAGCACCTAGACCGCCAGGGGACCTATGCGAGGATTTTGTTGGTTGATTTTAGCTCTGCATTCAACACCATTGTGCCAGAGCTACTACGCTCCAAACTTTCTGAGTTAACTGTGCCTGAACCCCTCTGTCGGTGGATCACCAGCTTTCTGACAGACAGAAAGCAGCATGTGAGACGGGAAAGCATATCTCGGAGCATAGGAGCACCGCAAGATGCGTACTCTCCCCTCTCCTCTACTCTCGCCACATCAATGACTGCACCTCCATAGACACTTCTGTCAAGCTTCTCAAGTTTGTGGACGACACAACCCTGATTGGACTGATCCAGGATGGGGATCTCTGTACTCTTTTCAGTTTGACATCTTTCCTATAACATGGTGCCCAGAACTGAACACAATATTCTAAATACGGTCTCACCAACGTCTTATACAACTGCAACATGACCTCCCAACCTATATACTCAAGACTCTGATTGATGAAGGCCCAAGTGCCAAAGTACGCTATGACCACCTGATATACCTGCGACACGACCTTCAAGGAACCATGCAAACATCAACCATTCCTCTGCCACTTGGCTAATTGATCCAGATCCTGCTGCAATCTTTCACTACCATCTTCACTATCTGCAAAACCACTCACTTCTGTATCATTAGCAAACTTGCTAATCTTGCCCTGTTCTGTGACGTTTCACAGAGTGCTGGAGTAACTCAGCGGGTCAGGCTGAGTATAGAGGTTGGGAGGTCATGTTGCAGTTGCGTAAGAAGTTGGTGAGGCCGCATTCAGAGTATTGTATTCAGTTCTGGGCACCATGTTATAGGAAAGATGTCATCAAACTGGAAAGGGTACAGTGAAGATTTACGAGGATGTTGCCAGGACTCGAGGGCCAGAGCTATAGGGAGAGGTTGAGTAGGCTGGGACTCTATTTCATGGAGCACAGGAGGATGAGGGATGATCTAATAGAGGTGTATAAAATCATGATTTGAATAGATATGGTTGAGTTTTTTGCCCAGAGTAGGTGAATCGAGGAGCAGAGGACATAAGTTTAAGGTGAAGGGCAAAAGATTTAATAGGAATCTGAGGGGTATGTTTTTCACACAAACGGTGGTAGGTGTATGGAACAAGCTGCCAGAGGAGGTAGTTGAGGCGGGGACTATCGCAACATTTAAGAAACAGTTAGACAGGTACATGGATAGGACAGGTTCGTAGGGATATGGATCAAACGTGGGCAGGTGGGACTAGTGCAGATGGGACATGCTCGGCTGAAGGGCCTGTTTCCACACTGTATCACTCTGTAACTCTATCTATCTTTCCCTCTCAATCCCATTCTCCTGCCTTCTCCCCATTACTTCTGACACCTGTATCAATCAAGAATCTATCAATCTCCTCCTGAAAAATGTCCATTGACTTGACCTCCACAGCTGTCTGTGGCAATGAATTCCACAGTTCACCACCCTCTGAGTTAAGAAATTCCTGCTCATCTCCTTCCTGAAGGAATGTCTTTTAATTCCGAGGCTGTGGCCACGGGTCCTAGACTCTCCCACTAGTGGAAACATCCTCTCCACATCCATTCCATCCAGGTTTTTACCAGGCTGGGACAGATGGCAACAGCTTCACTCCGTGTCCCAAAGGTTGTGTCCTGTCCTACATACCCAAGGCAGCAGAGACGTTATAGGAGAGGGCAAGCACCGTAACAAAGTAGCTCACGATGGTTTGGATAACATTCAGGAATGTCACATCATGAACATTACTGAAGAACGGTCTTGACCGAAAATATAATCTATACCTTTTCTCCAGAGATGCTGCCTGACTGAGTTACTCCAGCACTCTGTGACATGTCATCTATCCATGTTCTCCAGAGATGCTGCCTGACCCACTGAGTTATTCCAGCACTTTGTGTCTATTTTCCCTTCACCCATCTGCCCAAGCCCACTCTTTCCACCCATAAACCTCTCTCTGCCTTTACATTTCACCTCTTTCAAATCTGCTCTACTTATCTACATGCTTTTTCTTCTTAACTTTTTAGTCATAGAATGATGCAGTGTGGAAACAGGCCCTTCAGCCCAACTTGCCCACACCGACCAACATGTCCCATCTAAACTAGTCCATCTACCTATCTATCTACCTATCTATCTATCTATATTTATTACTAAAAGTTTGATCTTGACCGCTTTTGGCCCACTGTGCTGCGATTTCTGAGAGAACGCCGCCACCTACGGCCGTAATTTTTGGCCACCTCTCTCAGAGCCCCCCTCCACCTTCCGGAACCAGTGGATTTTTCCCATCGATGAGAAATGAGAGATATATTAATGTTTTTTTTTAATTCCCCATTCTCTCTGTTCTCTCTGCTGCTTTCTAGTGGGGGAGGGGGGAGGGACTATAAAAGTGTCGTGCCTCACTCAGTCTCTGCCAGACCCAGGAAGTGAGAGGGTCACGGTTCTCTCAGCTGTGAATAACACTGAACGTACGTCTACTCAACGGTGTCCCCTTGATGTGGCTGCAGTCCAATTGTTTGCTTCGCCTTTTTAACAAGTTTGTGTTCACAAAATGGATTTTGGTTGTCGGGTGGCTGCAGCCCAATTGTTTACCTCGCCTTTTTAAAGAGTTTGTGTTCACAAAATGGATTTTGGTTGTCAGGTGGCTGCAGTCCAATTGTTTGCCTCGCCTTTTTAAAGAGTTTGTGTTCACAAAATGGATTTTGGTTGTCGGGTGGCGGCAGCCCAATTGTTTGCCTCGCGTTTGTTTAAAGACTTTGTGTTCACAAAATGGATTTTGGTTAACGGGTGGCTGCAGCCAAATTGTTTTTCCTTGACTTGGCTTTTAAAATCATTGCAACAGTTGGCTGCCAGCCCAAGAATCCATTTGGCCCACAATGGCTATACTAGCCCTCTGGAAAACAGTACCTTCGGCCCGCAACACCCACACTAGCGCAACAGAAAGCCCCCCACACTGGCGAGTAATATTGGAATTGGTGGAGAGGTGGAATATTGCGTTGGTGACCAGCCCTCCCGTGGGATGCTGGGACCCAACGGGTCCCACTTAGTCTAGTATCTATCTAAATCTGTCCATATCCATGTATGTGTCCAAATGTCTGTTAAAGATTAGGATAGTCCCAGCCCTAACTACCTCTTCTGGCAGCTCGTTCCATACACACAGCACCCTTTGTGTGAAAAAGCTACCTCTCAGATTCCTGTTAATTTCTGAAATATTGGTCATAAATTTGGTGCACAAATGCTCCAAGATAAGGCTCAGAATGCATCAGAGAGCATCTAAAACCCCAGAGCGACCAGGGCCCTGGACCCTGGCATCGAGGGACTTCGCGCTCGTGATGTGCACAGCGTGCACATTATTTCACATTAAATTTTTTGTAATCCTGTTATGCCAACCCACTTTTTTGAAAGCTTCGTACGGGCCTGCTCTATATCTTTTGTCTCCCTTTCTCCTGACTCTCAATCTGAAGAAGGTTCTCTAACTGAAACGTCACCTATTCCTTTCCTCCAAATGCTGCCCAACCCGCTGAGTTACTCCAGCTTTTGTCTATCTTCAATTCCTAAGATCATATGTTCTTCAGCTTTAACAGGAATTAAATGTAGATCAATTTTAGATACTTGAAGATAAGCAAATGGCCAATGGGATAATAACTAACTGAAACTTATTGCACACTGGGTGACGAGCAAACTTCATACCATGCAGTTTGTATGGGTCAATAACCTCCTGATAAATTCAGGCACACGATCATGGGCAGGATTTGAGGGATGAGACTGCCAGTTATTTTACTGCTTCCTATGATGGACTGTGCTAAGCTATGGGACAGCAATAGAGCACAATTCACTCAACCAACCAAGCCTGCCCAATAACAAGCCAGAAAATAAATACAGGCTTTGATTCAATCCAGGGCAGCACGAACAAGGTCTCTCAACAGATCCGCTTGAGAAACCCTCAGGAAAGTATGGTAGATTGAATTGATGGGGATTGATTGAACTAAACCAGTTCTATTGTTCCAAACTGCAATGGTGCATTCCGATGCCATAAATCATTGTGGCCATGCATTGTCTTTTTATTAAAGCAAAGGAACCAACGGTGCGGCAGCCAAGTGGTACTTCAGGGTAACATTGCCGCTGTATCTTAATCAATAAACCATTGATCCAGCATTCACGAGGTCACTCAATACAAAACCCCCAAACAAGTACTGGTAATAATTCTTGTTTTCATTTTTCTGTCAGATTTCCTTAGTTTCAGGAATACCAGTTTGATTGCTTCGTCAAATTGGTTGCTCCATGCTAAGATTGGAAAATGTTGTCAACAAACGTCTGGGAAATCAGACACACAAATAATTGTGCCAGAACTCCAAGAGTTGTACTCCCAATGCCATTAAGGTTAGGGGATTGGTACATTTTCAAGAGAATGTGGAGCTGAGAAGAGGAGTGCGGGAGGTTTATAAAGCAGTTTTAAAGGGGATGGAAGCTTACAACCCAATGGCATAGAACACAGAACAGTAAAGCACAGGAATGAGCCCTTTGGCCCATGATGTTTGTGCTGAACATGATGCTAAATTAAACTGATCTCATCTGCCTGTACACAATTCATATCCATCTATTCTTTGCACGTCAACGTGCCTATCCAGAAGCCTCTTAAAGTTCATAAGCGATAGGGGTAGAATTAGGCCATTCGAGTCTACTCTGCCATTCAATCATGGCTGATCTATCTCTCCCTCCTAATCGCATTCTCCCTCCTAATCCCATGTTCTTGGGAGAGGAGTTCTCGGACTTATACTGCCTGGTAATGAAGGAGCAGTGGTTTATTTCCAAGATAGTCTGGACTTGGAGCGGGATTTGTATTCCAATACATGGTTGCCCCTGGCCTTCGAGGTAGCAGAGGTCACAGGGTTTGACAAAGATTTAATTGATCTAGCAAAGAATTTCAGTTATATTCGAACAAAGCAAAATATACCAGGTTATTGACTTCAGTAATCAATGCTAAGGTCACATATATGAAAAGCTATCATAACGGCATACTGACGGTACAACCAATTAAAATGTTTGGGCTTAATAGATTGGTTCTGGTCTGACGGAACTCAATAATTTGGAAATCCACAGAATGTTTACAGAACACGGTGTCTTCGTTCTGACAGAGAATGGCCAAGACAGGGTGGAGACGGGCATGTGATTGTGGCTGAAAACAAATTGAGAAAGAGGAACAACAGAAGGAAGAAAAGGAAATTTGCAAATGGATTGTCTTTCAATTAAATAAATAAAATCTTTAGCATGGTGATGATTATCATTGTGCATGTTTCTCATAATCAGTTTAGTGCAATGAAATATCAGTCCACCAACTTGACAATTAATGATTGTGTTCACTATAGGAAGAGTCTGATTAATTTATCTAACCTGTTCAAACAAGCCCAGCAACCAAACTGGGCTTGAAACTAACAGTTAAGGCTGTGTTGCACAACATCCCCATTCCCACAGCTTGACTTCCAATGGTATGAAAGAATGTGTAATGGGAATACGCAACTTCATGAAATTTGCATGTAATTTATCTAATACCAAGTTGGGTTGCTTATTGTTGAGACCTTTGATTCTACGTTCCCAGGCAGCCGCGCCAGGTGAGAAATTCCAAAAACAAGATATCATGAGCTCACAGTATTTTGCAATCCATTATCCAAATACAGGTAGTCCTGCTGTTCCTAAGGAACCTAATGTATTAGAAAATCACATAGCAAAAACAATGTGTCAATGGGAAAAGGGAGTTAGCCGGCTAGCGAACTTGCAAACTCGTAAAAAGTCATTTTTTCCAAAAGGATTTTCAAAAATAAAATATTTATAGCCATGTTTATTTTCGTAACTGTAAACTAAAGATATTAAAGGCTGTTTTTTACATTATTTAACATAGTATTATTGCACAAGTGTCTGTCGTATCGGTTGTTAGTCAATTTCAATGGCCACCTGCAATAAAACTGACAGACTGCAATCCTAAGAGACAATGGTGTCTGATTACTGCAAGGAGATTACATGTAGATGTTTTTCTTCCAACACTGACTTTTTTCCCCAAGGTAGGTTTTTTTTCTGGCTTGACAATTTCCAACACAACCTTTGGAACTCTTGTTCCTGATTGAAATTGCATTATAACCAAATTGGCCATCGTTATACAAATAGTATTTCCCAATTCATCACCCACTCATATCAAATTCTCATAATGGAATGCACATTATAGCTGAACAACTTGTACCTGCATCTCAATTAATGTTACCCTATATGCCATCCCTCCCCCCCACCCCCACCGGCCTAGTCTGAAGAAGGGTCTCGACCCTAAACGTCACCCATTCCTTCTCTGCAGAGATGCTGCCTGTCCGGTTGATTTGCTCCAGCATTTTGTGTCTATCTTTGGTTTAAAGCAGCATCTGTAGTTCCTTCCTATACATGACCCTACATGCTCTTGTGTTATTATTCTGTTATGAAGTGCTATTTATGGGGCAAATCAAAGATATCCCGCTTTTTCCAAGAGTTAATAACATATTAAGGAGAACATTTGTTTGTGGGTTCACGGAATAACACAGAACAGATAAAGGACATTCAGCAACCCTCTATCCCTGTCCTTGCTCTTTGAAAGAGCTGGTAATCACCCCCACTCTCTGATCGTCATGCAGTACATTATCTTGGAGCTGTATCTTACAAAATAAATCTTAATTAAAAAAAGCTCACTGTACCTTGGATATTTTACTAATCAGTTTTGAACAGCATTCTTAGCTGTTGACCTAACTTTGAGAAAAATGGTCCCCAATATATGTATGCAAAACCCTTCATAATTTTAGGCACATCTCCTTTAAGCCTCAAAACAGGGATTATATGCATCCTCAAAATGAAAGCCCACTAGCTGTCTTGTAAATCACACCTCCCCTTTCACCAAATCCATGCAATTGTTTGTAAAGTTATTTTTTAAAAACAATGAACTACAAATTCCACAAAGCAACTCTGATTTCACTGCATTGATGTGTTTCTTTGGACAATGTTTTAAGGAGAAAAATATGTTTCTTTGTTTCCAATAGGATAGAAGAAGGGAACATAATGTCAGTTAATAGAACAATATTTCAATTGATAGTTAAAACAAACTCAGTCTTGTGGTCAATTCCATCAAACATGATGCACTTACCCAGTTCATAAAGATGTCCGTCAATGTTTACAAAACTTATAAAATGCAAGTCTACTTTCTCATCTAAACTTGGAGCCTGAAAGGGAACAACATTGATACAAAAATATTAAAGGTTCTAGAACATATTGATGTTACAGCCATGTATGCACACCATGCTTCGGTAATTTTGCTTTCCAAAATATTTATTCTATCAAATTACAAAAAAAAATTTAAATTAGGAAAACAACAATCCAAACGAACCACATCTTACAGAAACGAAAGTGCCAGAAAGTTCCGGAGATCATTAATTAGAGTTGACGAACAAGTACGACAGAAGCCACATAAATGGATCATCAATAGGCATCTGGTGAGGTTCCGTATAGAATAACAGAAAGGATGACATTCTGTGCTCATGTAGACTTTGATGAGGCATGAGGCAGTTTTCCTATTTAGCAAAAAGGACATACGAGTTGATCCCTGGGGTTGAAGGGATCGCCTGAGAGGAAACTGAAGTGCAAAGGGACTTTATTTTCTTAAATATCTTTGACGTAAATGCCCAAATATATCACAGCGTAAATGCCAAGAAGCTTCTTCCCCAGACTAAATGGCTGAAAACAGGTTAATCTCAAATATTGATGGCAGGCAGGTACAAATAAGACTTAATGTGCAAGGCTTAAAAATTGATATTAATAAATATAGCTATAATGTGGAAAAATGGTATTGCTAAACAGATATCAGACACCAGACATGTAAAAAACATAAAAAGATATCAGACACCAGACACACGCCAATCTGATAAAAATTACAACCTAGGACTATGTGCCAAAATAAAGATAGGAAAAATAATGCAAAGATTAGATTGGAAGTAATAAATATGAAGTGTTTTTAAAGATAATTTAATTATATTTTAAAAAGCCTCTAAATGGCTAAGATTGAAGGAGTGAGGCCTCACACTTGAAGTAAAATTGATTGGCATGAAAGCAACACTGAATATTTAATTATTTCTTCAAATGAATCCTTTGTGGAATAAAACACATTGTAAATGCATCTGTAGCATCATTCAAATAATGAAAGGCCCAGAGAAAGTAAAAGTGGAAAGGATGTTACCAGTAATGGGAGAATCTAGAAACAGAGAGCACAAGCACAGACATACCTTTAGAATGTATACAAGGCAGAATTTATCAGACAGCCACAAAGGGTATCAGAGGGTAGTGAACCTGTGGAATTGATTGCCACAGACGACTGTGGAAGCCAAGACATTGGGTATTTCTTGAATGGAGATTGAAGGATTAAAGGGCGTCAAAGTTTCTTGATTAAAGGGCGTCAAAATTTACTTGGAGAGAGCAGGAGAATGGGGTTGAGAAGGAAAAATAAATCAGACATGATTGAATGGTAGAATAGACTTGATGGGCTGAATGGCCTAATTCTGCTCTTATGTCATGATCATACAGAACTCGGGATTGGCAAAAAGCTAAAAGGCAGAAATTACTAGCAAGGCTCCGCTCATAGCTAAAGGTGGCCGAGGCCCTACCACGTGGGCAAGTCATCTAATTACTCGCTTAAGACACCTTGAGAGAACACCAGTCCACACTTGTCAGCAAAAAACTGGTCTGAAAAAGAATATATATACGTGGGCGTACGTCAAAATGTGTAGGTTGGGCACATTTCCAAATGTTTTGAGCATGGCTATTTCAGTCAAGCATTTGCGGGTGTAAGAGGCAAGTAAAGGCACAAAATAAAGGCGTCCCTCTTTTTACTCACTAGCTTTGTCTCTTCCTGTAGAGATGAAGAAGGGAACAACAACGAGGGAAATTAATTTACAATTTCCCAGCAATTGAACTATCTACACAACCTTAGGGTGCGTGCTTGTAACTAAACCCGTTCTGCTCTCAACAGAAGTCCAAGTTTTCAGCGTTCCTGGAAGAAATCCAAAAAGGTGAGGTGGAATATTCAGGCTCTTCAGCACTCACTCGAGCTGAGAAAGGAATTGTCTTAGTGCCACTCACATTCTTCTTTCTGCCCGACAGATGCCACTTTGCAAGCATAAGCTCCAAATTAATTCCAAATGCAGACGTGCTAGACTCATCGTCCAGAAGAAATTTGCTAACTTTCAGATGGTGTCTGAATCGGTGCTTCTGTCAAGATCTGTCTGATCTTGGACATTGCATTGTCCTGCTCAGCAGACCACTCCCATGCTATGTCTGGTCTTGTCAGTTGTCTGATAGGCTCAAGGGTATCAGACAGGCTGGGTAGAAAGTGGCTCAACTAGCCTCTGCACACCCTGTACATCTGAGGGTGTTGGCATGTTGATGAAATAGGCGACCTTTTTGGGGTCGGGTTGCAGTCCTGTGCTAGTGATCACGTGTCTGAAGAAAGGTATCTCAGTTGCTCTGAAGACGGACTTGTCTCTGTTGGGTTTAATGTGTTGCTGTACGTATCGCTGAAGCAACTGCTCGATTTTCGAGTCATGGTCGATGATCGTGTCTTCCATCGCCTCTCCTTTACCATAGACGAGGATACCATCTGCGACGCAGATCACTCCAGGTAGCCCTTCGACGCTTGATGAAATTTTTGCTGGAAGATTTCAGAGGATACGCTTATACTGAATGGCAGTCGATGCCACCGATAACAACCGAAAGATGTGTTGAACATCGTTAGATTGCTAGACTCATCATCCAGTTTCACCTGCTAGAAAGCTGAGCTCATGTCTAGCTTACTGAAGATCTTCACTTGATCGAGACCTGGCAAGATGTCCTCAATAACTGGGAGCGGTTAGTGTTCTTGCTTTAATGCTTTGTTTAGCGGTACATACACGGAGATCAATCTTTTTCTCCACGACCACGAGCTGGCTGACCCAACTCGTCGGCTCGTGAATTGGTGCGATCACGTGAAGTTCTACCATGCGCTCTAGCTCAGTCTTCACCTTCTGCTTTATCGCATGAGGTAAGTGTAGTGGCGGTAAGACTGTGGGTTGCGCTTCCTCGTCAATCTGCAGGTGGGCTTCACCGGGCAACTCTCCTAGTTTACCGTTGAACACCTCTGCAGAGCGTTCTTCAGCCTTACACACTTTCTGCTTTATGACATTCGATGTCTGTACACGGTGAAAACTGACATCATTCACAGTGATCAAATTCATTCGCTGACTAGCTCTGCTACCTAGCAGCGGTGTGAAGTCACCACTGACCACAATGAACTCCATAGAATATTTGCGGTTTGTCTTGTGGTTGAGCAGCTTTACCCGGCAAAACTCCTTCCGCGTCCATCATAGTCTTATTCCACATCATGAGCTTCTTTTGACATGGGGCAAGTGTAAATATCTGCGTGGCAAGATGTTCACGCTCGCTCCGCTTTGATGTGTGGCAAGATGTGGCAAGATGTTCACGCTCGTTCCCTTTGACAAGCATCGATGCGTAGACATCATCTCTGGGCCGCACAATGTTAATTATGAGCATGATACTATCGATGAACTCAATGCTCGTGTCACTTCTGGCCTGGTCGTCCACTTTGTGCACTTTGCTCAATCTGCACACTTTGGCAAAGTGGTTGCGACTGCCGCATCCCTTACACATTTGTCCGTATGCTGGACATTGTTGTTTGTCCATTACATGCTCCTTGCCACAATACTTGCACGCTTTTGCTTCCTGATTGTGCTTGCCTTGGCTTTGGCTTAGCCCAACTGCTTTGCTTGTGTGGATGGTGCACTGCAGCGTCTCCCTTGCCACTCAGCTGTCTGATATTGTGGACAGTAGCAGCAGACCTGCTACATCCACCATCGGTGAAAGCTTGGAGATGTGACTCGGCAGTCTCGGCACTTGCAGATGTCAATACATCCGCTGAGAGTGAGCTTCCTTTCTTGCAGCTAACGTTTCCTCATCTGCGAGTCGCTAATGCTAAGCACGATCTAGTCACGGAGCAAGCTGTCCGTCATGCACTGGCAGAAATTACAGGACTTCACTAGTGTTCTCAGGCTAGCGAGAAACGATTCAAAGTTCTCTCCTGCTTCTTGCTGTCTCTTGTTGAAGAGGTATCGCTCATAAATCTCATTCTTCTCGCCAATGGCGTAGCTCTCGAATACGCAAATGATCTCGGCCAGTTCATGGCTCTCCATGTCGTTGGCAAACACGAAACTCGTAAATCTCCAGTCATGACAGGTCAATTGTATGGAGAAACAATGCCGTCTGGTTGGCTGAAGTTTGCCTGTCTAGCTGGGCGACCGTGCTGTAGTTTGTCGACATCTGCCGCCATATTTTCCAATCCTCAATCATTCCACGATTGATGGTCGTATACCGCTCATGGAGGCGGACCGGTAGCGTGCTGTGGAGTGCGACCAGTGGCTAGCTGCACAGGCCGCTGGTCGCCCGTCCCATCGTCCCTTGCACTCGTTCTCAGCTTGCTGCTGAATGGTCGTCTGTACTTCCCTTTGTGTAGTCATGTTGTTTTGCGGCTGTCATGCTCACATACCTATCCTTCAGCGCTTGATAATTGCGCTAGTCCTTAGCTGCCAACTGTCCTAGCCGGGACTTTCAGGTTGCAGCAGAAAAAACGATTTTCTAAGGCACCACTGCTGCCACAATGTTTGGAGACATGTTTTCCAGTGTGTAACCCACTCGCATGCATACGTGCATGCGTGGACTTTATTAAGTCGTTCAATCTCTCGTAGCATATATTACATGCATATGAAATATCAAAACACGTGCTATCCAGTCAAATCATACTATACACGCACAATCAAGCCAAACACAAGCATAACACGTAAAGAGAAAAATGAACCAGAGTGCAGATATAGCCTAACAGCATCACAGTAACAGAGAAAGTGCAGATAAATACAAAGTGCAAGGGTCGCCATAAGGTAGGTTGGGAGATTAGGACTGCACCCTCAGCTTTATGACAGGTCTATTCAATAGTCTGATAACAACAGGGAAGAAGCTGTTCTTGAATCTGTTGGTGCATTCTTTCTAACGTTTGTATTAACAGCCCGATGGATTTATATTTTATATTTTATATTTTATATTTCCAGCATCAAACGGGTAAGTGGATACAAAAGGTTCAGAGGGATATGGGCTAAATACGGGTAAATAGGCCTAGCTTAGATGGGGCACTGTGATTGGCATGGTCAAGTTAGGGCCCATTTCCAAAACTGGATGACTATGATTCTGCAGTCTTTATTTGATTCACTACCTAAGTAGACATTTTTTGTTTAGAAATGCCAATTTTCTGATGTCCAGAATGTAAACCAGCTTATTTGCCAGTCCTCCTGCCTCTGTTCAACATTTGTTCGGAGGATAATCAGCACAAATCCACAGTTGTACTCCTGACTCCTGGATAGCTTGGATAGAGTGGATGTGGCGAGTGGGAGAGTCTATGGCTAGAGGTCATAGCTTCAGAATTAAAGGACATTCCTTTTGGAAATGATGAGGAGGAATTTTGTTAGTCAGAGGGTGGTGAACCTATGGAATTCTTTGCCACAGAAGGCTGTGAAGGCCAAGTCAATGGATATTTTTAAGGCAGAAATAGATAATTTCTTAATTAGTTCGGGTGTCAGGGGTTATGGGGAGAAGGCAGGAGAATGGGGTTAGGAGGGAGAGATAGATCAGCCATGATTGAATGGTGGAGTAGACTTGATGGGCCACAGGATCTGATTCTGCTCCTATTACACAACCTTATAACTTGTGTACAGGCCATATTTAATTGTGAGGTCCATAGCTATAGCCATTTATCCACAGAAATCTACAGTATTGGGTTGGAATGGAGCAGAAAATGATTCACTGGAGTGGATGGCCTCAGTATAACCAAAAAGGTAATTGATATTGGTCTGTGGAACCAATGTCAACATAGGAACTTCAGATTCTTCCAAACTCTTATAATTAACCAAATGCTCTTTTTCTGTTATGAGCTTCAAAGATCTCACTTTTTTTAACACATTAAATTGTTGGATTAGAACAAAAGGTCTGCAGGGATGATTAGGAGATAACCATTTATATTATACCATAGCAGTTGTGGATTTCAAATTCAAGAACCTAAATAATGCTACTTTAGTTAATAGTGATCATGAGACCACCAAGGTCCGTAAACATCTATCTGGTTTACTGATACGCTCAATTGCCATAAACATCGCCCAGCCTGTATGCGAATTCTTCATGCTAGGGACAATTAAGGTTGGACATTAAATGCCAGTGATGTCCACAACCCATTATCAAAAAGATGACTTATTTCCTCCTTTTCAATGTTATGCTTTGAGATCTCTTGTATCCATTCACAAGAGGAAACACTGCCTCATTATAATACAAACACAAAATGCTGGAGTAACTCAGCGGGACAGGCAGCATCTCTGAAGAGAAGGAATGGGTGATGTTTTGGTCTTTGTATTGTGGGTCTAAAACTCTCTAGCCCCTAACCTCTTTTTCCTTACTAACGCATTTGTTCATATAATGCAATTTTCTTTAACATGGGGTTTCCTTGAAATATCACAATTACATTATCTATATTACTAAAAGTCTGATCTTGACTACTTCCTGTTGTTCTGTATATTGATATTAGACAAATCGCTGCCACTAACGGCTGTGATTTATGGTCATATTACTCAGAGCCCCCTCCGTTGGGCAGGACAAGAGGATTTTTCCCATAGATGAAAAATAAAAGAGTTATTAGCGTTTAAAAAATGTCGAGATTCTCTCTCCTGAAGGCCACGCCCCTTCCGGAGGGACTATAAAGCCCAGAAGTGTTGAGTGCCTCAGTCAGTCTCTGCAAGATGGGGGAAGCGAGAGGGTCATGTCTCAGTTTTTCAACCCATCCCATCGATGAAAAATAAGAGTTATTAGTGTTTACAAAATGTTGAGATGCTCTCTCCTGTCAATCACCCCATGAAGGCCACGCCCCTTCTGGTGGGAGGGACTATAAAACCCAGAAGTGTGGGCGTGGCTCAGTCTCTGCAAGATGGGGGAGGGAGAAGTCAGGACTCTCTGTCTTTAGTGGCCTTGCACCCTACTTGAAATGGTATGAAACTGCATTTGAATTTGTAGTCCATACTAGGCCTCTGGAAACCAACTCACAACACCAATACCAGCGCTCCAGAAAGCCCCCCCCCCCCCCCCCCCCCCCCCCCAATTGGCCACCAATATTGGAATTGGTGGAGAGGTGGAATATTGCGTTGGGGGATCAGCCCTCCCGTGTGATGCTGGGACCCAACGGGTCCCACTTTGTCTAGTAGCAGAACTATGCGTACACCGATCTTTCACATTCCTTAAACCCCAACACAAGGTGAGATTGCTCCTGACAGTTTTCTCATTTGTCATGTGTCCAAGAATACCAACCTAGATATTTCACTTTTTAAACTAGGCTTCTGTTTATCCCTTATCACCGTAGTGACAACAGACCCTTCCGCCCATTATTGCGACCATTGATAGCGTGGGAGATACTTTAGAGTTTCTTATCTCACTACAACCAAATGGTCACCAAACGGTTGTTTTCAATGTTTTTAAGTGACTGAGACGTAGAGACAGACCCGAAACGTCACCCATTCCTTCTCTCCAGAGATGCTGCCTGTCCCGCTGAGTTGCTCCAGCATTTTGTGTCTATCTTTGGTTTAAACCAGCATCTGTAGTTCCTTCCTTCTGCCTCATTCTAAGTCTGCATCTAAGAGGCAGCACCTCAAACAGTGCAGGACTCTTCCAATAATATATTTAAATACTAGCATGGATTTTGGTGCTTGGATCTCTGGAATAGGACTTGAAGGCCTGGTTCAGAGGTATGTGCTATCAAATGAACATCACTTACACCTGTTAATAAGTGACCATATACTTTTGGGAACAAAGCAGAAATCCAGGAGGCATTATTGGCAGCCTTCGGAGTTCAGTAAAATTTAACTTGAAAGAAATCATGCGCCCACACAGAATACACACTCATAAACACTGGCAATTCCTTGCTTAAAATCTTATTCTTGCATGAAATTAGATCACAGGGATTTCAAACAGATCTGTTAATATGCCAAGGACAGTGTAAATCAACAGTGAACTGAATAAACATACCTCAGTTTGGCCTTCTTGTGCACTGAACTCATGTGTAACACGAATACTCTGAAAAGAACAAACTACAAAGTAAGCACTTCATTTTGTCTCCATCCCCATTCACAAACAAACAGCATTTTAATCTCAAACTCATTAACATCTGTGTAGATCCTTTCATATTATTTACTGTAGTTTGTACATGTATCACGTATGTTGCAAGTATACAGTCTTTACAAAAATAACACATTCCCTTAAAATGAAACATCCCTCAAAGGAGCATAACCAAACAAAATTCAACACAGCTCCTTAAGGAGATCAAAAAAGAGAAAGTCGAGTCAATCTTTTAGTAAATACTTTAAAGGAGAAAGTGGTGGAGAAGTTTAATGGGTAGCACTTTCCACAGTTGATGCAAAGCCACCAACTGTAATAATTAAATCTATAGATACTCTTGGAGCTCAGAATTGAAGGAAATCTTGTGAGGCAGCATGAGGTTACAGAAGTAGGGAGAAGAGAGAGATTTGAAAATTAGGATGAGAATTTTAGGGGACGAAAAAAGGTATTATTTAACCAGGACTTTGTTTGATGATTTATGGTTTATCTGTTATAATCTGTTATAAATGAATTTCTTATATTTACATTAACATACTGTACAATATGAAAAAGTGAGAGAAAAAAAAAAATCACCTCATCTTTTTCCAGGAATTTTCCTTTATCTTCAGGACTTAAACTGGCCGAATCCTCCAAAAACCTTTTCATAACTGAATCGCATTCTTGAAAAGCAACACAAACTTATTACTATGTTAAAAAGGCATCCATTCAAATCATTACAACAATCTTTCTAGTGATAATGATGCGAGAACCGTCAACGTTCCATCATCATCGTTACTCGGCAAAACTGACTGCAACTTGTACAGAAAGCAAATATGCAGCTAATATGCACATTCACCACCAATGCATACAGAGTAGTTGTGGTGGAGCGTGACTAAATGCGTCTCCTTATAAAATGAAAAAGGAACAGGAAGCTGCAAGAGTAACAACAATATAGCAAATGGTGCAGGTTATAAAAATCCAGGAGAGCGACTGGCAATTCAGGTTATGCACTGTGAATAAAATTGCAAAATGGAGATGAGGGTGGCTCTTTTCAGTCCCAATAGTTGAAAACTGGTAAACATAACATTGACTAATGGTGAATCTGTGGAATTCATTGCCACAGTTGGCGGTGGAGGCCAAGTCAATGGATATTTTTAAGGCGGAGATTGATATATTCTTGTTTAGTAAGGTTGTCAGGGGTTATGGGGAGAAGGCAGGAGAATAGGATTGAGAGGGCATGAAAGATCAGCCATGATTGAATGGCAGAGTGGTCGTGATGGGCCAAATGGCCTAATCCTGCCCCTTGAACTTATGAATTTATAAATATAATTCATACCATTGATTTTGCATGTTCTACCGAAGTGAAAATTAAACTTTAAGTTCTGTTAATCTTAAATGTCTGACTCTCTGCACATGATCTACAAATGAGAATACATTCCTACTAAGCCTCACTTAAAAACTGTAAAAGCAAGAACAGGCAATAGGGACCATCTTATTGACAGTGGTACAAATAATTAATTCTACAAAATATACACCAACAAACTGAGAATTAACTTCTGCTTTTAGAAATCGGAGCTCAAATTAGTTGAGACAAATTGTAAGATTAGCTAACTAATGAGAAGTTCATTAGCCATAGGAGCTGTATAAGGCCATTGAGTCTACTCCATTCAATCACGATTGATGTATCTTTATTTCACAACCCCATTCTCCCCTTAGAATCTTTCTTCCTCTTTGGGATGAAAATATCCTGCATCGTTTATTATTGTCACATGCACTAAAGTACATTGAAAAGCTTTTTGTTGCGTGCTATGCAGTCAATGGCTATACATGATTACAATCAATCAAGCCATTCACAGTGTACTGATACAGAATAAAAGGGTAGAACATTTAGTACAGTCCATTAAAAATAGTTTTAAGGTCTTCAATTAGGTAGATGGGAGGTCAGGGCCACACTCTAGCTGGTGCGAGAAAATAAACTGTCAATGAATCTGGAGGTATGCGTTTTCCAACTTCTGTATTTCTTTCCTGATTGGAGAAGGGGAGAAGAGGGAGGGAATGGGGTGAGACCGTTCATTGATTATGCTGTGCCCCTGCTGAGGCAGCGTGAAATGCAGATGGAGTCCAAGGAAGGGAAGTTGGTTTGAGTGATGATCTGGGCTGCATCCACAACTCTCTGCAATTTCCTGCCGTCATGGATGGAACTGTTCCCAAACCATGCTGTGATGCACCTCGATAAAATATTTTCTATGGCGCATCTGTAGACATTGATGATGGTTCTTGGAGACATGTCTAACTTCCTCAGCGTTCTAAGGAAATAGAGGCATTGCTGTGTTTTCTTGGCCTCTGCTTCGATGTTTCTGAATAACTCCCAGAAACTCCTGTCTTTGTTGATAACAGTCTTCGCTATCTACGATACTACCCACTTTTGTGTGATCTGCAAAATTTATTAATAATGCCGTCTACATTCTCACCTAAATCATTGGTATAAACCACAAATAGCCATTGGCCCAGCATTGATCCCCGAGGCACACCACTAGTCACAGGCCTCCAGCCCGAAAAATAACCTTCCACCCTCTTCCTCCTTCCATGTAGTCTATTCTCATGTGATCTCATGCTTTGCCTCCATCAACATTTTTGGTTATTTCTTTAAAAAATCAATCATATTTGTAAGACACTTTCTCCAACATAGAAAACACTACTGACTATCCCATGTCAGATCCCGTCTATCCAAATGCATATAGATATCTTATTCTTCAGAACACTCTCCAGTAAGTTGCCTGCCACAGATGTTGGGCTCACAGATCTATAGTTCCCTGGTAGACAAAAGTACTGGAGAAACTCAGCGGGTGCGGCAGCATCTTTGGAGCGAAGGAAATAGGCAACGTTTCGGGTCGAAGTCCTTCTTCAGACTCATTGCCTTTCTTTGCAGCTCTTCTTAAATAGAGGCAGAACGTTAGCCACCCTCCAGTCTTCCGGCACCTCATCCATATCTAATGAGAATTCGTATACCTCAGCCAGGATGGCTGTAATTTCTTCTCTAGCTTCCCACAGTGGCCTTGGATATTACATAGTAACAGAACAATAAACCTGCTAAGTTTTAAGAGACCACGGGAGGCAGTGACCTGCTGAGTAGACATTGCAAACATCCCCTGGTGAGCCACATGCCAAATGATTGGATTTCTAAATGTCACACAGCAGATTGATTGCAGTCTTATTGTACGATTTGTATATGTAATTGCTCTATCAGCCTTTAGCTTCTGAGTGTCTTGGCTCTTATATTTCCCTCCCCAAGCCTTTCTATCTCTCAACATAGAAACATAGGTGGAGTAGGCCATTCGGCCCTTCGAGCCAGCACCGCCATTCAATATAATCATGGCTAATCATCTAAAATCAGTACACCGTTCCTGCTTTTTTCCCCATTTCCCTTGATTCCTTTAGCCCCAAGAGCTAAATCTAACTCTCTCTTGAAAACATCCATGAATTAGCCTCCACAGATTCACAACTCTCTGGGCGAAAACCTTGTTACCTCTTTAAGATCTTGCTCGAAATCTATCTATTTGATCAAGTGTTTAGTCGTTATCCCATATCTCGGCATCAAGCTTTCTTTGATGATGCTCCATTGAAGAGTCTTGTAACATTTCAAGGCACTACAGCAATACGTTATTATTGTAACCAATCTTTATCCTATTGCGTTTGTATCTTAATAGGAAAACTAGGCAGCAAACAAAAAGAAAACTTAAATAGCTCAGTTTATTTTCTTAATGACTGAATTGCTAGACGACTTTGTTCCTGTTATGATTTTGATTTAATGCATGGGTGCTTTCTTTGTACTTAATTGCTTTCCCCATTCTTTTCAGTCCTTTTCTAATTTTTGGTTATTACAATTTGTATTCATAGGGGCGGTATCACAAACATATGCAAAAAGGAGGAAACATTTGTTTGACATTGGGGCAGTCAAGGCTTCAACCCCAATGTAGCTTTTACTCACCAAATTCCAATTTATCCTGATTGTTCGCCAGTGCATGTATTAGCCCAATAGTCCCACAGGCATTACTGATGGTTTGTTTCATGAAATAAACATGAGGGTTGACTTTTTGCCCTTCAGCTTTTATTTTTGCTTCCTCTTCTTGCTTGTAGGTTTCATACTGGAGAGAAAAAAGAATCATGAACCAACAGTTTCTAAAACGTGGGCTTCCATTTGCAAATCGAATAAAAATGCTGAAGGTAGACACAAAATGCTGGAGTAACTCAGCAGGACAGGCAGCATCTTTGGAGAGAAGAAATGGGTGACGTTTTGGGCCGAGTCAGACTAGTCAGATATAGACGATGATGTAGAGAGATATAGAACAAATGAATGAAAGATATGCTAAAAAGTAGTGATGATAAAGTAAACAGCTGTTTGCTAGGTGAGAACAAGAAGCTGGCGAGACTTGGGTGGGGGAGGGATGGAGAGAGAGGGAGTGCAGGGGTTACTTTAAGTTGGAGAAATCAATATTCACACCACTGGGTTGCAAGGTGCCCAAGAAAAATATGAGATTACTAGAAGGCAATGTTCTGTCTTAAGAGCCTGTCCCACTTACGTGTCCTTGGTACGCAAATTACGCGACCTTGTGGTCGCGTCGAGCTGTGAGGGTCCCGCGTGGCTTCATTCGACAGCACAGCCGTCTGGAGTGCGTGACATCATTTGAAGATGGCGAAATGCCGGAGTAATCAGCGGGACCGGCAGCATCTCTGGAGAGAAGGAATGGGTGATGTTTCAGGTCGAGACCCTTCTTCAGTCTGAAAGGAGGGTCTTGACCCAAAACGTCACCCATTCCTTCTCTCCAGAGATGCTGCCAGTCCTGCTGAGTTACTCTAGTATTTTGTGTCTATCTTCAATTTTCCTGGCCCCGCTCTGGGAGTAGAAGTCGGGGCGAATCCGGACTGCAAACGGCCGTGAGCCCCAGTCCGAGCTCGGCGATCGTTTGTCTGCTTCTGCTGCTGTTAGAGGTGAGACGTTGCACCGCGCCAGGGTCTTGGGCCTGTCCCACTTTGGCCGTCAGTTCCGCGACAGGCCGTTGGCGCACAAAGATTTTGTTCACTACAAAATTGTTGGAACGACGCACGACTCCATACCCCTCCATGTTTCTCAGTGGGACCGGCCCCGCATGGCCATACGATGCCCGTGCGCCTCAACCCGACCACGAGGTCGTGTAATCTGCGTGCCAAGGACACGCAAGTGGGACAGGCCCTTTACACATTCACTTTGGGATGTGCCTATTACAACCAAAGATATAGCATAGCAAAAGCACCAGGTAATAAGATGATCAGATCCAAGCAAAGTCTCAATTCCTCTATATGTTTCACTTTGTCCATTATCTCAGATAATATATTGTCATATATATCAAGGAGCAATAAAATTCCTCGTTCACATAGAGCTTATGAAGTAAACAGTATTCATAGCAATGACAAACTAAACAATAAATATGACAGAAAGTGCAAAATAGCTGAACAGTGTAAAGATTGTAGTGTAAAAAAAATACTAAAGTGCAATAACAGAATAGGGTAGAGTAATATGGCAACACCTCTGTGAAGAGGGTGTGAAAGAGGTGATTGATTCAGAAGGCTGCTTTCAGTGGGGAAGAAGCTTCTCTGGATGTCCGAGCTTTCAACTAACTATATCTACTTCCAGAAGGTAGAAAAGGGATTCTTTCGCAGTACGATTAGCACAGTAATGTCTGATATGTGGCGCCCAATGGGTGTCAGGGGAGAAAGACAGGAGAATGCGGTTAGGAGGGAGAGATATGGCCCTGTCCCACAGAGGCAATTTTTTGGGCGACTACAGGCAACTGCCGCAAACCTTTCAACATATTGGAAATTTTTCGGCGACAGTGGTGCCAATTTTTGCTGCCATAGGTCATCCTAGGTTGTCATAAGTGAATTCCATTAAAACTAGTCCCTGGCAGTTGCTTAAAAAGTCACCTAAGCGGGACAGGCCCATTAGATCAGGCAAGATTGAATGGCGGAGTACGCTTGATGGGCCAAATGGCATCATTCTGCTCTTATTACTTATGACCTTATGTCCAACCTGTGCATAGCAAACTCCCAGAAACAGTAAATTATGATATCCAGATAATCTGTTTTAGGCAGTCTTGTCCAAGTGGCCAATGCTGCTCAGGACATCAGGGAGAATTTATCTGCTTTTTTAAAGGACAGATTTGATGTTGCGGTAAATTATAGTTCAGTTACCTTTCATTGCACTTCTCTTTCACACAACTTGTTCCCACGGATAATATTCTAAACAATAAATTCCTATTGCCTTAAGCATAATAAAGGCTAAATGTGTCAACATTGCATAGCTCACGTTCTCACTTGCATTCAACTAGAACCGGAGGAATATTTACGCAACATTCTGGTTCTTTTACAAATACTGGAATGAGTATCTTGTAGCAAGACAACATCTCAAATGCTGAGGAAGGGTCTGAAGAAAGGTCCTGATCTGAAACTTCACTTATCCATGTTCTGCTGAGATGTTGTCTGACCCACTGAATTACTCCAGGCACTTTGTGTCTTTAAAAAAAATCTCAAATGCTTCATGGACAAAACATGATACCAAGGAATGTCATGATTTATTTCTGCAGATAACTAAATTCCAAGTCAAATTCAGAGTCAAAAGAAAAAGATGATGGTTAAGAGATCTAGTAAAGGGATTGTAAGTCAACCTATAAAGGAATCTTTGCCTCATAGGCTCATCATTACTGTTCAGTGTTCCATATTTAATGGCAGCAGACTTAGCCAGTTTAAATTGTGAACTTTATAATTTTGTTCACACTTGTTCTGAGTACAGAAGAGTATCAAAAACCTGTTTTCACCAAGTGGGGAATCCCTAACTGCTTTCCAATTGGTGTTGCAGGATTTAGACAGAGATGATGAAGGAACAGCATTATGTTTCCTGACTATTGTGGGTTCGATTTGGAGGAAAAACTGAAGGAGATGGTTTTTCCATGTGCCTGCTGCCCTCATCTTCAGCAGCCTTGTGGGAGAAGTTACTGGCCTGAAAGTTGTTATGGCGTATCCTAAATACTGTTTTGGACTATCCTTTGCGAGTAACTGCATTTTGAGACTTGCACAAACTGCAACCTCTGTGCATCAGAATTGTCGAGGCTGCTCAATGAGGAACTATCAGGCATATTCGTCCTGGACAGCATTGGGCTTCAAGCATTGTTGGAACTGCACTCACCCAGGCGAGTACAGAATGTTTCAACACTCTCCTAACTTGTGCCTTGCAGGTAGCAGAAAGGCTTTGAGGTGTTGGGAGTTGCGTTATTCACCATAAGATAGCCTTTAATCGGATCTTGTTGCCATCATATTTATGAGCTATGTAAAATCATGAGGATAGATGGGTGAATGCACAATTGTTTACCCGGGGTAGGATAATCAAGAAGCAAGGATTACATGTTTAAGTGAGAGGGACCATATTTATAAGGAACCTGAGGGGCAATTCTTTCACTCAGAGGGTGGTGGGTATATGGATAGACCTGACGCAGAAGGTAGTTGAAGCAGGTACTATAACAGCATTTAAAAGACACTTGGACAGTTACATGGATAGGCTAGATCATCTTTGTTTGCATGGATGAGTTAGGCCAATGAGTTTGTTTCCATGCTGCGTGACTCTACGACAGGTCCCATCATCTTCTGATCGGTGATGTTCTCGAAGATGTTAATAATCGGGGATTCTATCATGTAACTGAACCAACACTCTCAAGATGATTCTAGTAATTTTTACTAGGGTCTGTAAGTGGGACAAGAGTAACCCTACAATTCAACATGGATGTGTTTTATGCAAATCTGACTCAGATCTGATTAGCCAAAGCAGCAACCTGACACGTGTAGTCAGCCAAATGCTGGCTTGCTGATCTGAGCCATTCCCAAGCTGTGCTCTACCATCAAACAGTGTGTGGCCCAAACCCAGATCCTCACTATCACTATGGTATCCAACCTGCCCAAATGTATCTAAATGGTTCATCTGTCTGCGTGGTTGAGCCAAAGGTAGGGGTGTGAAACACATTTGTTCTCACAGCTATCTTTTAAGGTAGGAAATTCATTCCATGCACCAATGGTATGTTAGCTTTCATAGCAAAAGGATTTGAGTATAGGAGCAGGGAGGTTCTACTTCAGTTGTATAGGGTCTTGGTGAGGCCACACCTGGAGTATTGCGTAAGGATAAGGGGGAAATCCTTTAGGACCGAGATGAGAAGGAATTTTTTCACACAGAGAGTGGTGGGTCTCTGGAACTCTCTGCCACAGAGGGTAGTTGAGGCCAGTTCATTGGATATATTTAAGAGGGAGTTAGATGTGGCCCTTGTGGCTAAGGGGATCAGAGGGTATGGAGAGAAGGCAGGTACGGGATACTGAGTTGGATGATCAGTCATGATCATATTGAATGGCGGTGCAGGCTCGAAGGGCCGAATGGCCTATTCCTGCACCTAATTTCTATGTTTCTATCTTTCTATTTGAAATGACAACTTTGAAAGGAGGTTAAATGGTTTAAACCAAAATTTATCAGATCAAATTTCAAAACCAGCTTAACTATAAAATGACAAAAAATACATTTTCGCCACCTCCACCTTCGGCCACATCTTCGCATCTCTTCCCCGTTCGGCTTTCCACAGAGACCGCTCCCTCCGACACTCCCTAGTCCATTTGTCCGTTCCCGCCCATACCACCCCTTCCCCTGGTAATTTCCCTTGCAACCGCAGGAAATTCTACACTTGTCGTTTTACCACCCCCCACGACTCCATCCAAGGACCCAAGCTGTCTTTCCAAATGAGGCAGAGGTTTACCTGCACCTCCTCCAAACTCATCTATTGCATTCGCTGTTCTAGATGTCAACCGCTCTACATCGGTGAGGCCAAGCGTAGGCTTGGTGATCGCTTTGCCCAACACCTCCGCTCAGTTCACATTAACCAACCTGATCTCTCGATGGCTCAGCACTTCAACTCCCCCTCCCATTCCAAATCTGACCTTTCTGTCCTGGGTCTCCTCCATGGCCAGAGTGAGTCCCACCACAAATTGGAGGAGCAGTACCTCATATTTCGCTTGGGTTGTTTACACCCCCGCGGTATGAACATTGACCTCCAATTTCAGGTAGTCCTTGCTTTCTCCCTCCTTCCCCTCCCCTTCCCAGCTCTCCCACAACCTACTGTCTCCTCCTCTTCCTTTCATTTTCCTGCCCCCACCCCCACATCAGTCTGAAGAAGGGTCTCGACCTGAAACGTCACCTATTCTTTCGCTCCATAGGTGCTGCCTCACCTGCTGAGTTTCTCCAGCATTTTTGTCTACCTTCGATTTTTCCAGCATCTGCAGTTCTTTCTTAAAAATATTCTGAGAATCATCTAATCCTTAACACATGCAAATCAGGGGTGTGCTTTGAAGAAGAAAAGAACAGTGAAAATTGTCACAATGTTTGTTCACTTTGTTCAGTACAATATATACGTTGTGTATCAGTCTGATGGCTTTAATACCTGAGGTAGAGCAGTTGAAGTTGGAAAAAAAATTTGAGTCAGGTTAAAATATGTAGACAGTTTCATCATTTAAACTGTCTGGGAATGGCAAGTTCCTGATGTGTTGAAAGGCCAAGTTTTTTTTCCCATGTTGAATGCGGTGCCAGACAGACTCTCAACAAATCAACTAGCCCAAGGACATCAACAAGACTTAAAATGCACAAGTGCACACAAATCAAAGACCTCCCAACCCCATAATCTTCCTATAGTTTCGTAAACATCAGTGATAGAGCCTCAATGTTCTAAAAACATTCTAACTTTGACACAGCATGTAAACATGACAGACTAATTTCTTTTCTTAAACTTACAATTTAAACAACAGAAGACAAGACCCTGTGACTTGTCTTTGCGTTTAAAGACAGACCTCAAACAAGTTCATACAACCCAACACTTAACATTTTCAAAACAGATTGAAGCTTCATTCTTTCCCTCATTTATAATTATTGAGACTTGTTAACTGTTTTTAAAGTTCCACTTTGCTTTCCCCCCACCTTTTCAAGAATTTCATTCTTCCAGAACTTCCATTCATGAAACATCTTTAATGTATCAAAGTATTTAATCAAACTCAATAAAATGGTACCAGGCACCTTAAGGAGACACTAGTTCAAGTCCACATTTATTGTCACATACACCAATTAAGTACAGTGATACCTGAGTTACCATTCAGCCATATAGTAAAAAACACCATAATTTTAACATAAACATCCACCACAGTGGAATCCGCATTCCTCACTGCGATGGAAGGTTATAAAGTTCAGTCATCTTCCTCCTTTGTTCACCCGTGTTCGGGGCCTTTGAACGCTCTGCAGTTCGCCGCTGCTGATGGTCCGATGTTCAAGCCATCTCGTCGGGATGATGGAAACTCCGGCGTTGGAATACTCCATGGCATGGAGCACCCGAGTCGGCCTCTTCTTACCGGAGACCGCGGTTTCACGGTGTTAAAGTCCACAAGCCCCGGGGTCGGAGCACTTCCACAGTGATCCTCGGGAAAGGATTGCGCACTCCGCGATGGTAACTCTGCGCCATGCTTGCGGCTTGAAGCTCCAGGCCGGTCCTCAGGAAAGGCCGCACTACTCCACGTTGTAGGCCGCATGGGGGGGGAACAATAGACAATAGGTGCAGGAGTAGGCCATTCGGCCCTTCAAGCCAGCCAATGTGATCATGGCTGATCATCCACAATCAGTACCCCGTTCCTGCCGTCTCCCCATATCCACTGACTTTGCTATCTTTTCGAGTCCTATCTATCTCTCTCCTGAAAGTATCCAGAGTGCCGGCCTCCACCACCCTCTGAGGCAGAGAATTCCAGAGACTCACAACTCCGTGTGAAAAAGTGTTTCCTCATCGCCGTTCTAAATGGCTTACTCCTTATTCTTAAACTGTGGCTCCTGTGGTTCTGAACTCCCCCAACATCAGGAACATGTTTCCTGCCTCTAGCGTTCAAACCCTTAATAGTCTTATATGTTTCAATAAGATCCACTCTCATCCTTCTAAATTCTCGAGTATACAAGCCCAGCCACTCCATTCTCGCAGCATACGACAGTCCCGCCATCCTGGGAATTAACCTTGTGAACCTACCCAGAGCTCTGTCAATAGCAAGAATGTCCTTCCTCAAATTTGGGGACCAAAACTGCGTACAATACTCCAGGTGTGGACTCGCCAGGGCCCTGTACAACTGCAGAATGATCTCTTTGCTCCTATACTCAACTCCTCTTGTTGTGAAGGCCAACATGCCATTCGCTTTCTTCACTGCCTGCTGTACCTGCATGCTTACTTTCAATGACTGATGAACAAGGACCTCCAGATCCCATTGTACTTCCCTTTTCCCAACTTGACACCATTTAGATAATAATCTGCCTTCCTGTTTTTGTTACCAAAGTGGATAACCTCCCATTTATTCACATTAAACTGCATCTGTCATGCATCTGCCCACTCACCCTGCATTCTCATAGCATCCTCCTCACAGTTCACACTGCCACCTAGTTTTGTGTCATCTGCAAATTTGCTAATGTTACTTTGAATCCCTTCATCTAAATCATTGATGTATATATGTTGGGGACCAATTGGGGAAACAATGAAGAAAGAAGCCAACAGAAAACATGAAACAGATGTAATGTGCCCATTTGAATGTTTTCCCACTTCCTTTACCTTAATCTAAGGCTCTGACTGATTTCATCCTTTCTTTTTCTTTTTGACCATGTTTACCATCTCTTTTTGACCATATTTACCATCAGTAAATGCTGTATTTATGCATCACAAATAGGTCAGTGTTGATCTGTAATTTGAGCTAGGTGATATAAATCACAGCAATTATGGTGCTCTACAATGGCTTACCCAGAGATCCTTCTTTGGACTGCTGTCCATTACACCATCACCATCCATCCAAAAATGTAGGTTGGATCATGCCTGACAAGGCCCACATCTCAAGCCTACCCTTCACCAGGGCTGCACAAACCTTTTGTGACTCCACACATCCAATCGATCTGCAGACCTCAAGACTGGAGTCACCTCACCTGCAATTAGGCAACGGGAATGGGAATCACGAGGCCTTACCCCTGACCACACTAAAACCCCTTTGATCCATCAAAGGCCTACTTCACTCTTTCAAAACATCTCAAATGATTTAGTTTAGTTCAGAGATACAGCGTGGGAACAGGTTCTTTGGCCCACCTAGCCCACTCCGGCCAGTGATCGCCGCATACTAACATTTTCCTACATACCCTAGGGACAATTTACATTTTTATACAGAGCCAATTAACCTACAAACCTGTAGTGTGGGAGGAAATCAAAGATCTTGGAGAAAACCCACGCGGTCATGGGGAGAACGTACAAACTCCGTACAGACTGTACCCTTAGTCAGGGTCGAACCTAGGTCTCCGACGCTGAAAGTGCTGTAGGGCAGCAATTATACCGCTGCGCCACCGTGCCACCCAATCAGAGACATTTAAAAACAATTGATATATATACACATATTAAATGAAACTTAAGAACATTTTTAACATTACATCTGGTAAATAAAATTGTTGACGAAAGTAATCACTTAACGCTTTTCAATCCAGGTTGGCGCTTCTATTTAAGTAAATGGGACCATGCTCTATAAAGAGGTGGTAAAATGTATCTGGCTTCTTGTCTCAGCCCTGGATTCAGCATTGAGTCCAGTGGAAGTGCAGAGGTCAGATCTGTAGGCATCTAACCTCCAGCACATCTTTGTCTGCTCATTACGGCACAGAAGTCAGAGAATCTATGAAAATACTGACCTGCAAAGAGCCAGTGTCATCCGAGCTGAGAGCAACAGTCACGTTTTTGGCCCCATATTTCAACACTGATCGCTACCGACATGCAAGAATGCTGAAGTGTACAAGAGTTGGGAAAACAATGAATCTGGCCCAGTTCTGACTGTTAAATTTCAGAATCTGCCTAACACCAGTTCAATCCTCCGTAATTTGCTGACCTTCTATTCAAAAATCACACTGATTACAAAGCAGAAGATGAAACAACAATCAGGAGAAATATTCATATCTACACAATTGAAAGATATCTAATACAGGAATTGAAGGAATATGTCATAATGTGCCTGAGTTTGAAAGCCCCACATTTTTGATTGGTAAACTTACTACTTTTATTTTCTAAACATACCTTTTCTGTCACTGGGAAGAGCAGGAGAATTGAGCAGACAGGTCTTGGCACCAGGCTGAGAAGTTCAGGATCCATTCCAAAGACGTCGCCAAACTGCCAGCTGGGAAGCAATCCGAGCTGCTGCAGGAACTGGTGGGAAAATACCACGGGTGAGTTCCGTAAGTGAAATCTTTCTTCCACACTCATCAAACACACAGTTAAAGGGACTGGGCAGAAACAAGACTGCATAGCTGACACACCAAGGAAGATGATTTTAAATCGAGCATCTACAAGGGTGCAAGGATGTGAGAAACAGGTGCAGAAATGGGCTATCTGGTCGCTTGAACACAATTTGCCATTTGGCAGTCAAGTTTGATCATCAACCTCAATATTATTTTCTTGCTCTGTCCTGCAATTATCCATAAATGAAACAATTTCCGCATTCAGAAAGGAATGTACTAAACTACCAGAAAATTCTTTGGACAACAAAGAATTGTTTTGATATTATACATCATACACAGCCACATGCATATCTCAAGATTAAAGTGTAGTCACCTCTGTCATGGTGGGATTATGGCAACCAATTTGGCTGCAGCAAAGTCCCACTAACCAAAACGTCATAACCCCATTATTGGTCAAGGGATACAAACCTGCACAACTTTGGCGTATAGGAGGAAACTGGAGCAGCCGGAGAAAACCCATGCAGTCACAGGGAGAACATCCAAACTCTTACAGACAGGGTGGCACGGTGGTTTAGTTTAGTTAACAGATACAGTGCAGAAACAGGCCCTTCGGCCCACCGTGTCCGGGCCGACCAGTGATCCTCACACAATAGCACCATTTCCGACTTACAAAAAGATCAAGTTAATGTACGGTTCAGGTATGGAACCGTCATAACTGGGGACATAGAAACATAGAAAATAGATGCACGAGTAGGCCATTTGGCCCTTCTAGTCAGCATCGCCATTCAATATGGTCATGGTTATCATGCAAAATCAGTACCCCGTTCCTGCTTTTTTACCCATATCCCTTGATTCCATTAGCACCAAGAGCAAGCTCTCTTTTGAAAACATTCAGTGAATTGGTGTTGGGAAACGGCAGGTAAATGGTATTGATGTAGGAGGTCAGTGTTGACCACACAGAACAGTGGATCAGGACTAAATAGCTTATTATTGCCCCTATTACACATATCCTTTTGTCTTTTGGACAATATCATGGCTTTTGTTTTCAGCCATGAAAATGCTGCAACCAGACTTCTGCTCATCTGTTCTACCATTTACTAGAATGCTATTTCATAGAAACATAGAAATTAGGTGCAGGAGTAGGCCATTCGGCCCTTCGAGCCTGTACCGCCATTCAATATGATCATAGCTGATCATCCAACTCAGTATCCCGTTCCTGCCTTCTCTCCATACTGCGAGAATTTCTCAAATTCTGTTGACGTTCCACTGAAGCACCTTGGAGAGATTTTCAATGATTCACATGCTTTACACATGCAGCAACTTAGTACTGGTGAGCTTTCCCAGCGCCTACAACTTGCTGGTTCAAACAGGAGTCAATCACCCAAGAAAGGATAAGTAACAAGTAATTTTTTTTTTTAAAAGGCCAAAAAAATTACATTTTATCCAAATTTATGAATTTGTTACTAACCATCACCCATCTTTCAATTTCCAAATGGTGTTCAAACAGTATAAAAGATCAACTCTTACCTGATTCTAAGAAGGTTTTACACATTGGATGCCAAGAGGCCACTTGCTCAGGCTGGATCGACCAGAGCAGGGAGCAGATAAGGGGGCAGAGTCCCCACACAGTAACATGTCAAACTTTTACTATCCAGCTAGAATCATAGTGATAAAGTGTGCAAATAGGCCCTTCGGCCCAACTTGCCCACACCAGCCAACATGTCCCAGCTACACTAGTCCCACCTGCCTGCGCTTGGTCCACATCCCTCCAAAGTTGTACTATCCATGTACATGTCTAACTGTTTCTAAAATGTTGGGATAGTCCCAGCCTCAAGTACCTCCTCTGGCAGCTTGTTCCAATACACCCACCACCTGTTGTGTGAAAATGTTACCCCTCAGATTCCTATTAAATCTTTTCCCCTTGACCTTGAACCAATGTCCTCTGGTCCTCGATTCCCCTACTCTGGGCAAGAGATTCGGTGCATCTGTTTGGATATTATGAAGTTAGGCACAAAAAGCTGGAGCAACTCAGCGGGTCTCGACCCGAAATGTCACCTGTTCTTTTTCTCAAGAGATGCTGCCTGACCCGCAGAGTCACTCCAAAATTTTGTTTCTGCCTTTAGTCAGTATCTGCAGTTCCTTCCTGCACATTTTTGGATATTATGTCAGTTCAGCAAATGACTCAGTGAACACTTTCCTTAAACTCACCAAGTTCTGTTTTACATACTCACATGAAACTTACCAAAGCCTATTTTCCAGCACTCCCATGAAACTTTCCATGGACACTGGAACATGTGATGCTTTACGATGTAACATTTAATAAAAAAGTGAATTAAAAGTGTATAGGAGTGTTCATTTTAGTCTGGCCAATCTACTAATGCAGCACCAAAGGGACAAGCATGCCAGAGTGACGGAGATTTACCGTGTGAAGGAGTCAGCTACTTAGAACCAACGTAAAGACTAGCTTACTCGAGGGATTTACATTTTTAGAATTGCCTATTCTATCGGACTGTATCCCCATCCCAATCCATTCAAGGCCAAAATTAAGAGACTTTCGGAGATGGGGGAAAGAAAAATACCAAGAGGCATAGGAAAATACATGGACTTGGATTTGAGCCTCTGATCTTATCAGTTGGTGCAGAAAAGTCAAGGGACATTTGAAGTATCAAGTTTCATTCAGACCTTTTGGTCTGAACAAAATTTCATGCCTTGCAGTCATAACACAGAATAAAACAACAAAAACACACAATAAACACATAATTAACATCCGTCACAGTGAGTCCACCAGGTCCTCCGCACTGTGATGGAAGGCAAAAAGTCTTAAGTTCTTGTCTCTTCCCTCCCTTTTCTCCCTCTGCGCTGAGGCGATCCAGGCCTCCGATGTTGTGACACTGCCGGGTGATGGTAATTCCCGCGGCTGAATCAGAACGGCCCGGTTCAAACTCCGCGGCCCGGGGCCGATGAAGCTGCCGCCCTCCAGTCCAGCGGACGCAGCTGTTGTTGCGGGAGCTCCGGAAAAACAGGTCACCAACCTGTGACCTGCGAGCTCACGACGATGTCGTCCACTGGCCCGCACGGAGCCTCCGGGGCTCCGAAGTCGAATCCCAACGCCACCACAGCCCCGAAGTCGGCCAGCCCCGTGTTGGTAAGTCCTGGCTGGCTCTGCTTCCGAAGCCTCGAGGTCAGTCACAGTTGGAGGCCGCCAGCTCCGCGATAGGCCTCAGCGGAGACGGGGGATACGGCAAGAAAGGTCGCATCCCCCCCGAAGGAAGAGACCAAAAACATGTTCCTCCCACCCTCCCCCCACACATACACAACCTCATAAACTAAAATTAACTAAAACAGGACAAAAGAAAACAAAAAAAAGAAAAAACAGATGGACTGCAGGCTAGCCGCTGCTGCTAGAGCAGTGCAGCCACTTCCGGAGGAAGTGCACCCTTGTTTAAGCATCCCTATCTTATCGAATAGCTGTCATATGTTTAAGATGTTGTGGCAAAATCCTCATCTGTTGTTATTCCAAGATGACATGAAATGACAGGTTAACACTGCCACCTTGTGTTTGTTAATAAAACAACTGTGCTGCCGACTACCAATGCCAAATGATGCATTCCACAACTCTACTCACAAAACGGTGTAGGAAAGAACTGCAGATGCTGGTTTAAATCGAAGGTGGACACAAAATGCTGGAGTAACTCAGCGGGACAGGCAGCATCGATGGAGAGAAGGAATGGGTGAAGTTGGGAAAAGGGAAAGTACAACGGGATCTGGGGGTTGTTGCACATCAGTCGATGAAAGTAAGCATGCAGGTACACCAGGTAGTGAAGAAAGCGAATGGCATGTTGGCCTTTCTAACAAGAGGAATCTAATATAGGAGCAAAGAGATCCTTCTGCAGTTGTACAGAGCCCTAGTGAGACCACACCTGGAGTATTGTGTACAGTTTTGTTCCCCTAATTTGAGGAAGGACATTCTTGCTATTGAGGGTGTGCAGCATAGGTTTACAAGGTTAATTCCCGGGATGACGGGACTGTCATATGCTGAGAGAATGGAGCAGCTGGTCTTGTACACTCTGGAGTTTAGAAGGCCGAGAGGGGATCTCATTGAAACATATAAGATTGTTAAGGACTTGGACACACTAGAGGCAGGAAACATGTTCCCGATGTTGGGGGAGTCCTGAACCAGGGGACACAGTTTAAGAATAAGGAGTAAGTCATTTAGAACGGAGATGAGGAAACACTTTTTCTCACAGAGAATGGTGAGTCTGTGGGAGGGCGGTGGAGGCAGGTTCTCTGGATGCTTTCATGACACAGCTAGATAGGGCTCTTAAAAATAGCGGAGGCAGGGGATATGGGGAGAAGGCAGGAACGGGGTACTGATTGGGGATGATCAGCCATGATCACATTGAATGGCGGTGCTGGCTCGAAGGGCCAAATGGCCTACTCCTCCACCTATTGTCTATTGTCACCAATCCTCTCCAGAGATGCTGCCTGTCCCGCTGAGTTACTCCAGCACTTGTTGTCTATCTTTGGTTTATTTTTAGTTTCATGTGTACCAAGATAAAGTGAAAAACTGTTTTGCATGCACTTAAAGGTAAATGGTACGGTACATCATGAAGTACGAATGAGAACAATGGGTACAAAATGTAATGTTACAGCTGCAGAGAAAGTGCAGATAAGTGCACAGGCCACATGAAGGTAGGTTGGAAGGTCAAGAATTCATTATTGGCTAATGTGAAGTTTAGTTTAGAGATTCAGCATAGAAATAAGCCCTTTGGCAACCAAGTCCACATCAACGTGTAGGAAAGAACTGCAGATGCTTGTTTAAATCGAAGGTAGACACAAAATGCTGGAGTAACTCAGCCCACTTGATGTTTCTTGATGTGTCTTATCTTTATTTGTGTGCTGCATGGCAAGTCAAATTTCACTACACCAATTGGTGTATGTGATAATAAATGTCCTTTGTGCTTTTGTCCTTTGGGACAGGCAGCATCCCTGAAGAGAATGAATGTGTGACTTTTCGGGTCTCCACCCAAAACGTCACCCATTCCTTCTCTCCAGAGATGCTGCCGGTCCCGCTGAGTTACTCCAGCATTTTGTGTCTATTAAAGATCTACTCTCAAAACTCCCGTAAATGCCAAAGCACCACTTTAGCTAGAAAATGGTGCAGACCAGAATTATTGGTGGGTTTTTTTCAAACAAAGAAGTCGTCACACCCAGCAATGTGTGTGATAATGCTGGAAACACCCAACAGATCAGGAGGGAGCTGTGGGGTGAGAAAGAATTTATACCTCAGGTGAAAAACCCTTCTTCAGAACTAGTAAAGGGAGGAAATAACTTTCAAGTAGGGGAGGGATGCATAGCGTAGTGCTCTCTGAGAGAAAGGCCAAGTGATTCTGGTGTACACAGAGTAATTTGTTTGATAAATAAATCAAGTTGGAAAGTGAGAAAACAAACACACAACAAAGCTGTGAAAAATCAAACTATTTTGCCGTTGCTGAAACCTGAACTCAAAACGGGAATGTTGAAAATTCACAATAGATCAGGCAGTGTCTGTGGAGAGAAAATCTGGCCTATTATTACATATAGTTAGACAGCTTTACATTATAGCTGTAGGAAGGAACTGCAGATGTTGGTTCAAACCGAAGATAGACACAAAATGCTGGAGCCACTCAGAGGGACAGGCAGCATCTCTGAATAGAACGAATTGGTGAAGTTTCGGGTCGAGACCCTTCTTCAGACAGTTCAGACAGAGTTTGAAGAAGGGTCTTGACCCGAAACATAGTTATGGATGGTTCAGGGATGGAACTGTCATAACTGGGGACAAAGAAACATAGAAAATAGGTGCAGGAGTAGGCCATTCGACCCTTCAAGCCATCACCGTCATTCAACATGATCATGGCTGATCGTCTAAAAATAATCAGTACCCCGTTCCTGCTTTTTCCCCCATATCCCTTAATTCCTTTAGCCCTAAGAGCTAAATCTAACTCTCTCTAATAAACATCCAGTGAATTGACCTCCATTGCCTTCTGTGGTAGAGAATTCCACAGATTCACAACTATCTGAGTGAAGAATTTTTTCCTCATCTCAGTTCTAAATGGCCTACCCCTTCTTAAACTGTGACTCCTAGTTCTGGACTCACCCAACATCGGAAACATTTTTCCTGCATCTAACCTGTCTAATCCTTTAAGAATTTTATGTTTCTATAAGATTCCCTCTCATCCTTTCAAATTCCAAGGAATACAAGCCCAGTTGACCCATTCTTTCACAAGTCAGTCCCGCCATCCCGGGAATTAACCTGGTGAACCTACGCTGCACTCATACCTGTATGAGTTTGAGCTCTTTACATGGTGTCAGAAGTGGGATACATTTACGGCCCCACAAAGGATCCACGTACCTACCTGGTCGATATCGTTTGGTACTGGCAGCTCGTTGATCGCTGCAGTCTTCAACGGGTCAGTTCAGCGTTCTGCAGCAGTTCGGCTCTTAACTTGCAGTCGCTCATTCCTCCCACAATTTTATCACGTACTAGCTCATTTGTCAACTCACTAAATCATCCCAATCTCAGCAAATTATCAGCCCCAATAAGCCAATTGACCCACAAGGACAACACCTGGTCCTGGTAACCGCAACATCAACGAGCTTTCGAGACTTTAAAATTACAGCTCGCACCAACCCTGGCATACTTCAACAGCAATCTGCCTGTCACAATCACCTGCGATGCATCCCAATACAGACTAGGCGCAGCATGTCTGCAAACATCCTAAAAACGGCGACGTGATGCCCGTGTCCTACGCATCGTGCACTCTAACGGATACTGAACAACGGTATGCTCAGATAGAGAAGGAACTGCATGCCGTGGTTGTCGCCTGTTCCAAATTCAGAGACTTTATTTTTGGCAATACCTTCACGGTCGAGACTGATCATCAACCATTTGTCACGATCCTGAGCAAACCGATCCATGCTGCCCCAGCCAGACTTCAACGTATGATGATGCAGCTCCAACAGTTTGATTTTCTCATTGTCTACAAAAAGGTAAAGAGATGCACATCGCAGACACTCTATCTAGAGCTCCATGCACCACCAGCGAACAACACCCATTCGAACAGGACGAGTTCTCCGTCCTGAAAGTCTCGTTTGTTCCCACTGACCGCTTGTGCCGCATCGCCGAACACTCCGCTGCAGATAACACCTCCCAACTGCTAACTTCCATCATCAAAGGCGGGTGGCCAGACATTCAATCTAACACCCCTGCTGAACTAAAACCCTACTTCCCGGTACGTGACGAACTAGTACTACAGGATGGAGTGATTGTCAAAGGTCACAAAACCCTACTCCATGCGAAACGAGTACTATTAAGAATTGCACGGCGGTCACCCGGGCGTGGAGGCTACCTTACAGCGTGCAAAAGAAATTATCTACTGACCCGGAATGACCAAGTACATTCGGGAGAAAACAGAATCATGCGCGATCTATAACAGACAGGCACCGCGCCAGCAAAGTCAACCCCTGCTGTCTCAACCAGCTCCCTCTCTACCGTGGTCATCAGTGGCTGCCGATATCTTTGACTGGCACAGGAAGCACTATCTCGTGCTAGTGGACTTGTACCCTAACTGGTTTAAAATTTACTTTCTGCCAACTATCTCTTCAGAGATTGTCGTCCAAAAGCTAGGGATCCATTTCTCTGTACATGATATTCCAGCTTGTCTCCAGACTGACAACGGGAGGTCAATTCACCAGCCAAAAGTTTGCAAAACGGTGGAACTTGCGACATGTCACCAGCAGCCCAGAATACCCACAGTCCAATGGATTTGCTGAGCGTGCTGTTCGGGGTGCTAAACAATGCATGGAGCGCTCATACCTAGCAAAATCTGATGTCTACCTCGACCTGTTAAACCTGCAAAATATTGCAAGAGATAACATTCTAGATTCTCCAGCCCAGCGCCTGATGTCCCGCCGAACGTGACGTCCGTTGCCCGTCACCCAGGATTATCTAAAACCTAAAGTCGTCACCCCCGCTGTAGTACAAAAGCGTGTACAGTCTAACCGAGACGCGCAGAAACGGAATTACGATAAGACCAGCAAACCGCTCATTCAAGGTCAAGTGGTCCAACTACAGACAGACAAAGGACTTACAAAACTGGAGTACATTTATGGCCCCTCAAAGGAACCACGTTCCTACCTGGTCGATGTTGGTGGCACCATCTATAGGCGCAACCGTCAACATCTCCTTCCTGTGAAGGAACGCCATCCGGCGCTCCAGGGTCCTGATGCCCCACCGCTCAACTTTAAAATGATCGCTGTTCCAGCCGTTCCAGCATCTGCCGCCGCCAGCCCAGTCCACCCCCCCCCGTGTTGGTCTGCACCCATTTCCTGTTTTGTAACCGGCTCTCCGGCACCCCCGCGACGGTCTCCCTTGGGTTCCCCTACGGTGTCTCCCCGTAGCCCATCGGACTCACTGAACCGCGCCCTCAACTTTTCGGAGGAAAAGGTTGATGAGGCAGCCCCATACCGTACGAGGACCGGGCGGGTTAGCAAGCCACCTGTTAGATATGGTGATTATGTTTAACCCCATTATTATTATTATAAGATCTGCCGATTTGCATTTAACATTTTATTTACTCGTTGTAGTTGTAATGCCTTATCTGCTTTTCATTTATCCAAGAAGAAGTAGATTGGCTATTGCATGTTAGCCAATTAAAATGTTTAGTAATTATCTACACCTAATTATAACATTCATAGTGTAAGGACTCGCCCACTGCCTGCCAGTAGCTGTAGCAGTGTGAACGTGTAATGACCTGCTTACAAGATTTTGACCTGAACAATAAAGATGCTTGTGTTTCAACCTGTGTGAGTTTGAGCTCTTTACACTGCCTATCCCGCTGTTACTCCAGGATTTTGTGTCTATCTTACATTATAGCTGGCCAGTTCTGATAGAGAAAGCACACAATTGTTCAATTCCATCTTGTCCTAAAGATGGTAACTTGCCCCTTCGGAATACAGGGTACTGTTCCTCAAGCTTATGTTAAGACCCACTGGAACAAGGCAGCAAATGAGAAAAGTCAGAGAGTGAGTGGAAGGCAAATTAGAGTGACAAGCAGTATAATGTGGATAAATGTGAGGTTATCCACTTTAAGAAGTGGAACGCAAGAACAGGAAGGCACATTATTGTCTGAATGGCGTCAGGTTAGAAAATGGGGAAGTACAACGAGACCTGGGTGTCCTTGTACATCAGTCACTGAATGCAAGCTTGAAGGTACAGCGTTCATAATGGCCTTCATAATGAGAGGAGTTGAGTATAGGAGCAAAGAGGCATTTCTGCAATTGTACAGGGCCCTGGTGAGACCACACCTGGAGGATTGTGTGCAGTTTTGGTCTCCTAATTTGAGGAAGGACATTATCACTATTGAGGGAGTAGGTTCACGAGGATGGCGGGACTGTCATGTTGAAAGAGCGACTGGGCTTGTATTCGCTGGAATTTAAAAGGATGAGAGGGAATCTTATAGAAACATAAAATTATTAAGGGATTGGACACGCTAGATGCAGGAAACATATTCCCGATGTTGGGGGAGTCCAGAACCAGGGAGCAGTTTAAGAATAAGGGATAGGTCATTTAGAACTGAGATGAGTAAAAACTTTTTCACACAGTTGTGAATTTGTGGAATTCTCTGCCACAGTAGGCAGTGGAAGCCGATTCGCAAGATGCATTCAAAAGAGAGTTAGATAGAGCTCTTAGGTATAGCGGATTCAAGGGATATGGGGGGAATGCAGGAACAGGGTACCGATTTATGGATGATCAGCCATGATCACATTGAATGGCGGTGCTGGCTCAAAGGGCCGAATGGCCTACTCCTGCACCTATTCTCTATATATCTATGAAGCTCAGGGATCGAGTATATGCAAGTAAACCACCAGGCATATCTTCCCTCTCCTCCCTTTCAGCCTCCTGAAGAAATGATTTCCTTTGCTGGTTTTCCAGCTCTATCCAACTCTCTTCTCTTGGTGTTTTCCCATGCAATAACTCTGAGACTCTAACAGGAGATGCAACCTCTATCCCTTCACCTCATTCATTTTCTACATCTGGAGATCCAGATATTCTTTCCAGAGGATCCAACATTTCACTATAGACCGTGGGCCAAGGTGCCTTTTCGTTTGATGTTGTGACCCACATCCCATATCTACCTGTATTTATAACATATCATGTAAAAATACTATAGAAATTATATCTGAAACTCGTCGAGAACAAAACCTGCACATATTTTTAAAATATGGAAAAAATCTCCAAAATGTTGTCAATTTTCCGAGTATTAATTGTCCAATCAAAACACGTTTGACATTGAATCGGACGCCAATTGACCAATCACATGCTTAGTTTCAGGCTAGCTAGGCAGGAAGCCCACTGGGATCATGGCGGAGAGTATTTCGTCTGATGCTCGTGTGACGGAACATTCTGTGCAATGCATGTCGTCGAAACTCATTGCATTTAGTGAGAAAAACTTTAAGACGTCTCAAGAATGTGCAGCTAAGTGGATAGAAGTGGAAGAAAGTCTGGAAAGCAAAGACGCTGCAACACAAACACGACAGCCAAGGCTTGGGACCAGTGAACCTTGCGGACGAAGGCCGTGCAGCTGCAGGCGATGATGATGGCCATTCTCATGAACATTGTGAAGCAACTGGAACTGGAAGACAATAGACAGGAAGGTATAGGAAGGTATGGACAGGATAGGAAGGTATGATCGAACATCATGAAAATTCATGAAAATTAACCCAATTATGACAACTAGTATCATTGATGCATCTCATAATATGAGATATGAGATCTTGAAGCTGAAGTTGAGGACTTGAACTTTGCCTTTCCTGAACAAATTAAATTGAATGTTGTCACTAATGAAGCTATAATTTTATGAATCCACTGGGCTCAACTCGTAAAAGAACTTTCAAAACGCCTCTGCCCTACCACTCTTCAGAGCCGCATAAACACATTCACACACGTGTTGTGTGTGGACATGCACTGGAGACACTGAGCCACATAATGAACACTAATCTGATCATTTGCTGACTTGCCATCCACTCAACCCGGACATGCGTACATGTATATTGCTCCAACAATATGTTGATTTTGTCTTGCACATCAAAAATGAAAAGAGGTAAAATACTCCCTTACACATTTTATCTTCTATTATTAGGAGGCAGCAGTGTATCCCGGGTTATCATGCCGAGTGCTATCATCACTTCTGCAACATTACAACAATAAATCGAGCTACAGCAAGGTTTCGAAGGAAGAAAGGTAATGCTTACTGATAGTTTTGTTTTACAATTGATTTAGACCATGCAAAATAAATCTGATGAAAATCAGAAATTGACTGAGACAGTCTGAAATGTTCTGTTATAAATTTCTAGTGTATATTTTCACATATTCTAACAGAGAAAAATGTCCATAAACTTAGTTAGGGCAATGGCACATTTCTGTCAATGTAAGCTTTGAAGTCAGTGATGTATAGAACAGTGTATTCATTTTATATTTGTAAAGTTATGATGTTGGGAACTGTGAAATACATATGATAAATAAAAAGGTAGAGCTCATCAAGCATTAAGTGTGCTTACATACATTTCACTATATAAATAAAATGTAACACTAGAATATCTAGTTACAGAAATTATGTCAATAGATCAATGTTATGTGTGAAATTTCTATCCCTATTAAAAGCTTTTAAACATCAACTGGGGCATAGTCACCAAGGTTCATGTAAATAAACATTTTAACAAATATGCTATATGCACTTAAATATAGTTTTGGATGATGCTCAAAGTTTGTTACTACTAGCCCTGAAATATATGATAGGACTCAATCAACATTTATTAGTATTTATGGTCACATTCTGTTATTTTGTACAATTAAATACATTTGAGGATGTTGAATTATTTTACTTCTCTTTCATTTTCTGTTTTCTTTTTCCTCTTCTAATTTTGCTCAATCCATAGTCACTGAAAAGTCTAAATCAGGCGAATCCCCTCAAGAAGCAGTTCCTGATGGCGAAGCACATGAGCCGGCCCCAAAGAGGCTGTTTCGGTCCATGACAAGTGATGGTCAACAAACAGCTACTGTCGAGCACCTTGACCGCAGGCATGTCCTACCAGTGCATTGCATCATCTGTAAAGGCTTAAAGTACATCAAAGAACAAGCCACGGGTAAACGAAAAGTAGCGAAATTAGTACGATGTGAAACAAAACATGGGGGGCAGTTACCAACTGCTGCTACCATGAAGCAAAATGAAGCATTGCTACTACACATAAGAGATAGTGATCTTGTAGGTAATGAAGTAAGATACCATAAATCATGCTACCTTAGATACACAAAAGTTGTCACTAATTTTGCAAAAATTAGTGAACAAGATAATCAGCAGCAGGTGTATGAGAAATCCTACTCTAGTTTCTGCAAGAGAGTCGTCGAGGAGAGAATAATCCATGGCAAAGAGATCTTAAGACTTGCTAAACTTAACCAACCTCATCAAGGAGTTTCGAGAAGTTGAGGGCTTGGATGCATCATCTCACAAGGCAGGCCGCTTGAAAACATTCTGTCTTATGTTTTACAAGGCCATATAGGCAAGTAGAAAGTGACATTGTATTCGTAGAATCACTTGCTGTTGAAGAGCTGGTTGAAGGTGTTGTACAAGATAATTCAAGTGAGGACAGTGAGATCAGCGAAATTGTCAGTGAAAATCAACAAGGTGGATCACCGTCCCATCACCTCAGAGACATGTTTGATGCAGCCCAGATTGTGCAGAACAGCATCGTCAACTCACCAAACCCCATCCAATGGCCCCCAACATCTGAAGACGCAACATTAGATCAGGCTGAAGAGATTGTCCCAGATGAAATGTACAACTTTTTGGCATGGACCACCGGGGCGAGCAGTCAGCCCAAAGAATCTGGGAAAGTTGATGTGCCTGACGAGCTGCATCATCGTCTGCTGTCAGTCGCCCAGGATGTCATATACCTGAAAGCCAAAGTTGGAATCTGATGAAGAAGATTCAAATGAAGAGTAGATGGTTCCTTGACATAACTTTGTCATGAATATTATTTTCTTTGATACCACTGAGCTTTTACATCAGTATAGATAGATCTATTAATTAGCTTAATTAATTAGTATGCAACATTTTGCACTGACTAGTCATGAATTCCTTGTCAATGATTTTTTTAATCTAAATCTGTGCCAAATTTAAAGTTGATACCAGTGATGGGTCACAAACGTTAAAATCTAGACCCATTTTGGATGTACGACCCACGTTCTACTAGGACTTCTCCAGTCCAGTGTACGGTGCTTGGTGTTCGCAATGTTGTTCGCCTCTACAAACCAAAGAATGGACGATTGCTTTGTGCAACACCAGTGTTCAGTCCATAGGAGCAACCTTGAGCTGACAGTTGCCCGTCACATTAATTTGCTAACCTGCTCTGACGAGCTATCTGTAGCCTCTTGCACTATTAGATAACGTGCAGCAAGGATATCCATCTCTAGTAAATGCTCATCTTTCCTCGCTCTGCATGGTATTTTTCCCAGGATAAGAGTCTAAAACTTATAGATTTAATATCGATTTAAGGTGAGAGGGGAAAGATTTGAAGGGGACCTGAGGAGCAACCTTTTCACACAGAAGGTTGTGGGTATGCGGAAATAGCTGCTAGAGGAACTGCTAGAGGTAGGTAGAAATACAATATTTAAAAGACATTAGGACAGGTATATGGATAGGAAGTATATGGAACAAACACAGGCAAAACACAGAGTTTTATATATGTTGAGAAAGATGGCCATAGGAGGCTGTGGAGGTCATCAGTGGATATTTTTAATGTTAAGGTTATGGGGTGAAAGCAGGAGAATGGTGTTAGGAGGGAGAGATAGATCAGCCATGATTGAATGACGGAGTAGACTTGATGGGCCGAATGGCCTAATTATACTCCTATCACTTATGACCTTTTGAAGGAGTGAAATGCATCATATTGATGCAAGTGGAGACGCAAGAGGCTGCAAATGCTGGATTCATTCAGTGGAAAGATCTCGGCCCAAAATAATCCTTCTGAAGCAGGGTCCCGATCCAAAACGTCGTGTCCATTTCCCTCCACAATTAATGCCCTGAATCACCGAGTTCCTCCAGCACTTTGTGTTTGTGTATTAATGCAAGTGTTACTTTTCTAATGCAAAGAATCCTTTTTTAAAAAGAATCTGCTTTGTGACAAAACAGTCTCTCAACAAACCACCACCAAGATTCACGTGCTTCTGATGATCATTGGCTGAGAGTTGACTAACATTACTCAGGGAAAAAATAATTTTCTAAATGACATCTGCAAAATGCTCCGATCACTTGAAAATATTTTTCAGCATGAATTCATTCTATCCATTATATGATATATGGGTATAATTAATTCTACCCATATACCCCATTAAACTGCATAACTCCTCCCCCTTTTGTCATTGGGTAAACTGACTGCCCTTCTCCCTCCCCACCCCTTCCCCAATCTTTGCTCATCCCAAATCCTGGACTTTCCACTCATCATGTATCTAGCTGTGTTTCATGACTTGGCAGACCAATTTCCCTCCAGGGATTAATAAGGTTCTGTTGTATCATATCGTACCGTATTATCACTGCTCGCTTTCTGTACTGATCATCTTAGTGGGAGAAAGAAAGTCCACAATGGATCACGTGAACCTCATATTTCACATGGGCTGCTTACAACACAGCAGTATGAACATTGATTTCTCTAACTTCAAGTAATTCTTGCATTCCCCTCTCTCTGTCCCCCCCACCCTGGTCGTCATACTAGTTTCACATTCCTTCTCTCCAAAGATATAACCATATAACAATTATAGCACGGAAACAGGCCATCTCAGCCCTTCAAGTCCGTGCGAACAACTTTTTTCCCTTAGTCCCACCTGCCTGCACTCATACCATAACCCTCCATACCCTTCTCATCTATATGCCTATCCAATTTATTTTTAAATGATACCAACGAACCTGCCGCCACCACTTCCACTCGAAGCTCATTCCACACCGCTACCACTCTCTGAGTAAAGAAGTTCCCCCTCATGTTACCCCTAAACTTCTGTCCCTTAATTCTAAAGTCATGTCCTCTTGTTTGAATCTTCCCTATTCTCAAAGGGAAAAGCTTGTCCACATCAACTCTGTCTATCCCTCTCATCATTTTAAAGACCTCTATCAAGTCCCTCCCTTAACCTTCTGCGCTCCAGAGAATAAAGACCTAACTTATTCAACATATCTCTGTAATTTAGCTGTTGAAACCCAGGCAACATTCTAGTAAATCTCCTCTGTACCCTCTCTATTTTGTTGACATTCTTCCTATAATTGGGCGACCAAAATTGTACACCATACTTCAGATTTGGTCTCACCAATGGCTTGTACAATTTTAACATTACATCCCAGCTTCTATACTCAATGCTCTGATTTATAAACGCTAGCATACCAAAAGCTTTCTTTACCACCCTATCTATATGAGATTCCACCTTCAAGGAACTATGCACGGTTATTCCCAGATCCCTCTGTTCAACTGTATTCTTCAATTCCCTACCATTTACCATGTACGTCCTATTTTGATTTGTCCTGCAAAGGTGTAGCACCTCACATTTATCAGCATTAAACTCCATCTGCCATCTTTCAGCCCATTTTTCCAACTGGCCTAAATCACTCTGTAATGAAATCCTCTTCATTATCCACAACACCCCCTATCTTGGTATCATCTGCATACTTACTTCCAATTTACCACCCCTTCATCCAGATCATTGATGTACATGACAAACAACAAAGGACCCAACACAGATCCCTGAGGCACCCCACTAGTCACCTGCCTCCAACCCGACAAACAGCCATCCACCATTACCCTCTGGCTTCTCCCATTCAGCCACTGTTGAATCCATCTTGCTATTCCCGCATTTATACCCAACAGTTGAACCTTTTTAACCAACCTTCCATGAGGAACCTTGTCAAAGGCCTTACTAAAGTCCATATAGACAACATCCACTGCTTTACCCTCGTCAATTTCCCTAGTAACCTCTTCAAATAATTCAAGAAGATTAGTTAAACATGACCTTCCAGGCATAAATCCATGTTGACTGTTCCTAATTAGACCCTGTTTATCCAGATGCTTATATATATTATCTCTAAGTATCTTTTTCATTAATTTGCCCACCACTGAAGTCAAACTAACCGGTCTATAATTGCTAGGTTTACTCTTAGAACCCTTTTTAAACAATGGAACAACATGCGCAGTACGCCAATCCTCGGGGACTATTCCCACTTCTAATGACATTTGAAATATTTCTGTCATAGCCCCGGCTATTTCTACACTAACTCCCCTCAATGTCCTAGGGAATATCCTGTCAGGACCTGGAGACTTATCCACTTTTATATTTTTCAAAAGTGTCAGTACTTCTTTTACTTTGAAACTCATAGTATCCATAGCTACTCTACTAGTTTCCCTTACCTCACATAATTCAATATCATTCTCCTTGGTGAATACCGAAGAAAAGAAATTGTTCAATATCTCCCCCATCTCTTTTGGCTCTGCAGATAGCTGTCCACTCGGTCCAATTTTATCCCTTGTTATCCTTTTGCTATTAATATAGCTGTAGAAACCCTTTGGATTTACTTTCACCTTACTTGCCAAAGCAACCTCATATTTTCTTTTAGCTTTTCTAATTTCTTTCTTAAGATTCTTTTTACATTCCTTATACTCCTCAAGCACCTCATTTACTTAATGCTGCCTATAATTATTGTAGATCTCCCTCTTTTTCCGAACAAGATGTCCAATTTCCCTTGAAAACCATGGCTCTTTCCAATGTTTACTGGTTCCTTTCAACCAAACAGGAACATAAAGATTCTGTACTCTTAAAATTTCCCCTTTAAATGTCCTCCATTTCTCTTCTACATCTTTCCCATAAAACAAAATGTTCCAGTTCACTCCTTTTAAATCATCTCACATCTCGTTAAAGTTAGCCTTTCTCCAATCAAAAATCTCAACCCTAGGCCCAGTTCTGTCCTTCTCCATAATTATATTGAAACTAATGGTATTGTGATCACTGGACCCGAAGTGCTCCCCAACGCATACCTCCGCCACCTGTCCCGTCTCATTGCTGCCTGTCCCGCTGAGTTACTCCAGCATTTTGTGACTACCTTCGATTTGAACCAGCATCTGCAATTCTTTCCTACACGTACTAGTTTCAATGTCGTCCTGCTGAGTTTCACTGTAGGTATCACTCATTATCACAGCCAACAATGGGCCATTGTGTGCTCTACCTTTCCTTGATCATCTTTGCTAGCTTCAATTTGTCCTTTGCATATCTTTCATTCATTTGTTCTGTACCATTTCATGTCTCGTTTCCCGCTCCCGACTCAGTCCAAAGAAGTGTTTCAACCCAAACGTCATCTTTTCCTTTTCTCCATAGATGCTGCCTGACCCGCTGAATTTACTCCAGCTTTTTATGTCTATCTTTGGTGTAAACCAGCATCTGCAGTTCCTTCCTGCAAACTTAAAAGTACTAGGTGGTCTGGTTGGAAGAAACATTAATCTAAATCTGTATTTGTGCTACAACCCTTGAGCCATGCGAAGCAACGCTGTCATTCTTATATGTAGTTCCAACACAGAGCTATAAATAGTGTTTATAGTAAAGCAACAGAGGAGAGACAAAGGATTCTCATTCACATCTTAGTATCATCTTTGAGAAGAAGTTATTTATAGGGCTTTAAAATAAATCAGCACTCAACTAGACCTTCCCGTGATTGGCAACAATGAATCTTTGGCCTTTGCAACAATCAAATTAATTGTCTTAATGACATGGCTATAAGATAAGTTATCCAATTCATAATCAATCAAGTATCAATAACAGTACGTGCAAAAGAATGTCCACTAACGACAGAGCTGAATTTTTTTTTTGCACACCATAGGAGAAAATCCAAGAGCCGTAAATTTACCCTTCTCCCAGAGTAATAGTGAGGTTATTGTAGATACAGTGCCCTCCATAATGTTTGGGACAGACCCATCATTTATTTATTTGCCTCTGTACTCCACAAATGTGAGGTTATCCACTTTGGTGGCAAAAAACACAAAGGCAGATTATTATCTAAATGGTGTCAAGTTGGGAAAAGGGGAAGTACAATGGGATCGGGGGGTGATTGTTCATCAGATCACTGAAAGTAAGCATGCAGGTACAGCAGGCAGTGAAGAAAGCAAATGGCATGGTGGCCTTCATAACAAGAGGAGTTGAGTCTCAGAGCAAAGAGGTCCTTCGGCAGTTGTACAGGGCCCTAGTGAGACCACACTTGGAGTATTGTGTGCAGTTTTGGTTTCCAAATTTGAGGAAGGACATTCTTGCTATTGATGGGAGTGCAGCGTAGGTTCACAATGTTAATTCCCGGGATGGCGGGACTGTCATATGTTGCTAGAATCGAGTGGCTGGGCTTGTATGCTCTGGAATTTAGACGGATGAGAGGGGATCTTATTGAAACATATAAGATTAGTACGGGTTTAGACATGCTAGAGGCAGGAAACATGTTCCCGATGTTGGGGGAGTCCAGAACTAGGAGCCACAGTATAAGAATACGGAGATGAGGAAATACTTTTTCACACGGAGAGTTGTGAGTCTCTGGAATTCTCTGCCTCAGAGGGTCGTGGAGGCCAGTTCTCTGGATGCTTTCAATAGAGAATTAGATAGAACTCTTAAAGATAGCGGAGTCAAGGGATATGGGGAGAAGGCAGGAACGGGGTACTGATTGTGGATGATCAGCCATGATCAAATTGAATGGCGGTGCTGGCTCGAAGGGCCGAATGGCCTACTCCTGCACCTATTGTCTATTGTAATAGGAAAAAAAAATCACATGTGGTTAAAGTGCACATTGTCAGATTTTAATAAAGGCCATTTTTATACATTTTGGTTTCACCATGTAGAAATTACAGACGTGTTTATAGATAGTCCCCCCCCCCCCCCCCCCCGTTTCAGGGCACCATAATACTTGGGACACAAGGCTTCACAGGTGTTTGTAATTGCTCAGGTGTGATTAATTGCCTCCTTAATGCAGGTATAAAGGAGCTCTCAGCACCTAGTCTTTCTATAACCGTTGGAAACTTTTATTGTCGATTATCAACATGACGACCAAAGTTGTGCCAATGAAAGTCAAAGAAGCCATTATGAGACTGAGAAACAAGAATAAAAATGTAAGAGACATCAGCCAAACTTTAGGCTTACCAAAATCAACTGTTTGGAACAGAATTAAGAAGAGAGCACTGGTGAGCTTACTATTCGCAAAGAGACTGGCAGGCCAAGGACCTCCACAGCTGATGACAGAAGAATTCTCTCTATAATAAAGAAAAATTCCCAAACACCTGCCCGACAGAGCCGAAACACTCTTCAGGACTCCGACGTGGATCTGTTAATGACCACTATCCGCAGAAAACTTCATGAACAGAAATACAGCGGCTACACTGCAAGGTGCAAACCACTGGTTAGCTGTAAAAACAGTGTGGCCAGGTTACAGTTTGCCAAGAGGTACTTAAAAGAGCAACCACAGTTCAGTAAAAAGGTCTTGTGGACAGATGAGACGAAGACTGACTTCTATCAGGGTGATGGCAAGAGCAAAGTATGGAGGAGAGAAGGGACTGCCCAAGATTCAAAGCATACCACCTCATCTGTAAAACATGGTGGTGGGGGTGTTATGGCGTGGGCATGTACAGCTGCTGAACGTACTGGCTCACTTATCTTCATTGATGATACAACTGCTGATGGTAGTAGCATAATGAATTCTGAAGTGTATAGACACATCCTATAGGTACGTTACAAAACTTACCTTCAGCAGCGCTGCAGTTCTGTCACTGCCCGTGTGTGCGACTTTGGCGCCTTTGAGGAGGGGAGGGGGGGGAGGGGGGGGGGGGCGGGTTTAAAATGCTGTTTTTTTCCAGCCTGAGGAAATCGATTTTTGTCAGGCTGTTTAGCTGCTGAAGAATAATCGCTCCTACATCGGTTTTATTAAGTTTTTTAAAAACTGCACTGGATATTTTAATAGCAGGAGTAATTAAAAAATCAACTTCTAAAGCCGTCAACACCGACAACAGGGACGGATTTCACGTATGGGACAGGGAAAGGAAAGCTGTTCATTTTACATATAAACTTGCTTCTTAGGATGCCTTTAATCCAAATTTTACGTTGCGAAAAGGTGACTTGGGACCCATACGAACCGGCTGTATTTTTCCTTCCAATATGGGGTTTAAATTCACTGCAACCGCAACGTTCCAAACAATCGCGTTCCACAAAATCCTACTCGCAAGATGATTTAAATGGCCATTAACTTACGGGAATTAAACACTAAATTCCTTCCATTTGGCCTATTATCATGTTATATTGTGAATTGTTGTGTGAATGTTATTTGGACACTTAGGCTATTTAAAAATGTTAACCTTTTCTTAAGAAATTGATACATGTTTAGATCTAGTCATTGAATTTTGTAATTAGCTACAATTAGGTAACTAACTAATTCTATGCTTTAATTTCAGGTCATCCAAGTAAGATTGTTTCATATTTGTTTCAGAATGCTTCAATCTATAATAACTGAACATTTCATTCAGTTCTCTTAATTTTTAAGAAAGCTATGGGCTTTTGAGTTAAGTCAATGGAAAAGCAATAGGGAACAAGATGCTAATTTCCGAGTATGAAAATGGCCATAACTTTTTTAATACAGAACATATGAAAGTGAATTAGGTGTCAAATTAAACTTTTTATGCTTTATCTGATGGGATAAATTGCAGACTTGATTTTTAAAATCTCAAAATGTTGTAACATTGCTACATCCTATCTGCTCAAGTTCAAACAAATCCTCAAAACTCATTGGCCGGCAGTTCATTCTACAGCAAGACAATGATCCCAAACATACCGCTAAAGCAACAAAGGAGTCTTTCAAAGCTAAAAAAGGGTCAATTCTTGAGTGTCCAAGTCAATCACCCGATCTGAAACCAATTGAGCATGCCTTTTATATGCTGAAGAGAAAACTGAAGGGGACTAAACAAGCATAAGCTAAAGATGGCTGCAATACAGGCTTGGCAGAGCATCACCAGAGAAGACACCCAGCAATGGTGATGTCCGTGAATCGCAGACTTCAAGCAGTCATTGTGTGTGTGAAGGATATGCAACAAAATACTAAACATGATGACTTTCATTTACATGGGGGGGGGGGGGGGGGGGGGGGGGCTGTGTATAAACATTGCTGTAATTTCTACATGGTGAAGCCAAAATGTATAAAAATTGCCTTTATTAAAATCTGACAATGTGTACTTTGACCACATGTGATTTTTTTCTATTACAAATCTCAAATTGTGGAGTACAGAGGCATATAAATTATCTGCCACAGAAGGTAGTTGAGGCCAGTTCATTGGCTATATTTAAGAGGGAGTTAGATGTGGCCCTTGTGGCTAAAGGGATCAGGGGGTATGGAGAGAAGGTAGGTACAGGATACAGAGTTGAATGATCAGCCATGATCATATTGAATGGCGGTGCAGGCTTGAAGGGCCGAATGGCCTACTCCTGCACCTATTCTCTATGTTTCTATATAAATAAATGATGGGTCTTTGTCCCAAACATTATGGAGGTCACTGTAAATTATTGTGTAACTTAAAGAGCATCCGAAGAAAGATTAAACCATATAATCATAATAAATGTGGCACTTCTTCCACAAATACTTTACCAAACACCAAGCGATTAAATACCATCTTGGAGTATGTCATTTGTGAGATGCAGCTCTTGCTAAGCTTTCTTACTTCACTCATGACTACAGCCTCCTGGAATCTGAAAACTGATAAATATTATGCAAACATTCTACCTTGTAGGACGAAGATTCTGAATTGCTCGATCAAAAACTTAACTTTGTAAATGACCAAAGTATCCAAACATTTTACACATTGGTTATACTGTCTTCAAAAATAAATGCCGCTGTTCAATTAGAAAATCGTACTTAAGGTTTGGATCATGTGGAAATTTCTACAATTCAAACCTGGCACAATGTTGGATCTTAAAATAACTGTCGCCCATTTTGCGAGTTATTGAATTCATCAACAATTCCAGCATTGTGCGTAGAAAGATAGGCGTATATTTTACCAAAAAAAATATCCTCGTAAGTTCTCCCGAAACGATGGGCAAGAGCAGACGAACACTTCTTTACCATCTTTGCAGTCCCAGTAACTCACCTGGTTCATGACCTGGGGGCAAAAGAATGAAAGAAAAACCGGATTAATCGGCATGAAAGAGAGCTGTCACATGCAATTTTACAGTGTTCATTTTAAAGGATGCAACAAGGCTCGTACATCAGGATTGGCTTCCAGCGGCAACCAACGTGGGCAATTCATTCTTTAGTACAATTTGGCGCGACCCTCAGTCCTCCGTTACAGCTGCTGATGTTTCTCTTCCTCCCCCAGATCCTGCTTCCGTCTAGTTCCGTCTGAGACAACTTGCAGTACAGATGGGGGGGGGAGAAAGAAACATCCTACAGGAACTTAAACTCGTCGCAGCTTCTGGTGCATTTCATCAATACGCGTGCGAATCAAGCAGCGACTTGTGCAAAAAGGGCAAGTGGACGCAGCGACATTTTTAAAGTAGTTGGTGCAGTGAAAAGAGGGTGAGACATAACTGTGCAACTCCCTGAGAGTGTGCTGATGGTTGATGCGGTCAGAGGGTAGTCAGGGCAGCCAATGGCTGCGAGCCGCCGGCCTGGGAAACCCCGGCGCGCGCCCGTCTACGCCATCCGACAGAACGTTGCAACCAAAGACACTGGAACTCGACAACAGTGTTTGGAACGCGGAGACAACGTGGGGGGCGGGGCTAGGCCAGGCGAGCGGGGCGGAAGTGCAGCGGTGGACATGGCAGGTCCAGAGTTGCAGCTGGGTGTCGGATGGGCTGGTGAGTGATATTAGTGGCCTCATCGTCCACACCCTGCCAGAAACGGAGCACGGTCTAATGTAATTGTGAATTTGAAAGGAAAATCCCTTTGTGCTTCACAATTTGACCACATTTCGTCTGCCAAGTAGGACAGACTGTAAACAGTTTGTGTGGGAAGGAACTGCAGATGCTGGTTGACAAAAGTGCTGGAGAAATTCAGCGGGTGCAGCAGCATCCATGGAGCGAAGGAAATAGGCAACGTTTCGGGCCGAAACCCTTCTTCAGAAAAGATTTCCTATTTCATTCGCTGCTGCACCCGCTGAGTTTCTCCAGCACTTTTGTCCACCTTCGATTTTCCGGCATCTGTAGTTCCTTCTTAAACACAAATGCAGATGCTGGTTAACGGTCTGTGATATTAGCTTGAAGACTCCAAGTGTAAAGACAGACACAAAGTGCCGGAGTAACTCAGCGTGCTGGGCAGCTTTTCTGGAGAAAAGGATAGGCCACGTTTCTGGTCGGGACCCTTCTTCAGACTGGAAGGGGGGTGGGGGGGGAGAGGTGCAGGCGAAAAAAAGACCATGACCAACCTGGGTCAGTCACAAATGAGGGCCACCCTCTGGCTGGGTGGTGGCCTGATAGGCCCATTGTTGGTGAGGGCTCAAGAGGGATGCTGAGGACCTGGCTAACAAAAGGGAAGGCAAGGAGGAAGATGTAGAAAAATAGGTGCTGGAGTAGGTCATTCGGCCCTTTGAGCCAGCACTGCCATTCGCGATGATCATGGCTGATCAACTAAAATCATTACCCCATTCCTGCTTTTTCCCCCATATTCCTTGATTCCTTTAGCCCTAAGAGCTAAATCTAACTCTCGAAAACATCCAGTGAATTGGCCTCCACTGCCTTCTGTAGCAGAAAATTCCACAGATTCACAACTCTGGGTGAAGATGTTTTTCCTCATCTCAGTCCTAAATGGCCAACCCTTATTCGTAAACTGTGACCCCCAGGTCTGGACTCCTCCAACATCGGGAAATGTTTTCCTTCATCTAGCCTGTCCAATCCTTTAAGAATGTTATATATTTCTATAAGATCCCCTCACATCCTAAATTCCAGTGAATACAAGCCCAATCGACCCATTCTTTCATCATATGTCAGTCCCGCCAACCCGGGAATGAATCTGATGAAACTATGCTTCACTCTCTCAATTGCAATAATGTCCTTCCTCAAATTAGGAGACCAAAATTTGCACACAATACTCCAGGTGTGGCCACGCCAGGGCTCTCTACAACTGCAGTATGACCTCCTTGTTCCTAAACTCAAATCCTCTCGCAATGAAGGCCAACACGCCATTAGCTTTTTTCACTGCCAGCTGTACTTGCATGTTTACTTTCAGTGACTGATGTACAAGCACACCCAAGTCTTGTTGCGCCTCCCCTTATCGTAATCTGACACCATTCAAATAATAATCTGCCTTCCTGTTCTTGCCACCAAAGTGGATAGCCTCACATTTATCCACATTATACTGCACCTGCCGACTCGCCCAACCTATCCAAGTCGCCCTGCAACCTCATAGCATCCTCATAGCAGCTCACACTTCCACCAGCTTTGTGTCATCCACAAACGTGGAGATGTCACATTTAATTCCCTCGTCTAAATCGTTAATATATATTGTAAATAACTGGGGTCCCAGCACTGAGCCTTGCGGCACCCCACTAGTCACTGCCTGTCATTCTGAAAAGGACCTGTTAATTCCTACTCTTTAGATAATAGACAATAGGTGCAGGAATAGGCCATTTGGCCCTTCGAGCCAGCACCGCCATTCAATGTGATCATGGCTGATCATCCCCATTCAGTACCCCGTTCCTGCCTTCTCCCCATATCCCCTGACCCTTTGTCTGCCAACCAGTTCTCTATCCATGTCAATGCCCTACCCCCAATTGCATGTGCTCTAATTTTGCACACTAATCTCTTGTGTGGGCCCTTGTCAAAGGCTTTTTGAAAGTCCAGATACATCACATCCACAGGCTCTCCCTAATCCATTCTACTTGTTACATCCTCAAAAAATTCCAGAAGATTTCCCCTTCATAAATCCATGCTGACTTCGACTGATCCTGTCATGGCTTTCCAAATACACTGCGAAAACAATCAACTCAAGCATCTTCCCCACTACCGATGTAAGGCAAACCGGTCTATAATTCCCAGTTTTCTCTCTCCCTCCTGTCTTAAAAAGTGGGGCTACATTGGCTACCATTCAGTCCACAGGAACTGTTCCAGAGTCGAGAGAACAATGGAAAATTATCACCAATGCATCCACAAATTCTAGGGCCATCTCCTTGAGTACTCTGGGATGCAGACCATCAGGCCCTGGGGATTTATCTGCCTTCAGTCCCAATAGTTTGCCTCTCACCATTTCCTGACATGTGGATTCCCTTTAGTTCCTCCCTCCCATTAGATCCTTGGTCCCCTCGTATTTCTGGGAGATTGTTTGGGTCTTCTTCAGTGAAGACAAAACCAAAGTACTCGTTTAACTGTTCTGCCATTTCCTTGTTTCTTAATTACCGCCTTTGTCCTCCTGTGTTGGGTTCTAAATTTCTCCCAGTCTTGCTGCTTCCTCTGGCCAATTTATGTGCCTTTTCTTAGGATTTAACACGATCCTTGATTTCCCTCATTAGCCACGGTTGAGCTGCCTTCCCCATTTTTTTGTTTCGCCAGACAGTGATGAACAATTTCTGGAATTCATTCATTCGGTCTTTAAATCTTTGCCATTGCATCTCCACCGTCAACCCTTTAAGTATAATTTGCCACTCTATCCTACCCAATTCCTTCAATGTCTCCTTTCTTTAAGTTCAGGAGCCTAGTCTCTGAATTAACTGTGTCATTTTCCATCCAAATGCAAGGTAGAAGTTAATTACAATTAGAGACTTAACCGTTCATTAGTTCAAGCAGCAGAATTAAGCCATTCGGCCCATCAAGTCTAATCTGCCATTCAATCATGGCTAATCTATCTTTCCCTTTCAACCCTATTCTCCTGCCTTCACCCCATAACCCATGACTACCTTACTAATAAAGAATCTGTCATTCTCTGCCTTAAAAATATCTATTGACTTGGCCTCCACAGCCTTCTGTGGCAATGAATTCCACAGATTCACCATCCCCTGACTGAAGGTACGTCCTATTATTCTGAGGCTATTGCCTCTGGTCTTGGACTCTCTCGCCAGTGGAAACTTCCTGCTCACATTCACTCTATCCAGACCTCTCACTTTCGGTGAGTTTCAATGTGGTTCCCGTCATCCTTCTAAACTCAATACCGCTAGGTTGTAAACTACCCAAGTAGCTGTTCCTCCCATTTATGTGTGGCCTCACTCTGGCAATGGAGCAGGCCCAGGACAGAAAGGTCAGTATGGGAATGGGAAGGGGAGTTGAACTGGGTGGCCACTTGGAGAACCCTGTAGGCCTTGGTGGACCAAGTGTGAGTGTTCAACAAAATGGTCGCTGAGTCTATATTTGGTCATGCCAACGTACAGGAATCAACATCGGAAACACTGGGTGCAGTAGATGAGATTAGAGGAGGTCTGAAGAATGGTTACCCATTCCTTCTTTCCAGAAATGTTGCCTGTCCTGCTGAGTTACTCCAGCTTTTTGTGTCTATCTTCGAGGTACATGTGAACCTCTGTTTCACCTGAAAGAGCTATTGGGGCCCCTGGATGGAGTCGATAGAGCAGATACAAGGACAGGTGTTGCATCTCCTGCGGTTGCAGTGGAAAGTACCTGGGGAGAGGTGGTGTTTTGGGATGGGATGAGGGAAACAAGGAGTTGCACAGGGAGCAAGGCGGAAAGGGGCGGAGATGGTGGAGATGATGTGATTAGTGGTGGAATCCCATAGGAGGTGACGGAAATGTCAGAGGATAATGTGTTGGATGCGGAGGCTGGTGGGGTGAAAGGAGGGGATCTCCGACCTTGTTGTGTCTGAGGGACGGGGAGTGAGAGCAGATCTAGCGGATACAGAGGAGACACTCTGACGGAAGGGGTGAATCCACTTCCCCTGATGAATGAGGACATCTCAGATGTCCTAGTATGGAACATCTCATCTTGGAGCAGATGGGGTGGAGACGGAGGATTTGAGAGTAGGGAATAATGTGTGTTGGTTACAGGCCATGAGCACAGTAGAATAGATTCTTCTGGGGATAACATACACAATGTAAAGTTAAACTGAAGCAATTGTACGTTTCCTGCAGCAATTTGTGCCATGCCTCACTTTAAAGGTTATTGCCAATGACCTGTAACAGCGAAGAAGGAAGTAGAGGCTATCATCAGTGTGCCAAAGCTAGATTACATTGCAGGGTTAAAGTTGTTCTGAGGGATATTATGTCCAATTTCTTCTAAACCTTACAACTGTCTGCTGTGTTAATACTATTATATCACTTCTGGAAAGGATGTGAAATGTAAAGGGTAGATTAATAACAAAGAAGTGTAACAAATTCAAGCCCCCTTGCTCTTTAGGATGCTTCGGGCAAGCTAAAGGTGGTATGTGAGGTGTCAAGTTACAGTATAGTTGCAATACTAAATCAAGCAAAGGATGATGATGAAAAAATCCTATTGCTTTTATTTCTTGCACCCTAGCGAAGAGTGAGCACAGTTCTTCATGCTTGAGGAGGGAACATTTAGAATCAACAAATTCCGTTAGTATTTGCTAGGTGGGCATTTTGCCTGACCTTTTACTTTTAAGATACAGAAACAGCATGGAAACAGACCCTTCAGCCCATTGATTCCATGCTGATCAGCGATCACCCCGTAGACTTGTGCTACCCTACACGCTAGTGACAATGTACAATTTTACAGAAGCCAATTAACCTACAAACCTGCACGTCTTTTGAGTGTGGGAGGAAACTGGAGAAAACTAACGAAGTCACTGGGAGAACGTACAGACAGGATCGAACCCTGGTCCCTGACTCTACTGCTGCCCCACTGTGCCATCCCCAGTCACCTGCTGAGTCTTTTCAGCATCTTCTATGTTTATTTTAGGTTTCCGGCATCTGCAGTTTTATTTTAAGCCAAGCCTTTCATTCTGGTCCATCTGGTAAGGGAGGAGCTACATCTAACGCCATGGCATGTTTGTTAAGAAGGGTCTCGACCTGAAACGTCACCCATTCCTTCTCTTCAGAGATGCTGACTGTCCCGCTCAGTTACTCCAGCATTTTGTGTCTACCTTGAAATAAGGAAGTGACCGACCGCTATTAATTCCATATTTTTTGTGTGAGATACATTGTTCACCTTTACTTAATTGCAGGTTTTGAAAACTCAATCGAAAGCATCAGTAAATTGCCCCAAGATTTATTTGCAGAGGTGGTATGTATTAATTTGTGAGCCACAATGGCAAATTAAATGTAAAAATGTAAATGTAAAGTGGTTTATGGTGATGTCAAACATAAAGTGCTGGAGGTCTTCAATGGGTCAGGGAGCATCTGTCAGACCTGACCGCTGAATTCCTCGAACACTTTGGGTTTCGGCCCAGGAATGAGTAGGTTATTCCTATGATGAGCATTTGTTGGTACTGGGCCTGTACACGCTGGAGTTTAGAAGAAGAGGGGGGACCTCATTGAAACGTACTGAATAGTGAAAGGCTTGGATAGAGTGGATGTGGAGAGGATGTTTCCACTAGTGGGAAGAGTCTAGGACTAGAGGTCATAGCCTCCGAATTAAAGGACATTCTTTTAGGAAGGAGATGAGGAGAAATGTATTTAGTCAGAGGGTGGTGAATCTGTGGAATTCTCTGCCATAGAAGGCTGTGGAGGTATCAGTGGATATTTTTAAGGCAGAGATAGATTCTTGATTAGTACAGGAGTCAGAGGTTATGGGGAGAAGGCAAGAGAATGGGGTTAGCAGGGAGAGATAGATCAGCCATGATTGAATGGCGGAGTAGACTTGACATGCCGAATGGTCCAATTCTACTCCTATCACTTATGACATGATTCTGTTATCTGCAGTTTCCTTGTGGTGATAAACAATAGCCAGCACCGCCATTCAATGTGATCATTGCTGATCATCCACAATCAGTACCCTGTTCCTACCTTTTCCCCATATCCCTTGACTCTGCTATCTTTAAGAGCTCTATCTAACTCTCTATTGAAAACATCCAGAGAACCGGCCTCCACCATCCTCTGACGCAGAGAATTCCACAGACTCACAACACTCTGTGTGAAAAAGTATTTCCTCATCTCCGTTCTAAATGGCTTACCTCTTATTCTTAAACTGTGGCCCCTGGTTCTGGACTCTCCCAACATCAGGGACGTGTTTCCTGCCTCTAGCGTGTCCAAACCCTTAATAATCTTACATGTTTCAATAAGATCCCCTCATCCTTCTAAATTCCAGACTATACAAGCCCAGCCACTCCATTTTATCAACATAAAGCAGTCCCGCCATCCCAGGAATTAGCCTTGTGAACCTACGCTGCACTCCCTCAATAGCAAGAATGTCGTTCCTCAAATTAGGAGACCAAAACGGCACACAATACTCCAGGTGTGCTCTCACTAGGGCCCTGTACAACTGCAGAAGTACTCATATACTTAACTCCTCTTGTTATGAACACCAACATGCCATTTGCTTTCGTCACTGCCTGCCTGATGTATGCAGTTAAACTATCCTTTTTTAAATTGTAGATGCTTATATTGATACTTGGTTATATCTACTAAACCAACAAAATTGTACATTGATATTGGGGGAAAGTATCATTCATTCATGATAAGGTCCCGCACGGGCGACTGGTGACTAACATTAGAGCACATGGTATTGTGGGTAGGGTGTTGACATGGATAGAAAATTGGTTGGCAGACGGAAGCAAAGAGTAGGAGTGAATGGGTCCTTTTCAGAATGGCAGGCAGTGGCGAGTGGAGTGTTGCAAGGCTCGGTGTTGGGGCTGCAACTGTTTACCATATATATTTATGATTTAGAAGAAGGAATTAGGAGCAACACTAGCAAGTTTGCGGATGACACAAAGCTGGGCGGCAGTGTGAACTGTGAAGAGGATGTTAGGAGGTTGCAGGGTGAACTGGACAGGTTGAGTGAGTGGGCAGCTGCGTGGCAGATGCAGTATAGTATAGATAAATGTGAGGTTATCCACTTTGGTGGCAAAAACAAGGGGACAGATTATTATCTCATTGAGGTTAGGTTAGGTAAGGGGGAGGTGCAGCGAGACCTGGGCATCCTTGTACACCGGTCACTGAAAGTTGGCTTACAGGTACAGCAGGCAGTGAAGAAAGCTAATGGAATGTTGGCCTTCATAACAAGAGGATTTCAGTATAGGAGTAAAGAGGTTCTTCTGCAGTTGTATAGGGCTCTGGTGAGACCACATCTGGAGTATTGTGTACAGTTTTGGTCTCCTAATTTGAGGAACGACATCCTTGTGATTGAGGCAGTGCAGCGTAGGTTCACGAGATTGATCCCTGGGATGGGGGGACTGTCATATGAGGAAAGATTGAAAAGACTAGGCTTGTATTCACTGGAATTTAGAAGGATGAGGGGGATCTTATAGAAACATATAAAATCATAAAAGGACTGGACAAGTTAGATACAGGAAAAATGTTCCCAATGTGGGGCAAGTCCAGAACCAGGGGCCACAGTCTTAGAATAAAGGGGAGGTCATTTAAGACTGAGGTGAGAAAAACCATTTTCACCTAGAGAGTTGTGAATTTATGGAATTCCCTGCCACAGAAGGCAGTGGAGGCCAAGTCACTGGATGGATTTAAGAGAGAGTTAGATAGAGCTCTAGGGGTTAGCGGAATCAAGGGATATGGGGAGAAGGTAGGCACGGTTTATTGATTGGGGACGATCAGCCATGAACACAATGAATGGCGGTGGTGGCTCGAAGGGCCGAATGGCCTCCTCCTGCACCTATTTTCTATGTTTCGTTCATATTTTTGGTAACTGTTTGTCCAATGTTTTGCCATTGAATCTACCATCTGATGAACCAGGAAAATTGAACATCTTCCAATGAAACCATACACAGATGTATTTAAAACAAAACAATAACTAAACGTTGTGTATGTGTGCTATGCAAGTGCATTTCTGAAAGGTGACAGTTTAGTTTAGAGATATAGCATGGAACCGGCCCTTTGGTCCACTGAGTGCACACCGTCCATTCATCAATGGACTGAATGATCTGAAGAAGGTTCTCGACCCGAAACGTCACTCATTCCTCTCCAGAGATGCTGCCTGTCCCGCTGAGTTACTCCAGCATTTTGTGTCTACCGTCCATTGATCACTGTCCACACTTGTTCTGTGTTATCCCATTTCCTCATCCACTCCCTGCACATTAGGGGTAATTTATAGAGGCCAATTAACCAACAAACCCACGTGTCTTTGGGTTGTGGGTGGAAACCAGAGAACCCGGAGGAAACCTTACGCAGGGAGAACATATAAATACCACGCAGACAGCACCTGTAGTCAGGATCAAAGCCACTGTGAGGCAGCAGATCTACCCACTCTGTGCGACTGAATTTGACTCTTTCCCTGTTATATATTTTTACAAAACATTACAGATCTAATAACAATTGTGTCTTAAAAATATGCTTATCGAGTGAATTTAATTGAAACAAAAAGTTTTAAATTTTGGACCTTTTGATCATTGATGTATCGTGAATCGATTGACTGCAGTCAATGAGATTGGTGGCACAGTAGATGGTGCCACTATATATTCAATGTTATATTGGGAACAAAAATAATTTTGTACTCATCTCTTGAAATTTTATGTTTCTGTTTTTGTTTCTGTCATATGTTTTTAAATTTGCAATAGTGCCAGCAGATCATGTTATACCTGCAATGCAGAACTCCTGGCGTGAATACACTTGAATTGGCTGAAGTAAGTTTATGAGTTTTTGAATTTCAATTTTAAATATAATCGTATAGTCTTCATTTGTGTCTTCAGCCTTTTATGTTAGATTTTTGGGTACCTCCTGAAATTTTTTTGTGTTTTTTGTTTTTAAACAGAGACTTCAAAATGCTGGTGTTGAACTGGATGTGGAAACTACTAAGGAGATAGTTCATGTTATCTCCTTGATTTTCAGGTAACAACCTTGCAAACATCTCCCATTGATGAAATATGTTGCCAACAGTTTTAGTACAAAAAAACACATTTTTATTTATTTCAGCTATCATTATTTGAACCCGGTGATGCATCAATTTGATAGCTTCTCCCTATGAAAACCTATCACAGTGATATATAAACATAATTTCCCTTTTCTGACTTTGTCCCATGTGCCTGTAATGTTTTTTTACATCTTAGAAATGGGCAGCATGCTTTGGTACAAAACTGAGTATATTTAGTAAACACAAGGGCGGCACGGTGGCGTGGTGGTAGAGTTGCTGCCTTACAGCGCTTGCAGCACTGGAGACAGGGATAGATCCCGACTATGAATGCAGTCTGTATAGCGTTTGTACATTCTCCCCGTGACCGCGTGGGTATTCTCCTAGATCTTCCGTTTCCTCCCACACTCCAAAGATGCACATGTTTGTAGGTTGATTGGCTTGGTGTATGTGTAAATTGTCCCTAGTGTGTGTAGGATAGTGTTAATGTGCGGAGATCGCTGGTTGGTGCGGACTCGGTGGGCCCAATGGCTTGTTTCCGCACTGTATCTCTAATCTAAAACTAAACAAGAAATCTGGTCATTTATTCGTGAAGATTAGTAAAAAAACCCAAACATATACATTGTTAGTTATACCACTACGAAAATGAAATAACTAGCTGTGCGGTTTTATTTTCAAGTAGAATCTCTGAAATTTATTTTTTGTAGCTGAAAATATTTCCCAATTTGAATACTGCAAATTATCCAAATGAACAATGACATCCAATATTCCCCCAGATCATTTAATTGATCAGAGTTATGTGTTTCTTTGAGTATTCATTTATTTTTTGATTAATATCGTTATTTAGTACTGAGAATATTTTTAATTTCAACTTGGAAATGTGAAAATAGAATTAGTGTGTGATTCAATATAATTTGACTGAATTTTTGTTTATTGATGCATTTATGGGGCAGAGAGACTCTCTGGTATCCAGTGGTACATACTGGATGGCAGTTTTCTTTCTCCTTAATCTTATGATTGATTTTCTCCTACCTTCTATGAGATAGAAAGAGGCCATTTGACCTATTGGGTCTATGTTGGGTTGTGACGTGAGGTTCATATTTTCTTCGGACATAAGAGGATGCCATTCAGTCCACTAAGTCCATGTCAACTGCTACACCAATCTCATAGTCATGGAGGGATAGAGCATGGAAACAGGCCCTTCGGTCAAACTTGCCCACACCGGCCAACATGTCCCAGCTCCACTAGTCCCACCTGCCTGTGTTTGGTCCATATCCCTCCAAACCTGTCCTATTCATGTACCTGACTAAATATTTCCTAAACGTTGGGATAGTCCCAGCCTCAACTACCTCCTCTGACAGCTTGTTCCATACACCCACCACACTGTGTGTGAAAAAGTTACCCCTCAGATTCCTGTTAAATCTTTTCCCCTTCACCTTAAACCCATGTCCTCTGGTCCTCTATTCACCTACTCTGGGCAAGAGACTCTATATCTACCACTTTCCCCATTATTTCCCTGTAACCTTTTTTTGTTCTTGCATACCATCAACTCTCCCTGAATCTCCTGCCTCCCATCTATCCAGGGATGATCGGCCAATTAGCCTACTCTTGGGCCGAGGAAGGAGACCAGAGCACCTGGGGGAAATCCTTGTAATCACAGGGAGAACATGCAAACTCTACACAAACAGCACCCAATGTCAGGATCCAACCTCGATCACCATAGCCACAATATAGTGGTACCATCTACTGTGCCATCAATCTCATTAACTCTCTTCTGAACACATTAGTCGGAATGGCCACCTTCCATATTAGTGCAGCAACCTATTGTTGCTCTTCTCCTCCCTACTCACTGACAGCTGAGGTGACATTTTCTTTTCCCAGTCTCTGTGGACCTTTGCCGTATGGGAAATTTCCATGCCTAGTGTCCTATGGCTAGAGATGGGGAAATGCTTTGAGGAGGTGTATCTATATGTAGGTTAAACTATGAATTCTGATTTTATTCCATTGCATTTCACCAATTCTCCTGCTCTCTTCCCTCAGTAGGGCGGCTGCACAGAGCAGTATGTCAGCTGAGGAACTCGTTACAAAGCTGGCAGGCAGCAGCAGTAAGTGGTCAAAGCAAGCACTTCAGGCCATCCGACATGTGTGGAATGAACAGGGCAAACTCGTGGTGACTGCAGAAGATGCCAAGCACATGTTAACAGTAGGACAGGTGAAATGGCCACTCCTGTGGTTTGATTTTGCTAACTCAAAGCTAGTTGTTATTACTTGAGCAAGGCAAAAATCATAATTATTGTCAAGTCATTTAACTGCCAATAATTAATCAACTTGAAATATTAACTTTAGTTTAGAGATATAGGGTGGAAACAAGCCCTTTGGCCCACTGAGTCTGCACCAACCAGCAATCCCCGCACATTAACACTGCCCTACTCACACGATGGACATTTTTTTACATTTTTCTTAATCCAAGCCAATTAACCTACAAACTGTACATCTTTGGAGTGGTAGGAAACTGAAGATCTTGGAGAAAACCCACGCAGTTCACGGGGAAAACGTACAGACTCCATACAGACAAGCACCGATAGTCAGGATCGAACCCGTGGATCTGGCGCTGTAAGGCAGTAGCTCTACCGCTATGCCACCGTGCCCCCTCTGTTTTACGTTTGAGAACTGGAGTTGTTCCAAGAGAAAATTCTTTGAGTAGATACCCAGCATGGTTGATGTCTTTTACTTGGGGGAGATGATGGGCATTGATGCTAAACTGTGTCTCTTCTGACTAAATAGTCCCAGACATGGTCCGTGGCAGCAGTTGCAGTGTGTGTGTGTCATAACAGGACAGTTTAAAAGCTGCACAATTCTTGCAGTTCTTTTCAACTTTTTTAAGCCCTATCCTGCCATAGACTTTGCTCTGCTGAAGACACTGCTACCATTTGTTCCAATTATTTCCAGGCACTTCCTCTTGGTCAAGACCAATTCCAAATGTCTTCCCCCCTGTATCTTTACAGTACAGCTTGTTGCATTTGTAGTTCTTGTATCATCTGATGGTTCCACTGACCACATCTACTCTGCATGATTGTCTCCATGTGAGCAAGGCAGCCATGTTTGGCAAAGTTTGCCCTTTGGAACCACAATTGCACAGGTTTTTCAATCGTGTCATTTAGTATTACAGAGGGTAAGCAGCACAGCTAGAAGCTACTTAACTTTAATGCGTAAGCTGTCCATGCTCCACCGAGAGTAAGCTAGACTACTAAGCGCACATAATTTGTACACTTGCATTTTGATCCCAGTGATGAGTTTGGAGTTGTTTACTGAAGCATCAGCTTTCCAATATAGATATTAATTTTTTAATCCTGTGATAGGATAGTCGTGCCTATATAATACAAAAGTGCTGTCCTATCCATCTTTCCTCTTGCAGACATTGGACTTTGTTTACGGTACTGGCGTGCTAATGCTGTATATTCGGCACTATGCATCTTCCCTTTTGCTCTTCCTATTGTACTTGATTGTATTATCGTAGCTGATTACATGCAAAACAAAGCTTTTTACTATAGCTTGGTATGTGTGACAATAATAAACCTAAATCTAAAACCCAGATAGCAGGACCCACATCATCCTGGCCGCACGCTCATCTCCCCACTACCTTCAGGTAGAAGGTACAGGAGCCTGAAGACTGCAACGTCCAGGTTCAGAAACAGCTTCTTCCCCACAGCCATCAGGCTATTGAACTCCTCAAACAAAACTCTGAACATTAATAGCTCATTATCTGTTTATTTGCACTTTTATCTGTTTTATTCATTCATGTGTGTATATATTTATACAATGGTATATGAACACACTAATCTGTTCTGTATTCATACCTTCTATATTCTGTTGTGCTGAAGCAAAGCAAGAATGTCATTGTCCTATCTGGGACACATGACAATACACTCTCTTGAATCTTGAATCTCTTAACCTGTTGTTGTTTTGATTGACCCAAGGTGAACTCCCTGTCCAAGTAAAACTTTTTGTTATGCTGATCATGAGAACAAATGCCTTTGAATTTGGACCAAAGAATCAAAATTTTCAGTTTTATTATATCAAGACATTCAATATATATCAGTTCCAACCAAAAATCCATGACATTTGTACGACAATACTGCTTCATAAACGTATTGTTTTTTGCTTTTCCTTTAAGCTTGTGGACTTGCAATGGAAACTTGGAATGGCGATGAGTTCTGACGGCTGCAGGTCTCTGAATTACCTGTATGTGACCATGGTGCTGAAAGTAGCCAATCCCTCAGGTGAAATAATCAGGAGGTCGTTTGAAATGACCATCCCTCAGTTTCAGGTCAGTAGACTGAAGTCTCAACCCACGAGCGTCATTCTTTTTCCCCTTTCTTGAAAGGGAGATTAACGGGTGCAAAATTGTGAGAGTTGTTGGCAAAGCAGCAGTCCTGTGGTGAGTGTTTTCCATGGAGGTGTCACTGAGAATGGTGTAAAGATTGGTGTAATGGTGTCACGAGCACACTGCCATTTGGAACATCACTCGGGTACAAAGGGCATCTTGCTCAACCCACTCCATCCAATAAAGTTGGGGCAAGCAGGGATCATGAGGGACAGAAGATCGATACAAAATGCTGGCGAAACTCAGTGGGACAATGCGGCCTGACCCGCTGAGTTACTCCAGCATTTTGTGTCTATCTTCGATTTAAACCAGCATCTGCAGTTCTTTCCTACACAACATGAGCAACAGCCCAAAACTGTCCTGTTATGGTTTAAAACCTTTCCCTATTCTCATGGAAGATCATCAACTGGAAATGTAAAGATTCTACCGGTTGTGCTCGGGATGTACAGCATTACCCAAGAGGCTAATGAAGGGTGTACTCGCTGTGTGTGGCTTGTATCCTTATTATCTTTTCATATCGTCTTACAATAGTGAAGGTGGTCATTCAGCCCATTGAGTCTATGCTGGTTCTCCAGAGTATTCCAGTGAGTCCCTATTCCCCCATTTACTTCCCTGTAACTTATTCCCTCTCATAGGTCCATCAACTCCCCCCAAATTAGGTAATTTGTTAACCCAATAGCCAGCATGTCTTTGGGATATGAATAGAAATTGACACACCCATGGAAACCATGTTTTCACAGCAAGAAATTGGCAACACCAGATTAGAGCACCTGATGTCAGGGTTGAACCTGGGACAGCGGAGCTATTGTGGCAGACTTTGTGCTGCTCATTATGTTCAGTGAACAGCTAAGAGATTAGTATTGTCCACACAGGTAGTTATGTTATTATGTGTGCTTCCATAACACTAATTGAATGTAACGCGAATGGTGAATTAGGGTGCACTATCTGCATGACCAGGCCAAATTGGTTATATCATGATTTCAATTGGGAAACACTTAAAAGTGACTTTGGAAACTGACAAGTAGAAAAAAAGCTTCCGGTGGGGGTGTGTGTGTGTGTGTGTGGGGGGGGGGGGGGGAGGGGGAGGAGCAAGAGCAATAGTCTAGGGAACCTCCCTGAACTTATCACATACCATTGTCTTTTAAGAATACTGCTGCTAATTTAACCATGGGTAGTCATGAAATGGACAAGTAATTGTTTCTATTGAGAACAGTGCAATGACACTGTATTCGAGAATGTAACCTACAGCCATTGATACTTTTTGCTTGCAGTAACAAAAGTAAATTTGTGATATAAAAGCCCATTAATTCATTCTGCCAGAAAAATAGCCTTGTTATGGTGCAAATTAATTCATTCTGCCAGAAAAATAGCCTTGTTATGGTGCAACGGAAACTCATAAAACCCCTTTCCCCATTGATGCAATCCTTTCAATGGTGAGATGTTCTATAATGCAAGGTTTCTTTGGAAGACATCTGACTCATCACAGCAAAACCACCTGTAACAAAGATTCAAGTCAGACGTTATTGCATATTTTGTTCTTTAATGTCAAACATAAAAAGTAGCAAGTGGAGATGGTGGAACGTGGGAAGTTTGATTTACTCGGAAATTATTCAAGGTTTATGTGTGTGCAAGTGAAATGAGGGAGGGAGTATATGTAAGTGTCCGAGAAAGGAATCAAAGGTGTGTTGAAATGAACTGGGATAGGAGACGGCTGCTGTAAACACTAGCAGTGGGGCCAAGCATTAAAATCTGTAAGAGTTTGTCAACACGGCTTGTAATCAGTTTGTTTGCCTAAATGAATAGGTGCAGTGACCAAATTGATCCCAAGGACATAATGTAATTAAAAGAGACAAACTGAAATAACTTATTTCTGTGTCTCTATAGAACTTCTCCAAGCAGTTCCGAGAGCTGGCAGCTGTCCTTGAAATGGTCTGATGTTGTTTGTGTTCTGACATCCTCCATCTCCGAGCCCTGGTCTGGCTTCATCCCACAGAGGGATTTTCTACAAGAGAGAAGAAAATGCTGAATGCAGCTGTTGATGTGTGCGCTGGATTACTTTTTTTTTCCTTTTTCCGCCCATAATGTCACAGTTGTTGGACAAATGCACATTTTTTGTCCACTAATGAATGCACTGTATAGGCAGAGCAGAAGGACGTGTCCAAATATAAAACAAAATACATTGAAACCCAAATTTGCAATTGGATTGGTGGAACAGGAGGAATGGGGGTTGGCTTTTGACAAAGTGTCTATATGATAGAGACACAATTTATTTTGTCCCTTGCGTGAATCTAAATCTATCTCATCCTGAAACCAATGTACACTATTTCTACTGACTCATGGAACAAGTTAACAGAGTTCTGGCAATCCAATTGAAACCTTTGCTGGTTGACAATGTTACAGAAGGCTCAGTAACTAGGATTACTAGAGGGCAATATCCTGCCTGTGTCATCTTGTAAGTAGATTGACAAAAGGAAGAGCTGTCCATCAGTTAATGGGGCAAGTTTGTGTCAATACTTTGCTACAGGATTCCGGTTCCTTGAGCTAATATCTCTTCAGGACTGAATGAACAGATATTCAAAGAATTACTTGTAGCATATACATTTGTATACACTGCTATGCTTGATTTATGTATGTAATCAGTGTTTATTTGGATGGTGATCTTCTGAATGTGGTTCTAGCCCGACACAAGGGGTGTGCTAATGAAATGGATGCGGCAATAATAACACTGATTCTTGTGAACTGATTGCAAGTTTACGTTTCAGGGGTACTGCCTCTTGAGGTTACTCCGTCCATGTTTCAGCACTTGACTACCTTCGCACTGAACCTTGGCCACATTGTGTGAATCAATCAGTAGTGTGTGTCAGTAACCATTCAATGTTCATTAGAAGTTACAGCAATATTAATATTAAGAGTTAACTGTGCCTCTAGAAAGTTTCACACTTCCTGTTTCATTCAGAAAACTCCACTGAAGAAAGCCGTATTCATCTGTTTCCTGTCGTGGATTGTATTTTTTTAAATTTATCTGCAGATGATGAAAATGTTGATTTGTTTTTGTATATGTAATGCTGTGATCAGGGGGATGTAATCTTTTGCTGATGAAGGATAGTTGAAAATACATCTACTTAAGTGGTATAGACATTTCCTTTTCCAGCAGTTATTTTTTTGGAATATCAGCAGTCCATTTAATCCTTTCCCTTAAAGTTGTTGCAAAGTCACCAGCATTTCCTGCCACTGCGTCCTGGTGAAATAGTGGAAAAAAAGCCCCAATTAATTACCATATTCATTTGATTCCTTGTAAGTAATAAACATAAATTTGCAAACTACAGAATATATTGTTGCGTGACATATTTACGTGCGTCATTTTTATGAAATTTGGATAGAATTGCAGGTCAAAGTTATTGACATTTCTGAATATTCTTAATCACTCAACACAAGCCTGATTTATGTTGCAAATTTTATAACATCAAATGTATTATTAGAAATGTACCGTGCCTTGGCTTTCAACGCAGACGTTCAAAGTTCTCCCATTTTTGTCAGTTTAAACTGATGATAAGGGACAGAATGTTCCATCTTTCAAACGTGTGCATCGTTCAGATCGATTGCTGGGATCTATTCTGGAGCTTTTAAGTTTATTTCTCATTTAGCCTGTAGTATTTACTTCAGAACACAAGATGGCGATCACGGAGCAAGTCCCAGTGCAGTGCCAATTCGCAGTTTATCGCCCTTGTAAAGACAATTAAAACACTCCCATAATATAAAATAAATTAATTCATGCTAGGTTATCAGTGGGGAATAAATATAGGTTTTCTTTATTACCAACATCTAAATTGAAAAGATAAAAATAAATGAAATTATTGTAAGATTAACATTGTACAGGAGCCATTTCTAAGCAAATTTGATAACTCAGACTCTCAATAGTACCACAGCATTGATTTACAACCAACACCAGGCTCAGCCTCGAGGCTTTTCTCTCTATTGCTTTTATTGTTTGATTGCTTTACTTGAGTCTGGTGACAATAAGTGGAATGTGTTACTCAACATGTGGTATCACTAGCACAAGCAGATAGAAGAATAAGTAGGCCCCTTGGCTCCTTGACCACGCATCACCAAACAATTTGGCTGATCTATGTTGGTCTCACTCCTCTGCTGTTCCGGTTGCAAGGAGCCCTTAATTCCTGGATCTTTCAAAAAATTACCTATTTTAATTATTCCCGATGATCTAGCATCGGATAAAGAATTCCAGGAATTCACCACCCTCTCTGATAAGCAATTCCTACACACCTTTGTTTAAAATGATTTGTCTCTTAGCTTGTAGTTACATTTCCTTGTTCAATGAGTGGGAACCTCTCAACATGTACCTTATCATGCCCCCTTTGGATCTGGCTTGGTTCAATAAGATCACCCGTCAGTGTTCTAAAATCCAATGAGTACAGGTTGGATTTTTTTAAGCTGTTTGTGATATGACAATCTTCTCACCCAGAAAGTAAGCTGGGGAATCTTAACTGGTCTGCCTCCAATGCTAATGTATTTCTTAAATAGAGAAACCAAAACTGTACAGAATAACAGTGGGCCTCACCACAGCCCTTCACAATGTAACAATAGTTCCCTCCTTTTAATCACACCCCAGTAATAAAGGTCAATATGCACTTTGTTTCCTTATCTACTTATAGCACCTGCTTATTTATCTTTAATGATTCATGCACAAGAACACATTAATCATGTGTAGGAAAGAGCTGCAGATGCTGGTTTAAATCGAAGGTGGACACAAAATGCTGGAGTAACTCAACGGGTCAGGCAGCATCTCTGGAGATAAGGAATGAAGATAGACTAAAGGATATCGACCCGAAATGTCACCCATTCTCTTTCTCTCCACAGATGCTGCCTGACCCGCTGAGTTACCCCAGCATTTTGTGTCTATCAACACATTAATCACTTTGTATTCCATCCATTTGCAATCTCTTCATTTTGATAATAATGGCATTAATATTAGTTTATTATTGTCCTATCTACTGAGAAACACGTGACAATTAGAAACCAATATCAAAACTTTGTTTTACGTGTTATCCAGTCAAATCGTACTATACATGAGTACAATCAAGCCATAGACAAGAATAGCAGGTGGAGCAAAGAGAAAGAAAATAACAAGTATATAGTGTTACAAATGCAGTGAAAATGCCATATTTTTCTTGTAACTTGCAAGGTGAGCAGCTATACTTGTACAAACAATGACGGGAAAACAAGCCAACTTCCAATGAAGCATGCAGGAAGGAACTGCAAATGCTGGTTTACCCCGAAGATTGACACAAATAAGATGGAGTAACTTAGCGGGTCAGGCTGCGTCTGGAGAAAAGGAATAGGTGACGTTTTGGGTCGATATCCTTCAGTCTACAACTTTATATGAACACAGGTTACTGTTGAGGCGTAAATGGTTAAACCCCTGTGTCACGGTCCGAGTCGACCAACGAGTGACCCCGAGTTTTCATTCGCGGTAATCACGTACAATTAACGTAGCGGAATGTCGGCACTCGCGCACGCAACTTAGCGACTCGCAGCGCTAACGGCAGTTACCCGTGAAACTTGTTAACTCTTGAAAAAATTCATGTTTGGGGTTTTCCACGAGTCAAATTTACTGTTCAAATTAAAAATTGAAACATTTAAACTCGTTGTAATAACGTAGTGGCCCGTGCGTTTACCTTAGTGACTCGTGAGTCTACCATGGGCACTCTTTAACTCAGCGGGCAATCAGCATCTCTGGAGAGAAGGAATGGGTGACGGGATGACATTTCCAAATTTCTGCTGCAGCACCCTGTGTTCACTTTTTGTCAACCAGCATCTGCCCTTTCTTGTGTAACACATTATTTGTATCTATGGCAGTTGATTGTTGCTCCCGTCAGTTTCCCAGGAGGTCGAGACGGGACTGGAGTTGGGAGGGAAAGGTGGTGGGGGGGGGGGGGGGGGGGGGGTTGGGGTGACTTAGTACGGGAGACAAGTGTACTGACTGTGAGCAGACACTTTGGTAGTGATTGCCCATGGGGTTCACTGTCGAGGACTTCATAATGCAGAGAGCATTATAAACAGTGGAGCGATTAACCCTGGAAAGGGGAGAGACTTCTCTCTGAGTTGGACCCAGGAAACTGAAGCAGGGATTTTTTTGAGGTTATTAACGACACATAAATGGATGGGAAGGGTTTAGACGGCTACGTGCAGGCAAATAGGACTACCCCAAGACACCAAATTGGACGGCACGGCCAAGCTGGGTCAAAGGACATGTTTCCGTGTTGTACAGCACCATGACTAAGGCCTATCCAGTGGGATTGACATATTTTGTATATTTTCTTTCTAAAGATGCAGTGTATTCTGGTGACTATTGCACACTGCAGACTAGAAACGTTATGGCGGGTGATTGTCGCCTGCCCGCTGTTTGTGACACTAAAGCCTTGGGATCGTTGCCCTTTGTGTTGGCGGGGAGGGGGATATCGTGCTGTTTGATCGCCCCCTGCTATCCCAGGGACAGGGAGACACAGCGGCTTTTGAGGCTGGTGGGCAATCACTACCAAAGTGTCCACCCACACAGTGAATACACCTCTCCTACACTTGTCTCTCGCACTTAGATCATCCCGCAGATAATGATCTAAGCCTAACCCAAGAGCCTTGTCACCCCAGACAGATTAATGATGCCCACGCACCAAACCCCCCCACCCCCCCCAAAATCCCTCCACCTCAACTCACGCCTGGGCACCAAAGCAGCTCAGGAGGCGAACCCTGAGCTCCGTTTCCCAACAATCTGATGTGCAACTGATGTGAACGAGCAGGCGTGGAGACATCCGTCCACATTAAAAAATTTAATCTCCCGTCTCCCCGCAGTGTGTAGACCTAGCAGTAAATTCAATTAAAATATAACAAACCTCCGCCCGCTGGTCTTCTAAATACTTGATGTGTGTTTCAAACAAATCATAAGTATAACTGCTCTGGCACTGGACGGTGCGCATTTTCCCTTTGTAGGTCATATCAATAGATGCGGCCGCGCTGAATTCTATCTTTAACTCAAAGCCGCAGGATGGAGATGTCTTCTTTAACACTGTTGCTTATTAAAACATACCTTCACTCATGGTTGGCTCAAGAGTAACAGGAGAGGAACTTGGTAACTCGGGAGAGGAACTTGGAACATCGCAGAAATGACATACCCGTGGGAACTCGGTTAAACACTTGCACATAAACTTGAAATCTCGTACACAACCACGAGTCTGTTTTTTTTCTTTCACTTGGAGTCACTCGTGGGTGGAGTCGCACCGTAAGACAGGGCTATTAAAAACAACTATCCCAGAATAGATAGTGTTTTCAGTTAGAACATGCCACAGGCAAGGATAGTTAATAGTCTGAAGTTCTCTAAGAATGCTGAGAGAATTGATAACTGTTTAACTGCAGGAATGCTCTCCAGTACTGATTGATTGATCACAGAATTGTAAATTGGGTGTTGTTGCGAGAAGCTGGCTGTGGTAAGTAAACTGAGATATTGACTAAAATCAGACCTTCCTGACATAAGCAAACAGAGTTGCCGAGCAACAACGGCTCGCTCTCCTTGTTCTCAATGAGTGTTCAGGAAGGAACTGCAGATGCTGGTTGACACCAAAGGTAGACTCAAAATGCTGGAGTAACTCAGCGGGCAGGCAGCATCTCTGGAGAGAAGGAATGGATGTCTGCCTCAAAGTCTCAGTCACTTAAAACCATGAAAACAACACTATGTTGACCATTTGGTTGTGGTGAGATAAGCAAGTCCAAAGCATCTCCCACGCAATCAATGATCACAATAACGGTGGAAGGGTTTGTTGTCACTATGGTGATAAGAGATAAACAAAAGCCTAGTTTAAAAAGTGAAATATCTAGGTGGGAATTCTTGGACACATGACAAATGAGAAAACTGTCAGGAGCAATGTCACCCTGCGTTGGGGTTTAAGAAATATGAAAGATTAGTGTACGCCGAGTTCAGCTATAATACAATAGTGATGTTTCAAGGAAATCCCATATTAAAATAAAAAGCATTATATGAACAATTGTGTTAGTGAGGAAAAAGAGATTAGGGGCTAGAAAGTTTTAGATTTTTTTTCCGTGCAAGATATTTAAAAATAAAGGTTTTAATAGCAATAAGTTTATTTTTGTGCTTTTAAACTAAAAATACTGAAGGCTTTATGTTACAGAATTTAGACTCATATTCGTAGTCATCCATAAAATGACCCATCAGTTGGTCCATACCCCTTTACAAGATGCACTCTGCACATGAAAGCAGAAGCTTTAGAAGCAGGAATTCACCTGCCTTAAGTCTTTCTCCTATTCAAAACATCATAGCTGAACCCAATGCCTGAAGACAATTTTAGCACCCAATCAATGTTCACATCTCTTCATTCCTTGTACTCCCTGTAGGGGAAGGAGAAGAATAAACCTTCCGTGACTCATCTGCAAGTTTAGTCAGGAAGCACATTTAGAGACACGAGCAGCTTTATCCCTTGCAGAATAACACCTGGCTTGGAAGATGCACAGCAAGCAGAAAAATACAATCGATTCATGTGCGAGGAAAAAATGAGAACATATTCAAGGGTTTCTGCACTGTTCGCTTAAAGATTCACTCTAATTTACTTCTATTCAACTTTTTTCTAATCAGCTTCAACAGATCGTATCAACAAATCTTTTACTTTGTGTCTTGAAAACATGAATGCACTCTAAATGCCCTCATAAGTTTTCATTTGCTGTTCGACTGCTATAATTACCTAATTACCAGTGAACTTGGTTAGTCTCCCACTGAACCCAGTGCCAGAACTCCCCAAAGTTCTCGAAACAGAAGGAGATTCTGACCTGATTTTCTCACTTGTTTTTTGCCAGCTGAAGTTTTTAAATTTGCATGTTGCAAAAAAAAACTCCAGTCCTATCTTAAAATAACAAGATGCAACTCATTTTGCATCTTTACAACGGTGTACCGAATTAATCTCGATGAGCAATCTTTCTATAGTTATGCAGTCATGTTTTGACATATAAAAGATTTATGGCCTTGTGTTTGGACATGTCTGTTCTTTCCACTTTATTAAATTTTGATTACTGCTAATTTCTTATTTCAACAAGAAACATCATGGAAATGCTGAGTTATATGCTTGATCACGAAAGAAGTCCAAAACATGGGACATTCACTATAAGTGAGGTTCGGTTAGTTGGAAATCTCTAAAGCTTCTTTGATTTTTCTTAGGCAAGGGTGTATGGTGGCAGGGAGGAGGAATTCCATGGCCAGGATGCATAGACAATAGTTAAGATGCAACTTAACTAAGCTCTCCATGCATCCCTCTGCAACTGGATCCTCAACTTCCTCATCAACAGAACACAATCAGTTTACCACAGTACCACATTTGAGCACTATCTGCATATTCCACAATCCCTTTAATGCCTAGAAATCTATCACTCTGTCCTCAAATTGAACTCAGTAATTGAGCCTTTGAGGTACAGAATCCAAAAGGTTCATCAACCTAAGAGTGACGACATGTCTCCTCATCTCAGTCATAAACAACCTGCCTCAAACAACTGTGCTACCTGATTCCAGATTCTACAACAAGGAGAAACATTCTCCCTACATCTCATATGTCAAGTCCTTTAAGTAAGTAAGTAAGTTTATTGACCAAGTATTCACATACAAGGAATTTGCCTTGGTGCTCCGCCCACATGTAACAACATGACATACAGTGACAGTTACGAATGACTCGGAAAACACTAAACATTAATAATAATAAAACATTAATGATAAAATACCATTGATCAAGCATGTGAACCAACAAAATACCAGAGCAAAGGGCAGCTACAAAATTTTGGCTGTTGAGTAGAGCAACTACTCGTGGATAAAAACTGTTTTTATGTCTGGCTGTGGCAGCTTTGACAGTCCGGAGTCGCCTTCCAGAGGGAAGTGATTCAAAGAGTTTGTGGCCAGGGTGAGAGGGGTCAGAGGGGCCTTGAAGCCATTTATAAGTTTCAATTCAATCTTTTCTCATTCTTCTAAACGCTTGAAAATGCAGTCGTATTCAGTCTCTGCTTATAGGCAAACCCGTCGGCTCTGGAACCAGTTGGATCAATAAATGCAACACTGCCCCGAGGGCAAGTACATCTATTTTAGGTAAAGCAACCAAAGCTCTAGATGATATCTTACCAAGGCCTTATACAATTGTGGTAAGACTCCCTTACTCCTGTATTCAAATCCTTTCATAATACACGCTAACACCAATTGGCTTCCCAATCACTTACTGCTCGTTGGTCTTCAATGACTTGTGTGTAAGCACATCACAACCACATTTCATTACCAACTCCACTCAAACTCTCATAGTCACAGAGTCCAGCAGCGCGGAAACAGCTATTCGACCCAACTGATCAATGCCATCCATGCCCATCTACGTTAATCTGATTGGTCTGAATTTAACCCAATTTGCTCTAATAATCTCTCACCATTTAAAGAAACACCCTGCTTTTCTACCATGTGCTTTGGAGTGGGTGACCTCAGACCTTCCTGCATTATGCCATACTTTCCATCTGTAATATTTGTGTCCACTCACTCAACTTATCTATATCCCGTTTGCACCTTTCCCTATGCTCACAATCCCACAATTCACAATTGTCAGCTTACTTAGAAATTTTACTTTTGGGTTCCCATGCCAAATCGTTTATGTGAAATGTTGAGTCCAAACTCCAATCCCTGTACCTCCCCAGCTTTTGCAACCTGGCAACCAATCAGCTGCCTCTTTCACACTTCCTGTCGGAAGGAACTGCAGATGCTGGTTTACACCAAAGATAGACACAAAACGCTGAAGTAACTCAGCGGGACAGGTAGCATCTCTGGACAGGAATGGGTGACGTTTCAGGTCAAGACCCTGTTTCAGACTTCGTTAGGTCTGAAGAAGGATCTCAACCCAAAGCATCTCAAAGGATCTTAACCCATTCCTTCACTCCACATCTGGAGTATTGTGTGCAGTTTTGGTCTCCTAATTTGAGGAAGGACATCCTTGTGATTGAGGCAGTGCAGCGTAGGTTCACGAGATTGATCCCTGGGATGGTGGGACTGTCATATGATGAAAGATTGAAAAGACGAGGCTTGTATTCACTGGAGTTTAGAAGGATGAGGGAGGATCTTATAGAAACGTATAAAATTATAAAAGGACTGGACAAGCTAGATGCAGGAAAATGTTCCCAATATGGGGCAGGCCCAGACCAGTCTTAGAATAAAGGGGAGGTCATTTAAGGGGAGGTGAGAAAAACGTTTTCACCCAGAGAGTAGTGAATTTATGGAATTCCCTGCCATGGAGGGCAGTGGAGGCCAAGTCACTGGATGGATTTAAGAGAGATTTAGATAGAGCTCTAGGGGCTAGTGGAGTCCAAGGATATGGGGAGAAGGCAGGCATGGGTTATTGATAGGGGACGATCAGCCATGATCACAATGAATGGCGGTGCTGGCTCAAAGTGCCGTATGGCCTACTCCTGCACCTATTTTCTATGTTTCTATCTATGTTTCCAGAGATGCTGCCTGACCCGCTGTTACTCCAGCATTTTGTATCTATCTTTTACCCTTTGTATTGGTCTGATCTTTGAACAATCTCTTCATGTGAAACTCTTCACGTCTCTCTATTTGCCTCAACTAAAGCTATCGTTAGTTTAAAGTGATCCCGAATTAAAATAAGATGACCTGAATCATGCACAGTTAAGATCGGAGAGGATAGCTTCACACTTCAGCATAGATGAAAATCAAAGCGTCCACGGTGGCGCAGCAATAGAGTTGCTGCCTTGCAGCGCTTGCAACACCAGAGACCCGGGTTCGATCCCGACTACGGGTGCTGTCTGTATGGAGTTTGTACGTTCTCCCCGTGACTGCGTGGGTTTTCTCCGAGAACTTCACTTTCTTCCCACACTCCAAAGACGTACAGGAATGTAGATTAATTGACTTGCTGTACGTGTAAGTTGTCCCTAGTGTGTGTAGGATGGTGTTAATGTGCGGGGATCACTGGTCGGTGAGGACTTGGTGGACCGAAGGGCATGTATCTCTAAACCAAACTAGGCTAAACTAAAGGTGAAAGGACAGTAGGTTCACTCCCTGTGCCATCTATCCCCCATATCACCAGCGGTCATCAAAATATTGGTCTCCACAATCTATGAAAGTGTAATGGAAAAAACACATTTTCCAATAAAAAAATATCTCCTGGCTTCCACAATTGACACGTGGAAAGCAGTCACTGATACAAGCTTTTGGCAGTGTTACTCCACATTGTTACTCTTTGGTCTCTTTCTTGGCAAATGTTAATAACTAGAACAGCTGCCTGCCACGCTGGATAATGCACCAGAACTGGAAGAGCAGTTTAATTTAGTTTAGTTTATTGTCACGTATATCAAGGTATAGTGAAATGCTTTTGTTGCGTGCTCACCAGTCAGCGGAAAGACAATACATGATCACAATTGAGCCATCCGCAGTGTACAGAAATATGATAAAGGGAATAACGTGAATGACATTTACTGCAAGATAAAACCAGTAAAGTCCGATCAAAGATAGTCCGAGGGTCTCTATTGAGGTGGATAGTAGACACAGTCATCATGAATGAGTGAAGGGATGCAAGAAATTGAATTGTAATAATTGAGTGCTAGCTCTAGACTATGGAGAAGTTCTTTGTAAATTAGCAACGGTCTCCCAAGACTGGAGATTCATATCTCCACTAAACACAAAGTAGGCTAGGTATGTTGCACGTATGTTGTAACGTGCCAGTTGGGATTTTAAGGTATCCAGACAGCTCCTAATTTTTGTACTGAATACGCAACATTGCACCGGCTTTATCAGCACTTATGAAATTTCCTTGTGGCAGTTTGAGGCTGTCATAAAGGAAATGGTGCAAGACCGAGGGCTTGTCAGAAAAAGATTCTTCTTACTCCATCCCAAACTGTGACAACTGTGATTCTTGCAATCTCACCAATTCAACTGCTATGAAGTTTTGCTGCTGCAAAAAGTCTCAATGGAAATTAATGTGAAAAATCAGTTGATGAGTCTAAACCTGCTTGAAAATAAGATGGGGGTTACACAAAAAGCTGAAAATAAGATAATTGTTGACCAAGATGTCATTTTTTATTGATTGTAAATTACACAATGACTGTGTAGAAATCTTTCCAAAACAGGTACAAGCTCAATAAATTATTTCTGTCAGCAATTTCATTGGGTGCGAAGAGAAATTAAAGTTAGCCTGAACAAAATTTGTATCTTCAGCCAGATGAAGTAAAGCAAAAATTGGACTTTAGCTGGTCAAAGACAGAATGAACGTGCATTTATATAATGGCGTAAATTAGTTTAGTTTATTATTGACACGTGTACCGAGATACAGTGAAAAGCTTTTGTTCAACATAGAAACATAGAAAGTAGGTGCAGGAGGAGGCCATTCAGCCCTTCGAGCCAGCACAGCCATTCATTGTGACCATGGCTGATCGTCCCCAATCAATAACCCGTGCCTGCCTTCTCCCCATATCCCTTGATTCCACTAGCTGCTAGAGCTCTATCTAACTCTCTCTTAAATCCATCCAGTGAATTGGACTCCACTGCCCTCTGTGGCAGGGAATTCCACAAATTCACAACTCTCTAGGTGAAAAAGTTTTTTCTCACCTCAGTCTTAAATGGCCTCCCCTTTATTCAAAGATTGTGGCCCCTGTTTCTGGACTCGCCCAACATTGGGAACATTTTTTGCTGCATCTAGCTTGTCGAGTCCTTTTATAATTTTAAATGTTTCTATAAGACCCCCCCTCATCCTTCTAAACTCCAGTGAATTCAAGCCTGGTCTTTTCAATCTTTCCTCATATGATAGTCCCGCCATCCCAGGGATCAATCTCGTGAACCTACGCTGCACTGCCTCAATCACAAGGATGTCCTTCCTCAAATTAGGAGACCAAAACTGTACACAATACTCCAGATGTGCTCTTACCAGAGCCCTATACAACTGCAGAAGAACCTATACTGAAATCCTCTAGTTATCAAGGCCAACATTCCATTAGCTTTCTTCACTGCCTGCTGTACCTGCACACCAACTTTCAGTGACCGGTGTACAAGGACACCCAGGTCTCGCTGCAACTCCCCCTTACATAACCTAACCCCATTGAGATAATAATCTGCCCCCTTGTTTTTGCCGCCAATGTGGATAACCTCACATTTATCTATATTATACTGCATCTGCCATGCATCTGCCCACTCATTCAACCTGTCCAGGTGTTTGTGTGCTATCCAGTCAAAGGAAAGCCTATATATCTGAATACAATTACGCCATCGACGGTGCATTGATAAAAGATAAAGGGTACAGTATTTGGTGCAAGATATAACATTGAAGTCCGATAAAGCAATTAAAGATAGTTAAATATTCCAATATCCCAAAGTTTTTCCAAATCAATAGATTAGTTTTTAAGTATGGTCAATGCAGTAATGTGGAGAATGTGGCTGATAATTTGTAAGTTGGACAAGGTCAGACAAAAGACGATAGACAATAGGTGCAGGTCAGGAGTAGGCCATTCGGCACCGAGCCAGCACCGCCATTCAACATGATCATGGCTGATCATCCACAATCAGTACCACGTTCCTGCCTTTTCGCCATATCCCCTGACTCCACTATCTATAAGATCTCTATCTCACTCTCTCTTGAAAGCATCCAGTGAATTGGCCTCCACTGCCTTCTGAGGCAGAGAATTCCACAGATTCCCAACCCTCTGTGTGAAAAAGTTTTTCCTCATCTCCGTTCTAAATGACTTACCCCTTATTCTTGAACTGTGGCTCCTGGTTCTGGACTCCCCCAACATCAGGAACATGTTTCCTGCCTCTAGTGTGTCCAAATCCTTAATGATCTTATATGTTTCAATAAGATCCCCTCTCATCCTTCTAAATTCCAGAGTGTACAAACCCAGCCGCTCCATCGTGGTGCAGCTAGTACAGCCGCTGTCTCACACTGCCGGTGATCCAAAATTAATTGGCCAGTGTAAATTATCAAGTGTGTAGGTGAGGAGAGGAATCTGAACGAAGTAGATGAGAATGTGAGGAGAATTTTTAAAAATTGGACTATTGTAGTTTTACTATAAATGGGTGGTTGATGGTTGACATGGATTTGGAGGGCTAATGGGTCTGTTTGCATCTTGTATCTCTCTATGACTCTGATGCCCACAAGCAGTTACGTACTAATGCCAATGATCCGTGTTGGTGGTTCATGATAAAGATTGGCAGGCATCCTGGGGAGAATTCCCCTTTTTATTACATGCAAATTGAGGATAGATAATACTTCATTTTGTTTTAAATTTATCTGAAGAGGCAACAACTAAAGCAGCAGTAACATTTTAACTTGCATTAATACTGCAAGAGAGTATTACACTGGATTATGTGGTTAAAAGTCTGGAGAGAGTTCTGACCCCACAACTCCCTATGCCAGAAATGGTTGTAGTCCACTAACCCAAGGTTGACTTCAATGGAACATTTTATTGCTTGAAAAATGGCACAATTTATCGGGCCATGGCACCTTGACTTGAAAGAACAATCACACTATTCTTTTCCAAAGCCAAATATTGCAATTTTCTGCCAAAGGCACTTAATTAAGTGTAGGAAGGACCTACAGATACTGGTTTATACCAAAGATAGACATAAAATGCTGGAGTGACTCAGCGGGTCAGGCAGCATCTCTGGAGAAAAGGAATAGGTGACGTTTTAGGTCGAGACCCTTCTTCAGGGTCTTAAGTAGTGTCTCAACCAGAAACGCCACCTATTCCTTTTTACCAAAAATGCTGCCTGGTCAACTGAATCACTCCAGCATTTTGTCTATCTTCGAACTTAATTAAGTAATTGTTGTATCTTCACGGATGTATCAACTTGTGCCATGGCAGACCTCTACTCCAAAGGGGGCGCGTCGAGTATGGCTCCCTGCCAGCAGCTGTTAGTCTTTTCACTCATTTTTAATTTTTAGTTAGTTAAAAGTGTTTGTTTTTGGAGGTCTTTTAGTCTTTTTACGTGGGGGGTGGGGGGGGGGGAGGGGGAAACTATTTTTCCTGGTAGGAGATGCGGCTTTTCTCCGGGCTGTATCTTCGCCCCTTCCTCGCGGCCTACTGGCAGTCCGGAGTGGCGCTTCCGGCCGGGACCGGCGGGATGTCAGTGGCGGCACAGCGCTGGGGCGCCATTGTGGAGCGGGCGATGCCTTGCCCGGGTCGCCATGCGGTGGACTCCAAAATCGTGGAGCTGCGGTCTGCGGTCTGCGGTCTTCCAGCCGCGGGCGGCGCTGAGCTTTAAACATCGCGGAGCCTGGGATCTCACGATGAGATCGCCAGAGTCGGAACTCCGACCAGCATGGCCCGTCGACTTCAGGAGCCGCGGTCTCTGAGGATGAGGCAGCCGCTCCAGACACTCCGGGCCGCTGAGAGTGTTCACCCGACGCCAGAGCTTCATCATCCGGCGAGAGGGCCTGAAGCATCGGGCTGCCGTAGAGGCGACTGCGGAGGCCTCAATAGGCCCGACTATGGGTGAACTGGGGATGGGACTAGACTTTGCTGCCTTCCCCCACAGTGGGAACCATTGTGGGGGGATGTTTTTTATGTTTACTGTTAAATTCTTCGATGTTGTGTCTTATCTTTATTTGTGTGCTGCAATGGCAAGTCAAATTTCACTACACCAATTGTTGTATGTGATAATAAATGTCCTTTGTCCCTTTGTCCCCTTGTCCTCTTCAAACAGTTACCATTCAGAATACGTAATTCAGATCATGGACTTGAATGGACCACCCTTCAAAAGTGTCTACTGTTGGTGTAGCAGGAACATAAAGTAACAGCATCACCCCTGTCTGACTAATTTCATTTCGGAGTCACGTGAGTGACTTCGTGAAGAGCCCGCTGGCACGCATGCGCGACATATCGTCGCATCGCATTGCTGCCGACAGCTGGTCGGGAGCGCGGCTCCCTGCCACAAGTTCGCCATTGGCGATCACGGGGAAGGGGTCGTGCTGCGGCCCGACCCCCCTCCGCTAGCCCTTCGTTGAAGGGCAGGGGAGGAGCCCGTAAGCCTAAACCCGGTTCGGGCCAAGGCTCCACCAGCCGCCTTGGTGCGGTCTGGTGCAATGGCGGGACCTGGGTCTGTGAGATCTGCTATCCAACTCCCAAACCCCGCCGCTGGGACGGGGGGCTTGGGTACGGTCCCGCCTCGGTCGCCGAGTCCCCTGTCGATGGGGGGGACGAGACCGTGCGTCGGCAAGGTCCACGATGTGGACAGCCGGCAAGCCCGCGCGGGCGTCGCTCCATGCTTCTGCTGGAGTCGACCCCAAGCCGTCAGGGCCCTTTGTGGCAACGGCTTCCGCTCCTGTTAAACGGAGACGGTTGAACACCTTTCCCGCGCGGGAATCGCGAGGTTTTGCTGCGGCGGCCGATAGCGACAACTTCCGGCACCGAGATCACTTCTCAGAGGTGCGGGCCGATGAAAGGAGCCCCGGCAATCTTTCTGAGCCGGAGGTCTCCGACCACCCCAGTGTTCAGGGTGAAGGACGTATGGCCGCATGACGCGGCTACTGGAGAGGAGCCATCCAGCTCCAGTAGGCACAGGGAGGTTAATCGCCGTCAGCAGCAGCTGAGAACCGTCAGCAGACACTAAGCCCAGCGAACTGCTCCTCCCTTCAACGAGCCCATACGCCACGGTCGCCGAGTCCCCCATGGATGGGAGGACGAGACTATGCGTCGGCTAGGTCCATGATATGGACAGCCGGCAAGCCCGCGCGGGCGTCGGATCTCCATGCTAAGTCAGGTGCCGACTTCCCATCGCATTTGCCCTCCGAGGCAGCGAGACCAAGCTCCGCCGAGGAGGCGTTTGAGTGTACCTCCCGCGCGGGAATCGCTCAGCTTCGCTGCAGCGGCTACCGGCGACAACTTTGCGGCACCAGGTTCACCTCGATGAGGTGCGGGCCGATGGACGAAGCCCCAGCAGTTCAGCAGAACATGAGGACTTCGGCCGCCCGAGTTTTTAGCTCAAGGGGCGTATTGGTCAGGATGGAGCGGATATTGGAGCCCCTCCTGCAGCAGAATCAAAAAATTTCGGGGAAGTTTATGCTGTCTGCCGTTGAGCAGGCAGCAGGCACGGCTGAAATTTTTCGTTTGGAACAAAAAGGCGTGATAGAGAAAACTATTCACGAGCCCATTGAATTCGTCTCCAATATTTTTACTAGTCCAAAAAAGGATGGAGGTTGTCGGGTGATTATTGACTTGACCAGTTGAATACCTTTGTAACATATACACATTTCAAAATGGACACCTTTTGAGACAGCCGAATCACTGCTTTCGCATGGTTGCTTTATGGCATGTATTGATTTGAAAGATGCATGCTATTCAGTGTCCATCCGGAAACATCACCGGAAAATTTTGAAATTTGTCTGGATGGATCAGCTCTGGCAATATCGGGCCTTACCAAATGGGCTTACTACCGCCCTAGGCTTTACTAAATTACTCAAACCTATTATGGCCAAATTACGTATACAACATCATATTGTAATGGCTTATTTAGATGATATTCTGATTATTGGCAACACTCTGGAAGCAGCTGAAAGCGCTGTTTCAGCAACTGTTACTATATTTCAGCAGCTGGGGTTTATAGTCCATCCAGAAAAATCGAAGTTTCACCCATCCCAGGTTATGGATTATTTGGGTTTCACGGTGGACTCTATTCAAATGAGGGCCACCATTCCATTTCACAAGGTGGAGGATGTTTCCCTTGCATGTCAGGATCTCGCATCCGCCAGTATACCATCTATTCGGCATACAGCTAAGATGATTGGGAAAATCGTAGCTTTATTTCCGGCAGCCCGGTTTGGACCTTTGCATTATCAAAATCTGCAAAGGGCCAAGATTGCTGCGTTAAAAAAGAACGCTGGTCATTTTGACAGACCTATGGGGCTGCCTTCCGATGCTAAGGTTGAGCTACAATGGTGGGTGTCCAATATTGGCAAGGCATTCAAACCCATTGTTGTGCCCAATCCGGTGGTATATTTGCAAACTGACGCAAGCTCTCTAGGCTGGGGAGCTGCGGACAGCTCTTCTAGTTGTGGAGGCAGGTGGGATCCCCTTGAAGCTAGCATGTTGCTAATACAAGGGATTAACTATTTGAAGCTGCTTGCAGCATTTCACGGACTGCGGGCATATTGTGCTAATCTTAGTGGTACTCATGTCCGTCTCCAAATAGACAACACCACAGCGGTGGCATATTTAAACCATATGGGCGGTACCAGGTCAGTCTCTTGTGACAAATTGGCTAATACTATTTGGTGCTGGTGTATTGATCGAGATATTTGGATTTCAGCTACCTATTTGCCAGGTAGGCTTAATACTGTGGCAGACACCAGGTCACGCAAATTCAATGATAATTTTGAGTGGATGCTGCATCCTCAAATATTTGCCCAAATTACAGCCAAATTTGGCCAACCGGATATCGACCTTTTTGCGTCCCGGTTGAACCATCAGGTACCGACATATGTTTCATGGGAACCAGACCCTGGGGCATTAGCGATTGATGCATTCTCGCTAGACTGGGGGAAGTGGGTTTTCTATGCATTCCCCCCGTTTTGCCTCATCAGTCGGGTATTACAAAAAATCAGGATGGATTCTGCCAGAGGCATTCTTGTCATACCCGACTGGCCTACACAGCCTTGGTATCCGGTGGTCTCTGACATGATTAGTCAACCTTGGGTCCCTCTAGAGGGTTGCCCACATTTGGTTTCTCACCCTGTCTCAGGGGAGTTACACCCCTGCCATGCCTATCTAAAATTACTGGCTTGCAGGTTCTGACCAGGCCATGGATGCAGTATGGCCTTACCACCCGGACCATGAACACCATTGGAGCATCATGTCGAGAGTCAACCAGGCGGAGATATCTCTCCCACATCACCAAGTGGGAAGCCTACTGCAGTCGCTCTCACATCACCTGTGATGATGTCTCCATAGCCGACGTCCTGGAATTCCTCGCGGGGTTGCACCATGATGAGCACTTGAGTTATAGTGCCATCAACAGCGCCAGGAGTGCGCTATCATTCTACCTCAACATCGAGGTAGGATCGAACAGGCTAGTGTCCAGGCTTATGCGGGGAATATTCAATCTGAATCCGCCTACACCACGCTACAACATCACCTGGGATGTCAGGGATGTACTTACCCTGCTCAGGTCGTGGTCACCCATGGAAGGGTTACAGCTGGACCAACTCACTATGAAATTGGTGATGTTACTAGCGCTGACTTCAGCACAGCGGGTTCAGATGCTCCACAAACTACGTATTGACAGGATGACGTCGACCCCTGGAGAAGTAGTCTTTTTTATCGATGAGCTACTTAAGCAGCATAGACCTGGGTGCACAGGGCTGCAGCTGAAGTTCCCGGCATACCCTGCAGATGCTCGGCTATGTTTAGCCACTCACATCCGTTACTACATCAAGGTGACGAGGAGCATCAGAGGAATGGAGTTGTACCTGCTTGTCACTCACAAAAGACCTCACAATCGAGTGACAGTCCAGACGATATCCAGGTGGCTCCGGATCGTCCTGAATAAGGCAGGTATTGACACTAATGTGTTTACATCCCACTCCACCAGGGCTGCATCTACGTCGGCGGCGAGAGTCATGGAGGTACCCATGGACCATATCCTCGCCACAGCAGGATGGGCGAATGAAGCTGTGTTCCAGCGATTCTATAATAAGCCTGTTGCTGCTCCTCTTCAGTTCGCAGAGGCCGTGCTGAACGCCGGGTGTGAACGTGGGGATGTCCCTGATTAAAAGGGCGTTATTTGTTGTGTTATTAACAAATCTTCTTTTTGTTTCAGTATAACCTCGTTTCGTCAACTTGTTTCCTCCAATCCATCCTTGCTAGTGGTGTGTCCGCATGGACGTTGTCCAGGGCGTGTAATCACAGAAGCTTTGAAGTCTTCACGAAGTCACTCACGTGACTCCGAAATGAAATAGTAAGATTGAACGAGAACTTACCAAGTTTGAAGGTTGATCTTTATTTCATGAGGAGTTGCGGTGAGGGATTTCGTGCCCTCCGCTCCCAACCCTCGATCATCTTCAGCTGGTAATCAGAGTCTCTTTAAATCTTACTATGCCAAGTCATTTCTGCTGTTGTTTCTGTGATTCCACACCGCTGCTTTGAAGAATGTCGCGCATGCGTGCCGGCGGGCTCTTCACGAAATCCCTCACCGCAACTCCTCATGAAATAAAGATCAACCTTCAAACTTGGTAAGTTCTCGTTCAATCTTACTATTCTCGATCAGTTACCACACTAGTTTTTAGGGAGCAACTTATTGCCCATTACTAAATATGTTTCTAAATATTTCTCCCAGAGAATATTGAGACACAGAAAGTGACTGGTTGACCCATTTTAAGTGTCTTTGGAACTGCCTTCTCATTTGTCCCTTGCCACCACTGCTTGTAAGCCACAGTCATCGAGAGATGAAGCACTGGAACAGGCCCGGCAGCCCATTGAATCTGCACCCACCATCACTCATAATCCTGCAAAATATTTTATTTTTAATTCTACACATTGGCAACATGTCTGCCCAGATTCTATCACTCACTTGCATACAAGTGCCCAATCAACCAAGGAAACTGGAATACCGAGAGGTCACATGGTCTCTGTGAGAACATGCAAACTCCACACGGATATGACACTGTTGGCCTTGAACCCAGGTACCTGGCGCTGTGAAGCAGCAGCTCTAGTGGCTACACTACTGTGCTGTCCTGTAAATGTTGCCTTCATCAACAAAAAAGGTAATGCCCTTTAAATGGTTATGATTCATCCTGTCTCCATCAGCCCTTCAGGCAAGGCACTTCAGATCATGCTTGTTAAGTTTAAAAAATTGATTAAATTTGTGTTTAAGAAGGAACTGCAGATGCTGGAAAATCGAAGGTAGACAAAAATGCTGGAGAAACTCAGCGGGTGAGGCAGCATCTATGGAGCGAAGGAAATAGGCAACGTTTCGGGTGGAAACCCTTTTTCTAAATTTGTGTGTTCTACCACCTAGCATTCAAATTTTTCTCTCCCCTATCAAACCCTGTTGTGATTTTTAAGACAGAAGTAAGTCTCCCTTTAACCTGCTTTGTGTTATAGAAAATACCCTGTAATATATGAGAGTGGACAAAAATGCTGGAGAAACTCAGCGGGTGAGGCAGCATCAGCCATTGAGTTTCTCCAGCATTATTGTCTACCTTCGATTTTTCCAACATCTGCAGTTCTTTCTTAAACAACTGTAATAAATGAGAGTTCGTACTCGGCACACAAGGAATACACATCCATAAGAAGGATTAAGCGAAAGACCTTTCCACTGGAAAAAGGGAAAATGACAGGGGGTGGGGGTCACTGGCCAACTGACTTAGTGCAGTGTTTCAAACACAACATGTCAGTCCAAGGAAGAGGAAGCAGAAAGGAAAAAGAGAACGGAAAAATCTATATATATATGTCAGGACAGATGGGACATTATCAATGTCAACATTAAATCTTGATTTCTATATTAATAAGTGTTCTTTAATAATTTAGCAGTGTTTGTGTAATGCACTTTGGTGGATATACTGATGAATGGCAGTGTAATGTTAAACTTTTGTGCACCATCATGTAGAACTGCGTTGGGAATTAACCATTATATCCTTTACTGTAACAATGATTGACTGGCAGGAAACAAATTTGGGATAAATAGGTCAATGGTAATTACGGAGAAGGGGAATGGGACTGATTAGTTTGACTGGGTAAAACATAGAACATAGATTTGTCCACTAATGGGAAAATCTAGGACCACAGGTCAGAATTAAAGGACATTCCTAGGAGGGTGGTGGAGGCGAATTCTCTGGATGCTTTCAAGAGAGAGCTAGATAGGGCTCTTAAAAATAGCGGAGTCAGGGGATATGGGGAGTAGTCAGGAACGGGGTACTGATTGGGAATGATCAGCCATGATCACATTGAATGGCGGTGCTGGCTCGAAGGGCCGAATGGCCTACTCTTGCACCTGTTGTCTACTGTCTATTGTCACCCACCACTCTGTGTAAAAACTAGCCTTGCTCATCTTCTTTCAACTTTGCCACTCTCACCTGAAAGCTATGCCTCTCATATTTGACATTTCCACCCTGAGAAAAAGGATTTTTTTTTTTTTAAATAATATTTTTATTAGAAGCAGTGTACAGTAGTATAAACCACGGAATATGCCAAAATACATTTATTGTACATCTTCCATTTTAATTTGGAGACAAATTAAATAATAAAGGAGAAAAAGAGCATGAAAGAGAGAGAGTGAACGAGCTAGTGAACGAGTAAACCCCTAAACTACCAAAGAGTGTAGTCACAGAGTGACTAAGTAAAAACTTACAAAAAAATAAAAAGACTAAAACAAAAAATAATAAAATGAAAAAGAAAAAAAGACCAAAACGTTCATTTCTCACCCCAACGAGAAAAAGGATTTGACTACACCATCAACTCCTCACATAATTAGTCTGTTTTGGTGCTGACTGTTTTACTGTTCTAATGTTCTTTTCACAAACCTTGTTCTCGGGGTATCTAAACCTAAATTTTATTCGTCGTTTAAGTTATGATATCGGATGGAGTTGCAAACCAAATCTCGTTGCACTTATGTGTAATGACAATAAAAGATATTATTATTATTATTATTATTTTATATATTTCTATCAAGACTCCTCTCAACCTCTGATGTTCCAGAGAAAACATATTTGACCAACTCTCCTTATGGCTAATACCTTCGAATCCAGCCATCGTTCTGACCCTCATTAATGCCTCCACGTTGCCTTCCTGCAATGGGACGATCAGAACTGCACACAGTATTCCAAATGTGGTCAATGTCCCATAAAGCTGCAACTTGGCTTGGATAGAGTGGATGTGGAGAGGATGCTTCCACTAGTGGGAGAATCTAGCACTAGAGGTCATAGCCTCAGAATTAGATGTTCTTTTAGGAAAGGGAAGAGGAGAAATGTCTTTGATCAGAGGATGTTTCTTATACTCGACTGATACTGGCAAGTATACCAAATGCTTTCTTTATTATTTTACCATTGGACCCAATGGGCTAAATATCCTCCTTCTGTCCATTCAATATACACCTGCATCCCCCACCAGGATGGTCTCAAAGCCCTCCGGTACTTCCTCGACCAGAGGAGCAACCCATACCCATCCACTGACACCCTCCTCCGCCTAGCGGAGTTGGTCCTTACCCTCAACAACTTCTCTTTTGACTCCTCCCATTTCCTCCAAACACAAGGCGTAGCTATGGGCACACGCATGGGCCCTAGCTACGCCTGCCTCTTTGTCGGGCACGTCGAACAATCTTTGTTCTCGGCGTACCAGGGACCCACCCCCGACCTTTACCTCCATTACATTGACGACTGCTTTGGTGCCACCTCCTGCACCCACACACAACTGACTGACTTCATCCATTTCACCACCAACTTCCATCCGGCACTCAAATACACTTGGACCATTTCCGATATTTCCCTACCATTCCTTGACCTCACCATCTCTATTGCAGGTGATACACTCCTGACTGACATCCACTACAAACCAACTGACTCCCACAGCTACCTGGACTACTCTTCCTCCCACCCTGCTTCCTGTAAGGACTCCATCCCCTATTCCCAATTCCTCCGTCTACGCCGCATCTGCTCCCAGGATGAAGAGTTCCACACCAGGTCATCACAAATGTCCTCGTTCTTCAGAGAACGAGGTTTCCCCTCCCCCACTATAGATGAGGCTCGCACCAGGGTCTCCTCCATACCCCGCAACACTGCCCTCTCTCCCCATTCCCCCACTCACAACAAGGGCCGAGTCCCCCTGGTCCTCACCTTTCACCCCACCAGCCAGCGCATACAACAGATAGTCCTCCGCCAGTTTCGCCACCTCCAACATGACCCCTCCACTCGCCACATCTTCCCATCTCCCCCCCTGTCTGCCTTCCGCAAAGACCGCTCCCTCCGCAACTCCCTTGTCAATTCTTCCCTTCCCTCCCGCTCCACTCCTTCCCCGGGCACTTTCCCTTGCAAACACAAGAGATGCTACACTTGTCCCTTCACCTCCCCCATCCACTCCTTTCAGGGACCCAAGCAGTCATCCCAAGTCCGACAGAGTTTCACCTGCACCTCCTCCAACCTCATCTACTGCATCCGTTGCTCCAGATGCCAGCTGATCTACATCGGTGAGACCAAGCGGAGGCTGGGCGATCGTTTCGCCGAACACCTCCGCTCGGTCCGCAATAACCAACCTGACCTCCCGCTCAGCACTTCAACTCCCCCTCCCATTCCGTATCCGACCTCTCGGTCCTGGGCCTCCTCCACGGCCAGAGTGAGCAACACCGCAAGTTGGAGGAACAGCACCTCATATTCCGCTTGGGGAGTCTGCATCCTCTGGGCTTAAACATTGAATTTTCTCAATTCTGTTAACCCAGACTGCCCCCTCCCCCTCCCCACCTCTCCCTCAGCCCTCGGGCCCTGACATTCCTTCTCCATCTCCCCCCCCCCCCCCACCGCAGTCGCACTAGCTTCTCATTTTCACACCACAAACAGCTTACAATGGCCTGTTTCCTTTATCATCAATACTTTTTTGCATATCTTTCATTCATTGTTCTTTATCTCTCCACATCACTGTCTATATCTCTCGTTTCCCTGATCCCTGACCAGTCTGAAGAAGGGTCTCGACCCGAAACATTGCCTATTTCCTTCGTTCCTTAGATGCTGCTGCACCCGCTGAGTTTCTCCAGCTTTTTGTGTAACACCCCATCCTCCTTCTGTATTGTAGTGATTAAGATTCCAAAGGTTAGTCTCACACAGGTTATAACACAAGCATCTTTATTGTCTAGTTCATCATCACATAAGCAGTACATCACACGTTCAGTCTATCGCAGCTACTGAAGACAGTAGGCGAGTTCTTACACTATAAATAATATATTTAGGCGGAGTTATCATTACTATCATTCTGATTGGCTAAATTGCAATAGCCAATCTATATCTCTTCTTGTAGAAATGAACTAAGGCATTTTAAACGATAAGCCGAGTGAATAATAATGGGGTTAAACAAAATCGCCGTATCTAAAGGGTGGCCTGCTAACCCACCCGGTCCTCGTGCGGTCGGGGGCTGCCTCATCACCCTTTTCCTCCAAAAAGATGAGGGCTGGGGTGGGTACAACCGCAGGAGACCCAATAAAAGAAGAAAAAACCTGAACCTGATTTAAACAACACAGTCAGGGACAAGAATCGACTAACAAATAAATATAACAGTGCTCCAGCCAGCCTCGCAATGGACCGTCGAACTGGGGACTCTAATCCTGCCTAAATAGAGATAACCCTGCAACAAAATACATGAAAACCCTCAGGTCAGCCCTTATCCATCCCAATACAACATTAATTGACAAATATAGGAAACAATATACAAAGTGCTATGCCATGCGGCCAGGCCTCCTGCAGCTCAGACCGGCAGCCTGTTCACTTGTCAGGGTCGACAAAGAAGAGAGAGAATTCTGGGAACTTCTGCTATTTAAGCTTCCGATGAGTCACCGGTCACCAGACGCAGCTTGGCCAATCGGGTACAGGAGCTCTTAACCCCTTGATTCCTGACTCCCAGCCACAGGAGAGTAACAGAAAGGTAAGTACATAGCATTCACCCGGGGGGGGGGGGGAAGCGCCTAACGAGCAGGTCCAGATAGACGTCAGATTTAGCTAGATAGGAGCTCTCCATGAGTTGTTTTGCGCTCCGAACAGCACATTTGGCAAGTCCATTGGACTGTGGGTATTCTGGACTGCTGGTGACGTGTTGGAAGTTCCACCATTTAGCAAAGTCCTTAAACTTTTGGCTGGTGAATTGAGTTCCATTGTCAGTCTGAAGACGAACGGGTACCCCATGCACGGAAAGGTGTATTTTCAGCTTACTGTTCTGGATTACTGTTTCAGAAGTGATGGTCGGCAGGAAGTCAAGTTCGAACCAGTTGGAGTAGGAGTTCACTAAAACAAGGTAGTGTTTCCCATGCCATTCAAAGATGTTGGCAGCCAGTGGTGACCATGGTAGGGAGGGAGCTGGCTGGGGTAAGGGGGGCTACTTCTGCTGATGCGGTGACTGACTGTTGCAGATTGCGCACAATTCTGTTTTTCCACGTATGTACTAGGAAATCCCAGGCCAGTAGATCATATTCTGGGCTCGTTTTAGAGTGGCCTCTGTTCCTCGTAGTACTCAGTCCGCAAAGTAGGGGGGATGACCGCCTTGTGACCCTTGACGATTATTTTGTCCTGTAGCACTAGCTCATCACGAACCAGGAAGTAGGGTTGTATTTCAAACGGGGTGCTTGATTGCTTAGGCGATCGGTAGGCACAAAGGGGTGACGTTCGCTGATGGTGGTACGCGGGGCTCTGGAGAGCGAATCTGCAATGTGCATGTCTTTACCTTTCTTGTAGACGATGCGGAAGTCAAACCGTTGCAGCTGCATCATCATTCGCTGTAGTCGAGCAGGGGCAGTATGGATAGGCTTGCTCAGGATGGTGACCTGTGGCTGGTGGTCGGTTTTGACCGTGAAGGTTTTGCCAAAGATAAAGTCTTTAAATTTTGAGCAGGCAAAAACAACGGCGAGCAGTTCCTTCTCGATCTGGGCATAGCGTTGTTCAGTTTCTATCAAGGTGCGTGATGCGTAAGAGATAGGCATCACGTCGCCGTCGATGGCAGTTTGTAGGCAGGCTGCACTTAGCCCGTACTGGGATGCATCACAGGTGATAATGACTGGCTGGTTAAGATTGAAATATGCCAGTATAGGTCCGCTGGCTAGCTGGAGCTTTAGTCTCGAAGGCTCTTTAGTGGTGCGGATACCAGGACCTTGCATTGTGGGTCCTTGTGGGTCAGTTGTCGTAAAGAAGCAGAAAGTTCACTGAGGTTGGGAATGAATTTACCCAGGTAGTTGACCATGCCAAGGAATCATTGCAAACTAGTGACCTCGGTTGGGACTGGCAGTTCGTTGATGTATGTATGTTACAAAACTTACCTTTAGCGGCGCTGCAGTTCTGTCACTGGCCGTGTGCGCGACTTTGGCTCCTTTGAGATGGGGATGGGGTTAAAATGCGTTTTTCCCCTGCCTTCCGGAATTATATTTTCTCGGGGTGCGAGCTTTTGCTGAAGATTCGTTCTGACTGCCGGTATGTGAATTTTTGTTTTTAAATCGCCCGACTATTTCAGCGCTGGAGTAAAATAAAAATTAGCTTCTAATGCCGTGAACGCTGGCAACGGGGACGGATTTTACGTAGGGGACAGGTAAAGGAAAGCTGTTTATTTTTTTCATATAAGCTTGCTTGTTAAAATTACCTTAATCAACATTTCATGTTGCGAAACGGTGATTTATTCCCCATACGAACCTGCCGATATGGGGTTTAAATTCACCGCAACCGCAATGTTCCAATCCATCACGTTCCATAAAATCCCACTCGCAAGCTGATTTAAATGGCCATTATTTTATTGGCATTAAACACTAAATTCCTTCAATTTGGCCTATAAATTCATAACAATGAGATTTAAACATCATGTTATATTGTGAATTCTTGTGTGAATGTTATTTGGACACTTAGGCTTCTACAAAATTGTTAATATTTTCTTAAGAAATGGATAGATGTTTACATCTAGTAATTGAATTTTGTAATTAGCTACAATTGGGTAACTAACTAATTATATGCTTTAATTTCAGGTCATCCAAGTAAGATTGTGTCACATTTGTTTCAGAATGCTTCAATCTATAATAACTGAAAATTTCTTTCACTTTTCTTAATTTGCTGGTGAACACATGACTGACGTAGGTGACTTTGGGAACTCTGAACTTGCATTTCAGAGGGTTGAGTTTCAGATTAATGTCTCTGGCACGGTTTAGTATTTTTTTCAGGTTGGCATCATGCTCGGCCACGTCATGGCCGTATACTAAGATGTCGTCAACAATGATGGCACATGGATATTCTGCAAATCGTTGTTCCATTGCATGCTGAAAGACTTCTCTGACAGAGTTGATGCCAAAGGGCATCCTTAAAAACCTGTAGCGGCCGAATGGTGTGGCAAAGGTTGTTAGGGCAGACGATGCTCGTTCCAGTGGTATTTGCCAGAAAGGGCTTTTGGTCTAGAGGACTGAGAACACCATGGCATTGCCGATCTGTGCTGCTACGTCCTCAGTGGTTCTCATTGGATAGTGTTGCCGTTTAATCGCTGTATTTAAATCTTTAGGGTTGATGCAGATCCGTAATTTTTTCTTTAATTTCTTGGTGGTAACAACCATGGTGGAGACCCAGTCCGAGTGTTCGCTGACCTCGGCAATGACTCCAATGGAGATCATGCACTTAAGTGTGGCATGTATTCTCTCCCGCATGCCATGGTGGATGCGGTGAGGTGCACAAACTATTGGGGTGACAGCTGATCCACAGTGATCTTGCATATCATAGGCAACTTGCCAAGTTTGTTGTCGAACAAGTCTTTATAATTGGATAACATCTGCTGTGTTGGTTCCTCTGTCAAACAGAGTTTGTGGACAGCATGCCCGAAATAAACCAGACCTAGGTCATGGCATGCATTGATGATTTCTGAGTTTGGTTGGACAATGTAAAAAATCAGGTTATTAGTCTGCTCATTGACAGTGAATTTTAAATCAGCTTTAGCTAATGGGTGAAGAACCTCCCCCCCGTAAGCATGTAGGGTGGAGAAGTGTTTTTTTCATGAGTTCAGTGGTTCGTATCTTGTTAAACTCTTTGAGTGACATTACGTTCACTCTGGCACCGGTGTCGACTTTGGCATTCAAACCCTTGGTGTTTATTATCATGGTCACAGCAGGATCCATCAGCTTGCCTAGGGAGCGCATGTTGAGGGAAAGTACAGTTGAGTCGGTGTCTGTGTTATCGGAATCATTCCCGTGGGAAACATCATCTTGTTCTTGGGAATCAGAATCAGACGGCTCTTGTTAAATCAGGTGCAGATTCGTCCTTGAAGCTGTGTTCCCACATAATCGACAACATGTGGCAAAAATGGTTGAGTTTCTTGCACTTGTGACAAACTTTCCCATGGGCAACACAGAACTGGTGGCCCCTAGAGTGGAAATAGTTGCAGTTTGGGCATCTCGTGGCAGGCATGTTTGGTTCTTTGCTGGACGCGTTTAAAAATTTCTGCGGAGAGTTAGCTAAATTTACGTTATGTTGTTGGTGAGGACTGGTGGGGTCAAAATCAGCCATTGGGGCTACAGTTTCTACCATTCAACACACATGAATGGCTTGCTCTAAAGTCAGTTCATAGTTCCGAAGCAGTTCGGCTCTTAGCTTGCAGTCGCTCATTCCTCCCATAATTGTATCACGTACAAACTCATTTGTCAACTCACCGAAGCGGCACCGTGTACTCATGTGTCGTAGGTCGCTGATAAATCTTTCGACAGGCTCATCAGCCTTTTGCTGTCAGGCAAAAAATTGTGTTCTCTCGAGTATACGGTGCGATGGCAGGTCGCACAGTTCTTTAAACTTCCTCATTAGGACCGTTGGGTTGTCGATAGTTTCAGCTGGCACCAGTACCTGACCATTCACGTCGAGGTGTGCTGGGGCAAATTCAAAGGTGTCCGCACAGATCATTGCTTCCGGACTCGCTAGATTTCGCAGTAGCCATGCCTTCAGGTTGTCGGGGTCTTTTCGGTGAACAATGCGGATACAGTGAGCATAGTCTTGCTCAGACATTCGCCATCGCTCGGCTATGTCAGAATCAAATACAAGCGGACTTGGCTTTCGACAGGAGTTAGCCATGTCGACAAAATCATTCACAAATAAAAACTGATAAACAAAATAAATCGCGGTAAACAGACGAGGGTTGGACCCAATTTTCTGACACCATGTAAATACCTTAAGGACCTGTCCCACCAGCATGCAACTCTATGCGATGAACGCGATCAAACTAGAAGCGGGGGCCGCGCGGAGGTCGGGTGACCCCCTGTACAGGGCCGCTCCCACCAGCATGCGCTTGCATGCGGCAAGCGCAACAAAACCAGCAGTAGGGGCCGCGTGGAGGTCGGGTGAGTGGCGCAACTCGGCGCAAAGTGAGGCGAACTTGGAGTGAAGTCTAAGGTAAGTTCGCCAGGACAGAGAGGGGGACACAGAGAGGGGCACCGAGGCACACACACACACAGGGCCACGGAGCCACACACATAGAGGGTCACGGAGGCACTTACAAATAGGTTCACGGAGGCACGATGTCGGGGCGGTGTGTAAATGTCGAGGCGACTGCGAGCCGACAAGCCATTGCCGCGCGGAATTTTTGGACATAGTCAGTTTTTCGGAGCCCTGCGCGGTGTCGGGACGAACTCGGGACGAACTCCGCACGATTCCACATGGCTCCGGCGATCGAAGTTGGACCAGCCCCGCGACGCTGGACGGCTCAAGCGACCACGTTAGGTCGCGCTAATCGCATAGAGTTACATGCTGGTGGGACAGGCCCTTAAGTCTCACACAGGTTAAAGCACAAGTCCCGACCACAGGGGAAATGGAGGAGAACTGGCCAGATTTTGTGCCTTCCACCACACTGATGAATGCTGTGGTGGATGTTTGTGTTAAATTTTTATTGTGTTTTTGTATGTTCTTTTTTTATTGTACCGCTGCTGGCAAATTCATTTCACTTGCACTTTATGTGCACGTGATGAATAAAACATTGATTGATTGATTGTAGCAGCTTTATTGTCTAGTTCATCATCATATATACAGTACATCACACGTTGAGTCTACTGCAGCTACTGAAGACAGTAGGCGAGTTCTTACACTATAAATCATACATTTATGCTGAGTTATAATTACTAAGCATTCTGATTTGCTAACAGAATAGCCAATCTAGAAAAGGTGAGCCGAATGGTCATTTCTCTTTGATAAAGGAAGATTGTTACAATGGCAGATTTTTAATATTTATTTTTGTTTGTAATTATATTTTTAATGTTATAATTCAACAATTAGTTCTAATGTAATTTGCAGTATAACCTGTAATGGCATATTTTAATGTAAAGAAGTTAAAAACACAGAATTATCAGGAATATCTGATTTTGTTTCTTCACTGTTTTTCTCCATTACTGTCTGTGGGCTCTTTAATGTTGCTGACAAAAGCGCACAACACAGGCACAGCTGGCATTTTACGTCATGTATTAAAGCAGTCAGTTTAACAATAGTGACTGGTGCAAACATGTATCAAATGTCATACCACAATTTACCCTCATGCTAAACCAACAGCTATTCCCAACGTGGTTTTTGCCTTGCTTTGTGAAGCACTTGCTTCAATCCGCAGGGGTACCGCTGAGTTTCTGGTTGTTTGCCACTTTAATTCCCCATCCCATTCCCACTCTGACCAATCTGTCTGTGACCTCCTGGGGTATTATAACAAAACCCAATGAAAGTTTGAGAAACAACAACTCAACTTTCGTCTGGTCATCCCTTCTCAATATGGAATCCTCCAACTATAGATTGGTCGCTGGTTTCATTTACTGTTAATAACTATTTACACCTTGCTTAGAAAACTAATTCAAAGGATTGAAACGCTCTGTTATCAAATATACACACTGGGCTTGTACTCGCTGGAGTTTAGAAGAATGAGGGGGGGCCTCATTGAAACACACCGAATAGTGAAAGGCTTGGATAGAGTAGATGTGGAGAGGATGTTTCCACTAGTGAGAGAGTCGAGGACTAGAGGTCATAACCTCAGAATTAAAGGACGTTCTTTTAGGAAGGAGATGAGGAGAAATTTCCTTAGTCAGAGGGTGGTGAATTTGTGGAATTATTTTCCACAGATGGTTGTGGAGGCCAAGTCAGTGGAAACTTTTAAGGCAGAAATAGATAGATTCCTGATTAGGACAGGTGTCAGAGGTTATGGGGAGAAGGCAGGAGAATGCGTTTGGAGGGAGAGATAGATCAGCCATGTTTGAATGGTGGAGTAGACTTGATGGGCCATGTGGCCTAATTCTACACCTATCACCTGACCTTATGAACTAATTGGGCGGACAGTGGTACCTTGTTACCAATACACAAATTGGCCAAAGCCATGATTATAGAGATATCCATAATTAACCTTGCTGCAAATATCCCATAAAACTGGAACCATGCAGTTCATTTCCCAATGAACTTAAATTGAAAAAGTTGGGAGAAAGGGAGATTATAAGAATTGGGAGGGGTGTGAAAAATTGAAAAGCAAGGGAGGGAAGATGATGGGAGTTCAAAAGAAAGATAGAGGGAGTTCGGAGCCGTTTAGGAGAGGAAGTGGAGGAAGACTGAAAGGGTCGTAGAGATGAGTTGGAAAGAGAACAAAAGTTAAATGGGTGGGGTGGAGGGAGATTAGAAGGGTCAGGGAAGGGAAGTGCAGGGAGATCGAAAGGGCTGGAGAATGGAGGTGGAGAAAGATTGAAAGGGTTGGGGAGAGGAGCAGCAGGTAGATTATAAAGGTCATGGAAGAGGCATGGGGACAGGAAGAGTCAGATAAAGGGGGGGAATATAAACATGAGGGGATGAGATAAATATTGCACCCCCCATGTGCATTACAACTTTGTGAATCCTTATCTGTATTGCTTGTGTTGACCCGGTGTCAGATCACCCGGCGCAGGGAGCTAAGATTCCACCCAGATGCAGGAGCTTGATCGCCCAAATGCCCTCAGCTGCAGGAGCCAAGATCGCCCCGTCAACGGAAGGTTCGAGGCCCCCGACCGAGAACAAAGAAGGGAAGAGATTTAACTTTTTTTCGCCTTCCATCACAGTGAGGAATGTGGATGAGTCACTGTGGTGGATGTTTATGTTAAAATATATTTTGTGTTCTGTTGCTTTTTATTGGTATGACTGAATGGCAAATGAAAATTTTCCTATGTTGCAAAACATACTTGGCTAATAAAGTATGATTATGATTATGGTCTTCTAATGATTCACCGAGTGTAATAAAATAACAGAAAAGATCAATATGAAAGAAATAGTAGATTGATCGATATTCCCTGTTAACATATATAATGGTGAAAACAGTAGTTGAAATGTGAAAATAGAATCCACCTTTCTGTTCATAGCTTCATCTTGTATATCTGAAGTCAACGTTTTATGATCTTTTGTACGTGTTTTCAAGTAGTCGCAGATTTGAATATATTTAAAGTACTGATTACTTTTCAGGTTATATTTAAGTTGTAGTTGTTGGAATGATAAAATATTTCCCATTTCATACATCTCTCCAAAGCTTTTAATTTCTATTCTTTCCCAGTGTGTAAATGTTTTATGGATTGTAGATGGTATAAACAACTGATTATTACCAATAGGAGAGAGACGCGATAGATTTCTTAATTTGAAAGTTAATTTTATTGGTTTCCACGTTCGTATTGTACTATGAATAATTGGATTTTTCTTGTATATTATATTATTCAGTTTTATTGGTGAGGGAAGGATCGCTCCTATATTAAAAGGAGAGCAGTCCTCTCTCTCCATTGCTATCCAATCTCCCTGTTGGGCAGAATTGTCCAACACGTGAATAATATTTTTAATATTTGTCGCCCAGTGATAGGACAGAAAGTTGGGTAGTGTCAGTCTGGCAAATTCCTTGTGTTTACACAGGTGTCTGCTTTGAATTTTATGGGACTTATAGTACCATATGAAATTTGTGATATCAGTCAAGTTTAAAAAAAAAATGTAGGTAAATATATTGGTATTGATTTAAATAAATATTTTTGTGGCAGAAAAATCATTTTTATGGCATTTATTCTGCCTATTAAAGACACCGGTAGTGTTTTCCAAAATGTAATCAAAGCATTTAATTTAGTAAGGGTATATAGTTTGCATTGAATAAAGATTTATATTTTCTAGTGATTTGAATACCCGGATATTTAAATTTTTCTGTAGCAATTTCTAAAGGGGAATTTTAAAAGGTGTGTCAGTTCTTGAGGTTTTATCGTCATAATTTCACTTTTATTCCAATTTATTTTATATCCTGAAAAGGATCCAAATTCCTCTATCAAGTTTAATATATTTGGTATGCTGATTTGCGATTTTGTAATATATAATAATACATCATCTGCATATAGTGATACTTTATTATTTGAATGTTTTGTATTATAACCATGGATGTTCGGATGCATTCTTAGACTTTTTGCTAAGGGTTCTATCACAAGAGCAAATAGCAGGGGTGATTATCATATTTAATATTATATCATATTTGTATAATATTATTTTAAACATAGAGATACCACCATCTGATGCAATCTGGGAGAGACTAGGAACAAGAATTATCTATAAATATCTAGAAAGACAGATGGGATAAATATTTGCAATATGTACATGAATGCTCGATAAATGTAAGCCATACCTTAATTCAATTAAAAAATTTACGTAGATTATATTACTCAAAAACGAAATTGAATAAAATATTTCCAAATGTCTCATCCATCTGTGATAAATGCTTATCTCTGGATGCAACTATCGCACACTCTTTTGTCTTTTGTATAAAACTTCAGAAGTTTTGGAATGAAATTTTTACAAAAGTATTTAAAACAGAAATGAACCCCAATGCAGAATTGATTATCTTTGGATCAAAGGAGACTGAGCTGACTTCGCTTCAAGAGAGTTTCCTTAACTATGGCTTAATAACGGCAAAAAAATCCTATATTAAAATTCTGGAAAAATGCACCAACAAATGTGGATTTCAAACATGTCTGAATTGTTACACCTAGAAGATTGAGATTCGTCCTAGCAGGCAAATCAGACCAATTCTTAAAGATTTGGTCTCCCTTTTATTGCAAGCAAATGGTGCAACATAATCCTGAAAATAAACTGTTTCAGAACCGGGTGAGGGGTGCGCAAAGATACAAAGTAGGTATTTCCCTTTCATTTTATTTTCCTTTTATTATCCTTTTTTTAAATATCTCTCCACCTTTCTCTCTTTTTCATGTACTTTTCACGAACTATCACTTTCACCACCTTACCTAACTTTCTTTTTCTCTCTTTTTGCTCATATTACTTTTTTACTATTAAATTCAAAAACAGAAGTTGTATATGAAATGTATTATATTATTCTTAATGTACCCTATTATATGACTTCTAATAAAAATATTATCTGGGCTAGTCTTGGCTGCCACTCACGCCTAGGGTTGCCAACTTTCTCACTCCCAAATAAGGGACAAAATATTAAAATAAGGGACAAATTCCCGACGGCAATTCGTTGACTGACTCGGCCATGGCTGGGTGAATGATGAGTTGGCCCCGGTGCTGGACTGCACACAAAGCACAGCCGGCGGGCCAGCTGAGGAGTTTTGGTCCGGGCGCTGGACTTTGTGCGCGACGTCGCACACGAAGTTCTGCACCCCATCCAACTCATGAACTGATGATCGGCCATGAGAAGGAGGGGTGGTGGTATCGGCAGTAAGTGAAGATCTGAAGGCCGGACAGTTGGCTGGGCTGCCGATCGACGGGACCACAGTCGAGGCACTGCTGCTGCACTCCATGGGCTGCACTATGTCGGGATGGGTGAGGCAGGGCCGGATGCGGCTCTCAAACCTGACAGTTCCCCTCGACCAGAGTAGTGGCAGTCAAATACGGGACAAGGGCGGTCCCGTATGGGGCAAACCAATTTAGCCCAATATAGGGGATGTCCTGGCTAACACGGGACAGTTGGAAACCCTGTTCATGTCCCGAGTCAGAAGTTTGCAGACCTAAGTCCAATTCTAGATATTAGAGACTTGACCCACAAAAAGGTGGGCTAGACTGCATTTTGTTGTTTTACTGAGGGATTGATGGAGTCAGGACATGAACCTGAGGTCCTGTCTGACCTCTTAAAGAAACACAATAGATCCTATGATTCTTTTCGAATTGGAGCAAGGAATTCAACCTCAGGTAGTAGACAATTTCTATCCCTTGTTGAAGAACACTAAAGCAGACTGGGGTTGAAATGTGGCCTTTGGAGCATGCTTAAAATGTACTGGATGCAATCTCTCAGTTGACAAACATTTTAGCTCTCCTTCCATTCACATACTTCATACCTCAGTCTGAAGAAAGGCCTCAACCCAAAATGTCCCCTATTCCTTTTATCCAGAAATGCTGCTTGACCCGCTGAGTTACTCCGGCATTTTGTATCTATTTTTCACACTGACCTTTCTGTTCTGGACCTCCACCACTGTCAGAGTGAGCCCACACATAAATTGGAGGAACACCACCTCACATTTCGCTTGGGCAGCTTACTACCCAGCGGTATAAATATTGATTTATTTCATTTCAAATAATGCCTCCATTTCCTCTCCCCACCCTAATCATCCTACCAATTCCACTCTTCCTATCCCTGTGGCCCTTTCGTTGTCACATTTTCCCCAGCCAACAATGGGCCAATATGAGCTCCACCATTCCTTGGTCATCAGTTGATTTGTTTCCCTGATTTGTTCTGGCCTTTTCCTACTTCCAGTTCCCCCTCTCTACTTTCAGACAGAAGAAGGGTACCAACCCGAAACGTTACCCATCCTTTTTCTCCAGAGATGCTGCCTGACCCTCTGAGTTGCCCCAGCACTTTGAAGTCTATCTTCGAAGCACGATTGACTCCGTTTTTGAAATTCAGCCCCATCAAAGCATAGATCAATGCAGTCTAAGTTTGCAAAGCTGAAAGCATTTGCTGCAACAACAAGAACAAATTCTAGTCTATGATCCAGTCATTACCACATGGCTGTGCAAGTGCTCTGTGCAAATCAGCTGCCATATTTCTTACAGTGCCACACCAACTATTCTTCACTGGCTGTAAACTTCTTTGCAACAGTACATGTCGACAAAAGATGTGATTTAAACTCAAGTATTGCTTTCTTTATCTCAAGGGAAATGAAGCAACGCATTTATAATTGAAGATGACAAAGGGTGAATGTGTAAACCCTTTATACAAGTGAGCTTGGAAGGCAAATCAATAAAGGTCTGCTGGACCTGCACTAAATTATTTGGTCAGTTGGGAAGGAAGGTGTTACAATTGGAAGATATATAGACCCAGGTGCGCGATAAGGATAATAGTGGTAGGTAGACAGAAATGCTGGAGAAACTCAGCAGGTGAGACAGCATCTATGGAGCAAAGGAATAGGCGTTGTTTCGGGTCGAGACCCTTCCTCAGACTGATCAGTCAGAAGAAGGGTCTCGACCCAAAATGTCACCTATTCCTTCGCTCCATAGATGCTGCCTCACCCGCTAAGTTTCTCCAGCATTTTTGTCTACCTTCGATTTTTCCTTCATCTGCAGTTCTTTCTTAAACAGGATAATAATGGTACTTTGCATCTTTGGTGTAGGAGGAAGGACATCATTAGTATTTCAGTGAGGTATAATGACCTAGAGAGTGATGGAGAGGCAGCTAAGGAGGTATTGGGACAGGTGAAGGGGTAGGTATTCAGTCAAATTACCAAATGGGAAAAAGCTGTGGAGATGGAGGTGGCATAGTTGGTTGAGCTGCTGCCGCAACAGCCCCTGTGACCTGCGTTCAATCCTGGCCTCTGGCGCTGACTGAGTGGAAATTGCATGTTCTCCCTGTGACCACGTGGTGCCCTTATTTCCTCCCACACCCCACATCCCAAAGAGATGCAGCCAAGTTGATTAATTAACCAATGTAGAATTATGTATTGTGTGGTAAAATAGATGGTAAAATTGATGGGCATGTGAGGAAGATAAATTAAGGAGAGAATGTGGAGCCCTTAAAAACACCAAAGACAATAACAAGAATATAATTACATAAATCAACCATGGGAAAATGTAACGGTTATGTCAAAGATAACGCACATATTGCGCAGAGTTACCTAATCTGTTTGGATCCATTTACGTCCATCCAAGATGTGCTGAGATGGACGTAAATATATTGATTAGCCTCATTAATAAGTAATATCCAACCTACAATCAGGCAGCCTGGGGTGAATGAGGAGAGGGACTCCAGACACAGACTTTGGTTTGTATTAAGTATCAGCCTCGTGTTTAAAATGAACGCAGGGTGTTTAAAGAAGAAGAAGATAAATGTTGGAAAGATCTTGAGATTGTGGGCTATGGGAAGGAGACGAGAGCAAGACATCAGCCATGATCACACTGAATGGCAGGGCAGGCTTAAGAGGCTGGTCCAATTTCTTATGTTAAGGGCAGATCATTCTTCAATGAACTCTCATTGCTTGCTCACCTGCCTTTGCTCTGCCCTCACGTCATGCCACAGACTGAATGTGAGGGCAGATTATGTCCATGTTGGCACAACCATTCCACTGTGCAACTGTGTGCGCCAGCTGGAACAATTGGTCATCTCATATATTCATAGGTTCATAACTGATAAGAACAGAATTATGCCATTTAGCCCATTCTACTCCGCCATTCAATCATGCCTGATCAATCTTTCCCTCTCAACTCCATTCTCCTGCCTTCTCCCCATAACCCCTGACACCCGTACCAATCAAGAATCGATCAATCTCTGCCTTAAAAATATCCACAACCTTCTGGGGCAATGAATTCCACACATTCACCACCCTCTGACGAAAGAAATTCCTCCTCATCTCCTTCCTAAAGTTTCATTCTATTATTCTGAGGCTATGTCCTCTAGTCCTAGACTCTCCCACTATGGGAAATCTTTAAGAGACAAACAACCAATGTGCGCGAGAGGAGTTTTTTCCCCATCAGATAATGATCAAAATAAAGTAAATCATAAATAGAGGACTCATAACAGTAGTCGCTGGATAGGATATTTATCCAACAGATATAATGAACTGTAAAAACATTTAGCCGACTAAGTCACAAGATCACGACAATGTCAGGTTGCTCAGAATAGGTCTAACAATAAAAAGGAGTGAATAACAAAGTCAAACAATGCAGGAGATAGCCATATTTGTTCCACAATCTGCCGTGTTAACAGTTCCCGACCACAGGGTGGTAATGCTAGCCACAGAACTGCAAGATTAAGGAACAGGCTTCCCTTTCTGTGTATCTAACAATCCTCAGGGGATGACACTTGGTTATCGTGCTGGAATATTAGTGCAGCCATTCGATGGAGATTAGAGTGGGGTTGCACAGTGGCGCAGTGGTAGAGTTGCTGTGTTATAGCGCCAGAGACCCAGGTTTGATCCTGACTACGGGTGATGTCTGTACAGAGTTTGTACATTCTCCCTATGACCGCGTGAGTTTTCTCATTGGTGGTCCCGTTTCCTCCCACATCCCAAAGCTATACAGGTATGTAGGTTAATTGGCTTCTGTATATTGTCCCTAGTCTGTAGGATAGAACTAGGATATGGGTGATTGCTGGTCGGTGCAGACTCGGTGAGCCGAAGGGCCTGTTTCCATGCTGTATCTTTATCAAAACTAAACTAAAATTTCCCATTACTGACAACAGATGGCCTATCAATACAATATACAGTTTTCATTTCTTCCATTTTGTGCACACTGCTCTCACAGCAAGGAACAAGGAACAAGGATAGGATTTTCTTCCCAACCCATTGTTCAAGCGCTTTTGATTGCAACATGCGCCATAATTTAGTTCAACAAAGAAACTGACAAGTTACTAAAGAACTTGTCATCTTCTTCCATTCCCTGTTCAATGGATCATCCTGTCTGCTTTCTGCTACTTTTGCCATAATGCCACCACCAAAAACATTATCCTCACCCATTTTCCTTTCGTCATTTAGAAACACAAAGGTTATTTTCTACATCACCACTCACCTGAATGTTTTTTAGGTCTTTCTGCAGATGGGAGTGTGTGGAATTGTGGACAGAATCAGGCATTCATGAACAAAGATCCCCATTTCTGAATGTATGCTGTAGAATAGATCCTTGATGAAAGTACTGAAGGTGGTGAGGCTCAGGACAATGCCCTCAGCAGCTCCAACAGTAATGTTCTGTGACTGAGATAACTGACGTCTATCAATCGCATCCACTGTGTCGTATTATCAGTTGCAACCAGTCACATTATATTTTGTTAACAATGTTGGCAATTCAAACCTAAACTGAACATTGGCCAGTTTGTTTAAATTATATTGCATACGCTCATCACTGAAATTGTTAACTTTGACACATCTTGGAAAATAGTGTTGCAAAGACCTTTATCAGATGTTTGATGAGTTTTTTGAAGAAAAACTAAATTATATTATTTATTTCCATAAAATGTGGATTACCTTACAGATGCCATTTATCATTATCAGGACTGCAGCTTACAGGAGGGATAACACAGAATGGGGCCATTTAACCTGTTCAGTGCCACCCCCCGAGTATACTCGAGTCATGGCCAATAGTGAAATGAAAACTTGGCAGTAAACAGATTAAATACAGCACTTGGCAGTTCACTTGTGAATGAAAATAAAAACAGGCGGCTCAACTGCACCACAGTATTTTGTGATTCACTGTGGTTAATCCTGTGGTTTATCTTTTTCATATCCCTCCATTCCTTTCCACATTTCCACACTAAATAATGCATGTTTCATGTCTTTATCAATTAAGGTGCTACAGGGAGCAGTGCTAGGTCCTGGGGTAAAGTACAATCGGTACCAAAGATGTTGATAAGGGATCAAGTGTAATGTGATCAAGTTTCCTGATGATACCAAGCTGGATGGTGATGAGTGACGAGGAGGATATTAAATTTAAGGGATATTGATTGGTTATATGAATGGGTAAGCAAATGGGAGATGAAATATAAAGTGTAAACATATGATGTAATTGATATTAGTACTGGTTGACCAGCGATCCCCACACATTAACACTATCCTACATTAAGGATCATTCACATTGATACCAAGCCAATTAACCTACAAACCTGCACGTCTTTGGAGTGTGGGAGGAAAACAAAGATCTCAGAGAAAACCCACGCAGGTCATGGGGAGAATGTAGAAATTCCTTGCAGCCAGCACCCCCAGTAAGGATCGAACCCTGGTCTCTAGCGCTGTAAGACAGCAACTCTACCACTGTGCCACCATGCCATCCAAGAGTTGGAACCTTTTTGAATCGGGACCTTTCTTTAGTCTGGGGAAGAAGCTATTCTTGAATCTGAGGTCATGTGGTTTCAAGTTTTTGTATCATGTCATCCATTCTGGGTGAAAAAAAATTGAAAATTTTCTCATAGGTGTGAGATCAAAGAGTGTTGATGTGCAGAGGGATATGTGTCCTGGCAGCGAAGTATTTCTCCAATGCCTTTCTCTGAGGTTGGAGAATGTTGGGGCCAGTGAATGGATATTCGGTGCTCGAGTGAGCGCAAAACCTCAGCAAAAAGCTGGATATGTGTCGAAACTAAATGTGTTCTAGCAGCTACAAAAAGTCCATTAAAGCACAAGGTTATTGGGAAAGTTTGTGAAATCCATCAACATTCTTGCATTGTACAAACGTTGATGCAGATTATTTTCTAAACTATGAACAGAATGATCTTGTGAAGGGTGTGTAGAACAATAGAATTAACTTTACTGTGCTGGGTCAGGTGAGTAACAAGGGTGATAAAAACACAAGCAAAGTCAAGGGCGAGGAAAGGTCCTTCTTTGCAGAGGCTTTTCCTTCATTTTGACAGCTTTGGGATAGAAAGGGTTAAATTGGCTATCTTTTTGGTTCTAATTTGATTTCACGTGACCGGGAATGAAGTTAGTATGGGTGGATAAGGTAGTGAAAAACAGCAACAGGCCTCCCCTTTGTGGTGGAATAGACATCCTATACAAAATATCTGGATTCACCCAGGTTTATCTAGATTGTACCAGAAACTGTGATCTGGGCAGCAATATCCCTCAGGGCTATTTCACAAGAAGATGCACAATAGGGAGAACATTTAAAAAAATCCAAAGAATAATAACCATGTTTATTTTTTTAATTTGCCAATTGAACCCGTCCTGTGATAAGCCATTTCTCATTTGTTTATCTTGTTGCCTTCATTTAATAATGACATTGATTGTTTGAGTTGCAATGTTTTAAAGTGGAACATATTAAAAAACACAACAGTTGTCAAAAATCCGTCTTGATCGCTTTGGCAGGTGGGCTGAGGAATGGTTGATGGAATTTAATACAGAAAAATGAGAAGTGCTGCATTTTGGGAAGTATAACATAGGCAGTACCTACATAGTGAACGGTAGGGCTCTGGGGAGTAGAGCAGAGGGTTCTAGGAGTGTATGTACATAGTTCCTTGAAAATGGCATCATAGGGTGGTCAAAACAGCTTTCAGCACATTGAGTGGTAACTTTTTTACACAAAGGGCAGTAGGTGCATGGAATAAGCTGTCAGAGGCGGTAGTTGAGGCAGGTTATATTGCAATGTTTAAGAAACCTTTAGACAGGTACATGGATAGGATAGGTTTAGAGGGACATTTTGGTTGGTATGGGCAAGTTGGTTCAAATGGCCTGTTTCTACGTTGTGTGACTCTATGGCAAACTAATTTTCACATTTTGGAGGCCTCTAGTTTGGAGATCCTCCAGATATTAGGTTATCAAATTGATGAATTCAGCTGTGACTCATCAAGAATCAGACTTGCAAATGAGTCAGAGTCTTGTAGATTTAAATTCCACTGGTGGGATGAATCCAAAATCTCAGTTGTCATAAAGAAATGTTCAGAAGAAGAAGAAGAAGCTCTTTATTGTCATTGCACATAGTGCAACAGAATTAAAAAAGTTAACCCTCTTTCGCTCTCCACAGATACGGCCTGATCATCAGTTCCTATTTTTTCCCCCCAAAATCTAATTTGCTGCTCCTAATGACATAGAAACATAGAAAATAGGTGCAGGAGGAGGCCATTTGGCCCTTCGAGCCAAATGGCCTCCTCATGGTGATCATGGCTGATCGTCTCCAATCAATAACCCATGCCTGCCTTCTCCCCATATCCCTTGATTCCATGAGCCCCTAGAACTCTATCTAACTCTCTTAAATCCATCCAGTGATTTGGCCTCCACTGCCCTCTGTGGCAGGGAATTCCACAAATTCACAACCCACTGGGTGAAAAAGTTTTTTTTCACCTCAGTCTTAAACTGTATAATCATTGGTCTTAAATGGCCTCCCCTTTATTCTAAGATTGTGGCCCCTGGTTCTGGACTCGCCCAACATTGGGAACATTTTTCCTGCATCTAGCATGGACATGGAAGTTGCCATGTTATACCTTAAAGACTGAAAGTAATGGTCAGATGAGATCACAATCAAAGGTCCTCCTTCTCTCCCAGGTAAAAAAAATCCCATCTTGAAATTGGAGAATGGCTACAGCATAGAAAAAGACTATACCTGACCCTCCAATCTGTCATTACAACTGTGGTGCTTTATCCTTTTCATCAAACTTTTCTGGCCCATTTTAATCCTTTCATACCCTAATTTCCCCGATATCCTAACTAACCTGTCCAATATCAAGCAAGAAGATGCCTGATGAAGCTGCTGTTGAGGTCCATATACATCTGTCTGTCATCCAGTGTTTAGTCAATCTTTGACTTTGGTGCCTGTGCACTGCCAGGCAGAAATCAGAAACACTTTAAAGACAAGGGCCGGGCCTGTCCTCCCACTCTCCAGCTGGACCCACTGCCAAACCTAATGGGTGATCTGAGGGGAGGGGCACTGAGTTAGAGGGGTGGAGTTCACCATTGGTCCCTTAACTTTATATCAGTCATGGTTAGTGTTAGATTGACAGCCCTCTCACTTAAGTGAGATTGCCAACCTTCTTTATAAAGATAAATGCAAAATAAGTTTTTCATTTGATTTTCTTTATTTTGCTTTGCATTTAGGTTTTAATTAATCCACAGTAGTTTAATGTATTTTCTAGAGCAATATCAATACATAATATGATTCGATACTTTATTTATCCCAGGAGGGAAACTGGTCTGCCAACAGTCATAAAACACAACAAGACACATGAAACATGAAATTAAAGTGACGAGTGGAAAGTCCAGGATTGGTGTTGTGCAAAGATTGGGGGGGGGGGGGAGGGGGGAGGGGGGAGGGGGGAGGGGGGAGGGGAAGGGGAGTCAGTCTACCCAATGGCAGAAAGGGGAGGAGTTGTACAGTTTGATAGCCACAGGGGAAAAGATTCGCCTGTGACCTTATGTGCTGCAATCAAACACATAAACAAATAAAGAGAGAGAGATGAAGAGATGATCTGATTATTGTTGCACGGCTATCGATAGGAGTTTGCTCTCTGCAAATTGCAACAGTGAATGCACTTCAAAAGCCAATAAGGCCTTATTGGTTGAAAAGCGTAATTAAAATCCTAAGAGCACCCAAGGCACTACACACATAGCAAGAACTACAGATGGTGGAATTCTGATATTAAAAGTAATCTGAATGTTAGAATTATTCAGCAGGTTAAACACTCTATGTGAAAGAGAGCTGATATTTTCTGCTGCTGATTGTCATCTGAACTGCCCAGGCAGTAACTCTGTATCGTTCTCCTTCAATGCTCTCTGACCTGATGTGCTTTTTAAGCAATTTCTATTTTTATTGACACATGACAAGTCCCCTTGTCAATTGCTTATTTAGTATTTCACTGAGACATAGTCATCAAATGGGTCAACATTCCAAAGGATATTTATGGGTCATTTGAGATTCTCACATCCGAAAGATGGGCTGGGAGGTTAATGGATTCCTATAAATTATACTTTAATCTTAATAGGTATTCAAGAGACAGCAAGTTGCTGGAGTGCAAGAAAATAAGGAGAGGAGGAACCTCTAATGTGGTGAGAGTCGGTATAGATCCAATGGGATATAAGCCCTCTATCTATGTTGTAACTTGCTTGTAAGTAGTTGTGGACACAAAAATGCAGGCATTTCAGACTGCTGTTGGAAATTGCGTTAGGGAAGCCCCAGCCATCTTGATGTTTGTCTTAAGTAGACACAAAATGCTGGAGTAACTCAGCGGGTCAGGCAGCATGTCCTGAGAAAAGGAAAAGGTGACGTTTCGGGTCGAGATCCTTTTTCAGACACTGCCAGGGGAGAGAGAAACCAGAGATATGAAAAGGTACAAAGAACAAATGAATGAAAGGTATGCAAAGAACAAATCAAAGCCAGCCAGATGATTAAGGAAAGGTGGGGCCCACAATGGTCCATTGTTGGTTGTGGAGAAGGTGATAGCGAATAGATACAAACAATGAAACTAAGCAGGACGACAGTGAAACTAGTAGTTAAAGAAGGAACTGCAGATGCTGGAGAATCGAGGGTTACACAAAAAGCTGGAGAAACTCAGTGGGTGCATCTAAGGAGCGAGGGAGATAGGCGACGTTTCGGGTCGAGACCCTTCTTCGTCTGAAGAGAGAGAGAGAGAGAATTACATGGTTGAAATTGGAGAGATCAAATATATTAATACTGCTGGGTTGTAAGCTGCCCAAGCGAAATATGTGGTGTTGTTCCTCCAATTTGCGTTTGGCCTCACCTGGCCAGTGGAGGAGGCCAGAGGAAGGGAAAGGTCAGTTTGAAAATGGGACTAATTAGTGTTTGGCAACCGGGATATCGCGTTGGCCAATGTGGACTGAGCAAAGCTTATCAACTGAAGTTCTACTTTCCTACCGAAGGAGGAGAAAGTGGGGATCCTGTGGCAGGAATGCAACTCTCCCAGCTGCCAGTCAAACGCCATCTACTCCAGCCCTTCCACAGTGCTATGTTTAAAGAGGATAACACTATTGAATTATGGCACTCTAAGAATGATCTTGTTGGATTTTACGTTTGTTTTGTATATAATGTTATTACAAATGAAGTTTTTTTTTGGAAAATAAAAGAAATGCACCAGGACATGTCAGTCGCAGCAGAGTGAGACTGAAAACTGCAGCCGGCCTGGAAGGTTTTGAATTTATAACCGAGGATTCAGAGCAACCTTTTCCTTCCCTGTTCGGCCTCAATATCCCCCTCCCAGTCGTCTGGGTTCAGTGAACGCTGGTGGGAAAGGGTTCTGGTTTCCTCACCACTTGAGTTACGTTAACTATACTGTGTGCGGATCCAAGCTCTGGTAAAAGCAGAAAGGGCTCGGAACACCCACAAGGTCACTCAGCATTTGAGACTTAGGGTCTCTAATCTGAAACGTGAATTATTTTTCCACTGCCTGTCCGATTGAAAGCTTCCAATATTAACTGCGTTTATTTCTGGTTTCCAATATTCACAGTTTTTTTTTAATTTTTCACTCGCAATTGTATTACCTTGCAACCGAATGCAGTGACGGCGGTTAGGGTTTGGCTTTGGGAAGTTACCTTGCCATCTGCACGGCAACACGGTTACTTGTCACATTCCTCCTCGCTCCTCCCCTCGCCTCACGCAGCCAGTCCGGCGGCTTTCCCAGCCAACGCTGAGGCAAACCAGCCCTCCTTATCCCCTCCTCCTTCCCACTTGTGGCCGAGCCCAAGCGCTCAAGCAGAGGCAGCTTCCAGGGACACGGCAGCGAGGCAGCAGCCTGCAACCCGCTCTCAAACGGCAGCGTTGGAAATCGACAAGGAAAGACGCTGGGGAAGCCCTGCAATTGACAGGGAATCCCCCTCCCGTTCCTCTCAGGGGCTGGATTTACCACCTCCCCGGGACAGGGGGACGGGCTGACTCTCCCCGTTCACCAGGATAGAGTATCTATTTGTGTTTTGAACTCTACAAAGACGGCCACGTTTTCAGTGCATGCTCTTTCAATTTGCAAACAAAAAGTTGTAATCTTTTTTCTTGCCTTTTTTTGATGCGGAAGAGGATTAAACCCACCATCTGGCTTTAGATGTTAAAATGAGCGAGCTGGAAGCAAGATTTACCACCTCCTGTTCAAAACACTCCTCTCATTAATCTAATCCGCATTTTCACTCTGGATGGACACGGGTGGTTGGTTCGAGATTCGTGCATTTGACTTTATTTTGAATATATGAAACATAGCGATTGGGTCAAAAATCGCAAGGATATTGGCGTTTGTGGATCGTTATGTAATCGGAAGCGATAAATGCACGAAGTGGCTGTCTGAAGAGATAGCAAACATTGACAATAAAACGCCCCGTGTTCATTCTGAGAAGGAAGGGGGCGTTTCAGGATATTGACTAGCGAACAGAAATCACGGAAAAAAGTTGGCTTCCAATGTTGTGACAGTGATCCTGCTTTCCTGAATTTGGAAGGAATTGGTCCGGTGCACTGGGAGGATTTTTAGTGACGCGATCCTCCCACGTGTCAATCCTCAATAGCCGCAACTCGGGTTCAATCTACTGCAAGGATAAGAAAGACATAAGCTGCCCCTTTTCCCGATCTGATCCTGTCAGGATGGAGCAAGAAAATAGCAACCAGCCAGCACAGGAAGACAAGAGCAGGCCTGATAAGAGGTTTTCCCTGTGGTACATGGGCTGGTCCACACTGGACAGAAGGACCACCATGCCAATGTTACCCTGGCTGATGGCTGAGATCCGCAGGCGCTGTGAGAAGCAAGAGCCAGGATCGTCCTTGGCGGCAAGGGAGGTCCATCTCATTCTCAGCCCACCCCTCATCAGGTGTGTTCCCCAGACTACCAGCAGTGTCTCATCCGTCTTCATCTTCGAGCACAAGGCACAACATATCATCAGGTTCATCCACAACAGTCACGACCTCACCTACTTTGCCTATCTCATCAGGACCCAGCCTGACAACCCTGAGGCCGAGATGGCCTGCCATGTTTTCAGAGGCACTGACCCAAATCAGGTAGGTGACTGGTTAACAGAGCAAGTGTGTTATTGACTATTATACTGATACCATAGAGATGTCATAAAGGTAGGCTCGTCCATGCTAACCAAGATGCCCCATCGAAGCCAGTTCCATTTGCCGCCTTTACCCAATGTCCCTCTAAATCTTTCCTATCCACGTATCTGCCAAAATGTGTTTTAAATGTTGCTATTGTACCTGCCTCAACTACTTCCTTTGGCAGCTCATTTCTATTACCCACCATCCCTTGTGTGAATAAGTTGCCCCTCCAGTTCCTATGAAATCTTTTCCCTATGACCTAAAAATTATTTCCTCTAGTTCTTGATTCCCCTACTCTGGGAAAAATACGGTGCATTCATACTATCTATTCCCCTCTTGATTTTATACACCTTGATAAGAGGACCCCTTAGAATCCAGCACTCCAAGGAATAATGTCTTAGACTGCACAAACTCCAACTGTAGCTCAAGATGTTGAGTCTTGGCAACATCCTTGTAAATCTTCTGTGCATTCTTTTCATAGGATCTTTCCCCTTGCAGGGTGACCAAAACTGATTCCAATACTCCCAAGTGCAGCCTCACCAACATCTTGTACAACAGTAACATAAAGTCTCAAATTCTATACTCAATTCCCTGACAGATGAAGGACATTGTTGCAAAAGTCTTTGCACTTGACATGTGTTTGCTTGCTGGTAGATTTTGAACTTGCAGTTGATATGAAATGTTTCAATGTAACTTATTTTAACTCAGCCGTAAGTGCAATTGCCATGGGAGGATAATGAAGGTCAAGTGAACTTAAATGTTTCAGTGATATAGAATATCTGAAGTGGAGCACTTTCAGGGTGAAAAGTCTTGTCTATAAAAGTATAACAAATCATTACATTGCAACTGTGAATAAGTTGCCCCTCCAGTTCCTTTGAAATCTTTTCCCTCTGATCTAAACATTATTTCCTCCAGTTCTTGATTCCCCTACTCTGGGAAAAATACTGTGCATTCGTACTATCTATTCCCCTCTTGATTTTATACACCTTGATAAGAGGACCCCTTAGAAATCAGCACTTGAACATTTAATTTTCTCAATTATGTTAACCATTGCTGTCTCCTCCCCTTCCCACCTCAACCTCAGCCCTCGGGCCCTGACATTCCCTCTCTCTCTATCTCTCCCCCACCCAAGTCGCACTAGCTTCTCATTTTCACACTACAAACAGCTTATAATGGCCTGTTTCCTTTATCATTGATACTTTTTTGCATATCTTTCATTCATTGTTCTTTATCACTCCACATCACCGTCTATATCTCTCGTTTCCCTGATCCCTAACCAGTCTGAAGAAGGGTCTCGACCCGAAACTTCGCTCCTTAGATGCTGCTGCACCCGCTGAGTTTCTGCAGCCTTTTGTGTACCCTCGATTCTCCAGCATCTGCAGTTCCTTCTTTAAAACATTACATTGCAACTGTTTCCCTGATTATTCCACCAAAGGCAAACAGAAATAGCCAAATGCTTAATGGTATAAAAATGAAGCTTCCTTCCTTAGTATGTTGGATCAAAACATGTTTGAAAAAATTTTTGGATATCGTTTAATTTTGCCAAACAGATATATTACAAAAAATATCTAAAGCCCTTCTGTATAACACAAGGTTTTTTTTCAGATTTTCACTGATAATATGTATTTTTACCTCTAGTGTCTAGATATGAATATATATGTATATATTTAAAATGCACACAGTGCCCTCCATAATGTTTGGGACAAAGACCCATCATTTATTTATTTGCCTCTGTACTCCACAATTTGAGATTTGTAATACAAAAAAATCACATGTGATTAATGTGCACATTGTCAGATTTTAATAAAGGCAATTTTTATACATTTTGGTTTCACCATGTAGAAATTACAGCTGTCCCCCCATTTCAGGGCACCATAAAGTTTGGACACATGGCTTCACAGGTGTTTGTAATTGCTCAGATGCGTAATAATTGCCTCCTTAAAGCAGGTATAAGAGAGCTCTCAGCACCGAGTCTTTCCTCCAGTCTCTCCAAAACCTTTGGAAACTTTTATTGCTGTTTATCAACCTGAGGACCAAAGTTGTGCCAATGAAAGTCAAAGAAGCCATTATGCGACTGAGAAACAAGAATAAAACTGTTAGAGACATCAGCTAAACCTTTGGCTTACGAAAATCAACTGTTTGGAACATCATTAAGAAGAAAGAGAGCACTGGTGAACTCACTAATTGCAAAGGGGCTGGCAGGCCAAGGAAGACCCCCACAGCTGATGACAGAAGAATTCTCTCTATGATAAAGAGAAATCCCCAAACACCTGTCCGACAGATCAGAAACACTCTTCAGGAGTCAGGTGTGGATTTGTCAATGACCACCAGCCTCAAAAAGGCTGGCATCATCATCAAGGACCCACACCATCCAGGCCATACACTCATCTCCCCACTACCGTCAGGTAGAATGTACAGGAGCCTGAAGACTGCAACGACGCAGGAGCCTGAAGAATGCAGGAACAGCTACTTCCCCACAACCATCAGGCTATTAAACTCGGCTCGGACAAAACTCTGAACATTAATAGCCAATAATCTGTTTATTTGCACTTCATCAGTTTAATTATTCATGTGTGTATATATTTATGCAATGGTATATGGACACACTGATCTGTCCAGTATTCATGCCTATTATGTTCTGCTAAAGAAAAGCAAGAATTTCATTGTCCTATCAGGGACGCATGATAATAAAATTCTCTTGAAGACGTCATGAACAGAAATACAGAGGCTGCACTGCAAGATGCAAACTACTGGTTAGCCACAAAAATAGGATGGCCAGGTAACAGTTTGCCAAGAAATACTTAAAAGAGCAACCACAGTTCTGGAAAAAGGTCTGTGGACAGATGAGACGAAGATTAACATATCAGAGCGATGGCAAGAGCAAAGTATGGAGGAGGGAAGGAACTGCCCAAGGTCCAAAGCATACCGCCTCATCTGTGAAACACGATGATGGGTGTGTTTTGGCCTGGGCATGTATGGCTGCTGAAGGTACTGACTGGCTCACTTATCTTCGTTGATGTCCCAAACATTATGGTGCCCTGAAATGGGGGGGGGGGGGGGAACGGGGGGACAAGACATAAACACTGCTGTAGTTTCTACATGGTGAAACCAAAATGTATAAAAATGGCCTTCATTAAAATCTGACAATGTGCACTTTGACCACAAGTGATTTTTTTTCTATTACAAATCTCAAATTGTGGAGTACAGAGGCAAATAATTCAATAAAGGGCACTGTATATATACTCTTTCGGTATAATAAACAAAATAACTCTCCAGCTGGTATTTTATCACTTTATGACATACGTGGTGACATATAGTGCTTTTTCAGTGAAAATCTAAAACATACAGATTCAGCTTTTTCGTGAACTTTGGAGAAATTAGAAACAGCTAGAGTTCTATGAAATGTCCAGCAAAAGCCAGATATAAAGATAAATTACTTTGAATAATGCAGCTTTATGTTTGCTGAGGTTCGCTTTCGATAATCACAATTTTTTGACACTAGAAATATTTAACAAGGATCAAATGTACCTTGTCTGATTGCAAAACCTCTGTAAAGTTCTGGTATTTTGCAGTGAGTTCTCAACTGGGTTTTTTGCATTGAACTTATTTCCAGCATATGTCTTAGCTTAGAATGATTACATTGTTCAGCAGTTTGCCGTACACTTGGGTTTTAAGCCCATAGCTCAAAATGTGTTTACAGGTGAAAGGTGCAGTATGTAGTTGGCTTTCTGTATGTAAGGGCATGATAATGGAGAACAGAGGAGTAAGTCTTCATTGCAAGCAGCCAGTGTGAATGGCTGTACTGTGGCTGGATGTGTGAAACTAAATTGAGACAGAGTGCGCTTGTGTGGAAGGTATACCAAGGTTGTATCCCAGTTCAATTTGATACTGCTGAATGTAAAATTAAGATGCTGTCTAAGTTTGGTTAGCGTAGTTTTCTTTGTCAATTGGCAGCATTTATTGCAATAGCCAAAATCCCTACTATGTAATCCATTAGAATTATCCAAAGTGAAGGGGATCAAGGATCATAGAATAGCAGAGGGAGCACAGTGAAGCTTTTTGAGTCCAGCTCTGCAACTGATTCTCACATTGTATCTAAAATTAGGATCCATCAGTGACAGCAATGTCAGAATGGAATTCTATGATGTTAGACTATATTTGGAATTGGGATTGCACTAACGCTGCCTGTGAAACAATCGAAAGACAGTGGATATTTTTAAGGCAGAGATAGATAGATTCTTGATCAGTACAGCTGGTATGGGGAGAAGGCAGAGGCATGGGGTTAGGAGGGAGAGATAGATAGCCATGATTGAATGTAGACTTGATGGGCCGAATGGCCTAATTCTACTCCTATTCCTTATGACCTTAAGAATAAGGAGTAGGCCATTTGGACGGAGATGAGGGACGAAAATGTCACCCAGAGAGTTGTGAATCTGTGGAATTCTCTGCACAGAAGACAGTGGAGGCCAATTCACTGGATGTTTCCAAGAGGGAGTTAGATTTAGCTCTTAGGGCTAAAGGAATCAAGGGATTTGGGGGGAAAAGCATGAAATCATTGATTTTAGATGATCAGCTATGATCATGTTGAACTTGAATGGCCGAATAGCCTACTCCTGCACCTATTTTTCTATGTTTCTATGAAACATTATTTGTACTTTTTCATTAAAATATGTATACATTTTAGCTTTGCACACGCTCTGCTGGTGGCTAGACTTCAAACTCTGGAATGATAAAATGTGGCCTTCTATGGTCTTGTACATTTTACATGCAATATTACAAACATTTCTCTTTTTATGTCAAGCTCTCACCAGTTTTGGTGGGATTCAGCAGTGGCGTACAGGTGAAAAGTGCTTGGTCAATAGCCGCACCTGGATTTCTGTACTATTTGGATGAAGTTATCAAAGATTTGAAATTATCTCTGATCCACAGACCAGGTCAGTGGTTTTGTTAATTGGCCAACCCAGTGTAAGTGTGAAGAAGATTCCTGACCCGAAGCACTATCTGCCCATTTCCCTCCACAGATGCTGCTTGACTTGCTGAGTTTCTCCAGCAGTTTGTGCTCAAGATTCCAGTATTTGCTCATAATTTTCACAACATATATTTAAATTGAAATGCATTGTGATCGTATTGAATCCACTGATACACAGGATGGAGACGCAAGACATTGCAGATCTCTTGTGAATCCATCCTGTGTTTCAATGGGTTCAATGTGATCACAAGGCATTCCTGTTTAAATGTATCTGTTGGGAAAGTTGTGAAGTATATTGAAGGTTGGGCAGATTTATAAGATGCTATATATGTTGCCAGGACTCGAGGGCCTGAGCTACAGGAAGAGGTTGAGTAGGTTAGGGCGTTATTCCTTGGATCACAGGAGGATGAGGGGCGATCATATAAGATCGTGAAAGGAATAGGTAGGGTAAATACACAGGGTTTTTTACCCAGAGTAAAGGAATCAAGAACCAGAGGAAAGATTTAATAGGATCCTGAGGGTCAACATTTTTACAGGTGGGTGTATAGAATGAGCTGCCAGAGCTGGTTGAGGCAGGTACTATCACAACGTTTAAAAAACATTTAGATAGGTACATGGATAGGATAGGATAGGTTTTTGGAGGGATATGAGCAAAACGCAGGCAGATGGGGCATGTTGGTCGTCATAGGCAAGTTGGGCCGAAGGGCCTGTTAACACATTGAATGACTCAACAACTCAATTTAATCAGAAAAGTTATATTTATAAATATTACATTTCAGCTATTATAATTATAGAGTAACACTTTCTATAACAATTGAATGAGTCACACATTTGACTCGATTGAATGTAAAGAGATTTATAGCTTTTGGCATATATGCTGTTTAGAGGACAGATTAATAGTTTACAGTCAAACCGAGTATGGAGTGGAGCATTTGTCCAGACTTTTGTGTTTAAGTCTCTGGAATGAGACTTGTATCTACAGCCATCTCCATGAGGGGACAGGAGAATGACACTGACAGCCACGACTGACACTGGATGAGAATTAAAAGGAATGCGTTTGGGGAGGGTCGGGACACTAGGACCCAGCACAGTCAGACCTCGTTGTGTGAGAGTCTGCAGTGTGGAAACTTCAGGCCCGGTGCTGAGCCTAGGACCCGGGTAAGGCGACAGCTGCGGCTTGCTGGAGGGCGGTGGAACGGCGAGGATCGGTAGAGTCAATGGCGGAGGCCCGCTTTGATCCTGATTTAACAAGGTTTGGGCTGTGCTGGAATTGACCCAATCGGGGTTGGACTGCTGCAATGCACTTTGAGAACTTTTTATCCATTATGGACCATGATCAGAATTTCATTACTTGTCCAACATGTATATGAACACTTATTAAACAAAGTACATGCCTGTTGCTCTTGTATAATGACAGGACTGAACATGACTGGGATGCTTTCAACAAGAACCTGCTCTGCTGACACGCTTGGTCTCCAAGAGCACAGTTCCAATGAGGCTTTGTGAGCAATGCAAGACTGTCTCCTCAAAAAGCATAACCATGCGTGGCATTTATAATTAAGATTCTGACATTTAGAAAGCACGGCTAGCTTTCTCGATGCAGTGATGTTTACTGACCATGACATTTATTGTCCAATGCTTTTCTGTATTCAAGCAAACAATAGGTGTTAAAGGTCCTGTCCCACGATGCGAGTTTACCCAAGAGCTCTCCCCAGTTTAAAAAAAAATCAAACTCGTGGTACTACATCACGAGTATTTTTTTACACTTGGACATTTTTCACGGTGTTGAAAAAACTTCACGAGTTACCGCGTTTCCCGAGTACCTGCCGTTAACTTTACGAGCCGCTACGAGACATCCACGAGCTCCGACGTACCCGCTATGTACATTCTACGTACTTACCACTCGTTTGATTTTTTTTTAAACTCGGGAGAGCTCTTGGGTAAACTCACATCATGGGACAGGGGCTTTATGCTATTGCCAGTGATAGCTTTTTCCGTACTTCTTCGCCCACTTCTGTAGACTGGCTATTTCCCCTGGAACAGAGCAGTACAGCACAGGAACACGCCCTTTCAGCCGAACACGAGGCCTGGTTAATCTAAGCTCCTCTGCCTACACATGATCTTAACTCCTCCATCCCCTGCATACTCATGTGCCTGTCTAAAAGCCTGTTGAATGCAACTTTAGTATCTGTTCCCACCACAACTCATGTTAAAAATCCTCTACTCCTGAAATGTTGACAATCCATTTCCTTATACTTATGGTGCCTGACCTGTTCAGTTCCTCCAGCAGCTCTCCTTTATTTGCTGTAGATTCCAGCATCTGTAGTCTCTTGTGCCTCCTTGCATAAGTAGTCAGCATTGACTTGATGGGCTGTGTGGCCTCCTTTCAAGCTGTAACAATTCCACAATTCTAATTACAGTAGGCATTAGCATCAGTTGTGGCAGATACTATAACAGCATTCAAACTATACTTGGGTAGGTACATGGAATGGTTTTGAGGGAAATGGGCCAAACGTGGGCAAGTGGGACTGACCTAGATCGGGCATGTTTGTCGAGTTGGGCTGAAGGGTACAGTTTTCGTTCTGTATGATTCTACTTAGAATGCATGTGCAGGAAAAATATTTGATTTGATTAGGAATAGGTTTAATTAATCTGACTGGAATGAGATAGGAGTTAGATGGGTGAGTGGGTGAATAAATTGTGATCGGCTGAATTACCATCTTTGTTTATTTATCTTGTATTTTAGATTGGGTGTATTAAAAAATAAATATGAGCATCTCTGCAATTTTCTGCATCAACATAAACAAGTACCTTTGTGCAATCCTGTGCTGCAGCCAATTGTTACAAATGCTGTGTCAGGTTGAGGACAAAATTTACTTTCTCACAATCTCACCACTTCCGACTGCCTTGCTGCGCACATTTTTGGATATTTTCCATTTCCTTTCACATTGTCTCAGAAATAAATCTCTGTTAGCTTCTCTCAGGGCTATTTCATTGGCTTAGCAATCCACTGATGTGCCGATACTTGCTTTAAATGTGGGCCAGCCACTGTAGATTTAAACTGCACTCGAGGACTGGAACATTTGACATCGGCTGGGAGCTTCACTCCACTCACTCTGGAATGGTGCAGATGGGAAAGGAAGTTGGATCCCAGGTTAGAGGGAGTCTTCTTATTGAGAAAGACCTGGGGAGCAGGGTTACCTGGTTGGGGCATCAATTAGGTGGCGATTATGATATCAAGTATCATGTGAGGTTATGGAGATGTGTTGGGCTGCTGGTGTTGGGACCATAATTTAGTTGGGGGAGGATTGAGGTTGAGATATGATGATGATGGTGGTGTAGGGGAAGGGCTGTTTGAGTCAGGCTTGTCAGGGGTGTTGTAGTATGGGTCACTGGTAGAAGAACTACAGATAGGGGTAACTAATTTATTTGGGTAGTTAGGTAAATACTACTTAATTTCAATAGTTGAAACTTGCTCAGGTTGGCCACCTTCAAGTTGCCATCAAAGCATGACTCTCAATTGTTATACTTTCTTTGGCATGAATCACACATCATGCAGCGCAAGCATATGTGCATGTTGCAGTATACAACCATGCATTGCAGCTGTTGGATGCTGATTATGTCTGGATTCCTCCATGTGCTTATGTATGTCGAGAGCGACTCGCCAGCCCTGCAAACACGCGCCAGCCCCGGCTTCCCATCCGCATCTGCCGTCGCATCAGCTTGAGAGCGTGAGAATTGGGCCAAATGCTTGATTCTCACGCTGAATGCGTGAGAGTTGGCAGCTCTGGTATTGTATAGGTAGAAGAACCAGAAGCAACTTCCTGAACATTGATAGATTGATAATGAGAACAGTAAGTGGCTGATTACCAAAATGATTGATTTTCTCATAAAATGCTGTTGCATAGCATCCATAACCAATGCATTGTGCAATTATATTTCCAGGTCAACTAACAAAGGGACATGTAGAAATCTGAACTAATAACAGAAAGTGCTGGAAATAGCCTGTGGCCTCATGGTATCATATTTTATCCTGCATGGGTAGCTTACAATCCAGTGGTATGAACATTAAAGTTTACAAACCCAGATGCTCTCTTCCCACACACATTAACCTAGCGACCGAGTTTTCATCTTCATTTGTTCACCATTCTCATCCTTTTCTCCCTCTCCAGCTTCCATCTGCCCAATATTCCTTCCCCATCTGGTTCCATGTATCAATTACCAGCTATCTCAATGCCTCTCACCTTCACATACACCACCACCCCCCTCCCCCACCCCCACCCTTATGTATGCTATAGACTGGTAATCTTTCTTCTACCCTTTCAACTAGTATTTGACCAGTTCCAACAATGCAGCAGACTTTTGCCACCATCTCAATTGTTATGAAAAGTTATTTAGTTCTGGGGCCAATTAGGGATGCATAATATTTGTTAGCCTGATCTATGATGTCTGGATTCCATTAATAAGTTACCAAAGAAATCAGACTGGATCTCTTGAGATTGAAACAAGAGTTAATCAAAGCATCTTTCAGCATTAAAGGTTAACCTAGTTTCTTTCTTGGAGACGCAAGAACCTGCAGATGCTGGAACTGTGAGCAAAAACACAAAAGGCTGGAAGAACTCAGCGTGCCAGGCATCATTTGTGGAGGGAATGGGCAGACAATGTTTTGGGTTGGGAAACGTCATCCATCCATTCCCTCCACAGATGTTCAGTTCAGTTTAGTTTATTGTCACGTGTACTGCGGTACAGTGAAACGCTTCTTGTTGCGTGCAGTCAGCAGAAAGACAATACTTGATTAGAATCGATCCATTTACAATGTATAATAATAGAGGAGCCACAAAGATTGTGTTCCTTCAGATTTTTGTATCTTGCTCCAGTTCACTCTTCGTGGCTGCTGTCAAATCTATGGTTTCTTGTAATATTTTAATACCTTGACCAAAACATCTTCTACTCATCCTGTGGGAATGCAATAGGAAGGCGAAGAATCCAGAAAAAAAATGTCACGTGTGCAAAGAGAGAAATGGTTTATTTTTAATACTTTTGTCATCTACAATTGTCTGAAGAATTAACCGATTCCACTGTATGTTTCCTGTAATTATCAATTGTGTTGGAAGGTCGAGTCACTTATTCAAGCAAGTTACTTGGATCAAGTTCTTAACAACCTAACTGACTTCCAGCTAGCACTGCCTGTGTGATTATTTGATTGTGCCACCCATTAAAATTAATGACACATTGATATTGATTAATGTTTGGCAATGCCAGAATTCATCAGTGATAAGATAGCAAAAATGATTTAGATACATAGAAAAATAGGTGCAGGAGTAGGTCATTTGGCCCTTCAAGCCCGCACCGCTATTCAATATGATAATGGCTGATCACCTAAAATTAGTACCCCGTTCGTGCTTTTTCCCCATATCCCTTGATTCCTTTACCCCTAGGAGCTAAATCTAACTCTCTCTTGAAAACATCCAGTGAATTGCCCTGCACTGCCTTCTGTGGCAGATAATTCCACAGATTCACAACTCTCTGGGTGAAAAGGTTTTTCCTCATCTCAGTCTTAAATGGCCTACCCCCTATTCTTCGACTGTTCTGGACTTCCCCAACATTGGGAACCTACGCTGCACTCCCTTAATAGCAATAATGTCCTTCCTCAAATTAGGAAACCAAAGTTGCACACAATACTCCATGTGCAGTCTCACCAGGGCCCTGTACAACTGCAGTAGGACCTCCTTGCTCCTAAACTCAAATCCTCCCACAATTAAGGCCATTAGCTTTCTTCACTGCCTGCTGTACCTGCATGCTTACTCTCAGTGACTGATGTACAAGCACATCCAGGTCTCGTTGCACCTCCTCTTTTCCTAATCTGACACCATTCAGATAATAATCTGCCTTCCTGTTCTTGCCACCAAAGTGGATAACCTCACATTTATCCACATTAAACTGCATCTGCCATGTATATTCCCACTCACCCAACCTATCCGTCACCCTGCAGCCATATAGCCTCCACCTCGCAGCTCACACTGCCACCCGGCTTTGTGTCATCTGTGCTGAGATGTCACAATTAATTCCCTCGTCTAAATCGTTAATATATATTGTAAATAACTGGGGTCCCAGCACCGAGCCTGGTGGCACCCCACTAGTCATTGCCTGCAATTCTGAAAAGGACCCGTTAATTCCTACTCTTTGCTTCCTATCTGCCAACCAGTACTTTATCCATGTCAATACCCTGCCCCCAATATCCTGTGCTCTAATGTTGTACACAAATCTCTTGTATGGGACCTTGTCCTTTTTGAAAGGCTTTTAGAGAGTCCACTGGCTCTCCCTTATCCATTCCACTTGTTACATCCTCAAATAATTCCAAAAGATTAGTCAAGCATGATTTCCCCTTCATAAATCCATACTGACTTTGACTGATCCTGTCACTGATTTCCAAATGTGCTGCTATAACATCTTTATAATCGACTCGAGCATCTTCCCCACTACCGATGTAAGGCAAACTGGTCTATAATTCCCCATTTTCTCTCTCCCTCCCTCCTTTCTTAAAAATCCTGATAAGCAAGGATGTAATGCTGAGATTTTATAAAGCGCTGGTCAGGCCACATTTGGAATATTGTGCGCAGTTTTGGGACCCATATCTAAGGAAGGATGTGCTGGTATTGGAGAGGGTGAAGTGGAGGATTATGAGTATGATCCCGGGGATGATTGGGTTAATGCATGAGGAACATTTGATGGCTCTGTGTCTGTACTCACTGGAGTTTAGAAGAATGAGGGGGGATCTCATTGAAACCTACTGAATAATGAAAGGCCTAGATGTGGATATGGAAAGGATGTTTCCAGTAGTGGGAGAGTCTAGAACCAGAGAGCATAGCCTCAGAATAAAAGGATCTGCCCTTAGAATGGAAATGAGGAGGAATTTCTTTAGCCAGTGGTGAATTTGTGGAAATCATTGTGACAGATGATTATGGAGGCCAAGTCACTGGGTATTTTTAAAGCAGAGATTGATAGGTTCTTGATTTGTAAAAGTGTCAAAGGTTACAGGGAATGGTAGAATACTGGGGTTGAGAGGGAAACATAGATAAACCATGATCAAATTTTAGAGCAGACTTGATGGGCCATATGGCCTAATTCTGCCCGTATGGTCCTATGGTCTTATAAATAAGGATTATATGTAAGGCACAAAAGTAGCCAGCTTCTCTGAAGGAGCATACAGGTCCACAGAGGCTACTATTAAATGGCTCCGAGCAAATCTAGTGGGGAAGATAATGGATTTGGTCATTTCAGCCAACTTTACATGTCAGAATGGTATTGCTGGAATAAACTTGGCAGCATGTTCGTAGTTCACAGCTGCGCTTCACAAGCAGAGAGCTGGATTAATCAATTCATGATGGAATCTCAGTGCTGCAGTTGACACAGATGATCTGAACAAAAGTGTGCCTTTCCTTGAAAGATAAGGACCTTTTGCCCCCTAAGGAGAGTTTGTGGTTGTTAGCACTTTTTACACCCCAGGATTCTCCAAAGTGCTTAATAGTCAATGCTGTAATTTGCAGCTCGTTGTTGTAATTTGGCAGTCTCCAGGGATCAAGAGTGGCTTGTTTCCACTGTGATTTTGTGGGATCTGAGTTACTTAATAGGTGACTATGAGCATTGATGTGGGATCTGCTGATTCTGTGACACGTGAGGCAGATGGTACATGATGGTGCAGGTGAGTGGGTGAGTAATATGGAAGGTTTATGTATGTATGTAGCTGAGTGACAGGCTTTGGGGTGAATTTATGTGAATATTGGTAGTATAAAATGGAATAGGTGTAGGCTTACTGTAAATTAGTAATTGATGGTCATTGCAGAGTCAGTGGGCCAAGGCCACCCACCATTTCCGCTAAGCTTTTGCTTGCTCCTATCGCAGTAGCTGCATGGATGCTCTATTTTGAGCTGTCATAGGCCAGGGATTTTCATGTGTTGTTGATGATGTTATAGTTTTTCCGAGGAAGCTTTGACAACTTATTTGAATCAATTTCAATATTCTCCTGCTCCTCTCTTGCCATAGTAGAGCTCAAAGTCAGATACTTGACGTCAGGCCTGATGCTAAATTAATATCCTGCTCCACCTCTCCTGCCTTCTTCAATGATTTGCATACTCAGAGGTACATCCAACAGAACTGTGGCCTCAAGGCTCCAAAGACCTTGGTTCAGTCCTGACTTCAGGTGTTCTGTGTGTTTGCATGTTCCTCCCGTGACTGTGGAAATTTCCTCTTGGTGCTCCTTTTCCTTCCACATATCAAGAATATGCAGGTTGGTAGGTTAATTGGCCACTGTAAATATCCCCAAACATGTAGCTGGGTGGCGGAATTTTCGGGGGGGTTTCATGTAAATGTTGGTCGAATAAAATGTGATTAGTAGGATTCATGTAAATGGGTGATGGATGGTCATTGCAGACTCAGTGGGTCAACTCCATGCTTTAAGCCACTGTTCTGACTTCCCAAATTTAGCCGTACAATTATTCTACGTGTTTTAGTATGGTATCACTGACTTTATAAATAGAATGTCAGAATATAGAAAGTATGCTAAACACTTGTAGATGAATGGTTAAACTGCAACTCAATGCTAGGGGCAAGTGTCCACACCTTGCCTGAGCAGTGATGTTCTCCTTTATGTAGGGAGGACTTTGAAAAATGCAGATTGTCGCAATTGTGTAAATTGATGTGAACACACAGCAGCCAAATTAATTTTTTTCTTGCAACATTGCCAAACAAGTTTTAGATGAGATGCATAGATAAGGAAGTGTTAAGGTGCAAGAGCAGGACAAAGGGAATGAAGATCAAGGAAAATGTAGAATAAATGTCTGAAGAAGGGTCTCGACCCGAAACGTCGCCTATCTCCTTCGCTCCTTAGATGCTGCTGCACCCGCTGAGTTTCTCCAGCTTTTTGTGGAGTCTGAAGAAGGGTCTCGACCCGAAACGTCGCCTATCTCCTTCGCTCCTTAGATGCTGCTGCACCCGCTGAGTTTCTCCAGCTTTTTGTGTAACCCTAGAATAAATCATTTGTGTTAAAGAAGGAACTGCAGATGCTGGAGAATCGAGGGTTACACAAAAAGCTGGAGAAACTCAGCGGGTGCAGCAGCATCTAAGGAGCGAAGGAGATAGGCAACGTTTCGGGTCGAGACCCTTCTTCAGACTGGTCAGGGATCAGGGAAACGAGAGATATAAACAGTGATGTGGAGAGATAAGGAACAATGAGTGAAAGATATGCAAAAAAGTATTGGTGATAAAGGAAGCAGGCCATTGTAAGCTGTTTGTGGTGTGAAAATGAGAAGCTAGTGCGACTGGGGGGGGGGGGGGAGATGGAGAAGGAATGTCAGGGCCAGAGGGCAGAGGGAGAGGTGGGGGGGAGGCAGTCTGGGTTAACAGAATTGAGAAAATTCAATGTTTAAGCCCAGAGGATGCAGACTCCCCAAGCGGAATATGAGGTGCTGTTCCTCCAACTTGCGGTGTTGCTCACTCTGGCCATGGAGGAGGCCCAGGACCGAGAGGTCGGATACGGAGTGGGAGGGGGAGTTGAAGTGCTGAGCCACCGGGAGGTCGGATTGGTTATTGCGGACCGAGCGGAGGTGTTCGGCGAAACGATCGCCCAGCCTCCGCTTGGTCTCACCGATGTAGATCAGCTGGCATCTGGAGCAACGGATGCAGTAGATGAGGTTGGAGGAGGTGCAGGTGAACCTCTGTCGGACTTGGAATGACTGCTTGGGTCCCTGAAAGGAGTGGATGGGGGAGGTGAAGGGACAAGTGTAGCATCTCTTGCGGTTGCAAGGGAAAGTGCCCGGGGAAGGAGTGGAGCGGGAGGGAAGGGAAGAATTGACGAGGGAGTTGCGGAGGGAGCGGTCTTTGCGGAAGGCAGACAGGGGGGGAGATGGGAAGATGTGGCGAGTGGAGGGGTCACGTTGGAGGTGACGAAACTGGCGGAGGACTATCTGTTGTATGCGCTGGCTGGTGGGGTGAAAGGTGAGGACCAGGGGGACTCGGCCCTTGTTGTGAGTGGGGGAATGGGGAGAGAGGGCAGTGTTGCGGGGTATGGAGGAGACCCTGGTGCGGGCCTCATCTATAGTGGGGGAGGGGAAACACCGTTCTCTGAAGAACGAGGACATTTGCGATGACCTGGTGTGGAACACGTCATCCTGGGAGCAGATGCGGCGTAGACGGAGGAATTGGAAATAGGGGATGGAGTCCTTACAGGAAGCAGGGTGGGAGGAAGAGTAGTCCAGGTAGCTGTGGGAGTCAGTTGGTTTGTAGTGGATGTCAGTCAGGAGTGTATCACCTGCAATAGAGATGGTGAGGTCAAGGAATGGTAGGGAAATGTCGGAAATGGTCCAAGTGAATAAATCTAGAATAAATCATTGTTAGCTGGGAGAAGATAAAAACAAAGCAAACAGAGATAAAATGTAGTTGGAGGCAGTAAAACTGGTTGGAGAACTGGGAAGGGGGAGGGATGTAGAGAGAGGGAAAGCAAGGGTTACTTGAAGTTAGAGAAGTCGATGTTCATACCTCTGGGGTGTAAGCTGCATGTGAAATAAGAGGTGCACTTCCTAATCTCTGTATCTCCCTCTCCCCTGACATCAGTCTGAAGAAGGGTCTCGGCCCGAAATGTCGCCCATTTCTTCTCTCCAGAGATGCTGCCTGTCCCGCTGAGTTACTCCAGCATTTTATGCCTATCTTCAGTTTAAACCAGCATCTGTAGTTATTTTGCTACACATCCTTCATTACAATGGTGATTACACTGCAACATTGGTTCATTGGCTGTAAAGTGCATTAGAGTGTCCTGACATGGTGAATTGCACTATAGAGGTGCTAATTTCTCTTTTCTTTCACAGTCTAGGCTTTCCTGGGTTGTTTTGTAAATCTGTCTTGGCAATAACTTGGTTTCTATTCATTGCACCAATTATACAAGAAAGGGGTAATTTGATTCTTCTTGGCAGAGCTCTCCTTTCTCAGCAGGATTCTTTCTTCCCTGAGTTGGTTTTGTGATCATTGAGGTTTAGATTTAGGTTTATTATCGCCAAGTGTACTGAGATCATAATCCTAATCATAATAAATATAATCGTAATTTATTAGCCAAGCACGTTTTGCAACATACGAGGAATTTGATTTGCCATACAGGCATAGCAAAACAAAACAACCTTTGTTTTGGATTCTATCCAATCAAACACTATATATAATATTATATATACATTCAAACAAGCCCAACTCAAGTGCAATAGACACTGCAATGGAAAAGGTATAGAGTGAAGAATATATCAGCATGGCAGACAAGTTTGAGAGACAAAGTCCAATGTTCCCAAAGAGGTGAAGGGGAATAGAACTGTATCCTAGTTTATGGAAGGACTATTCAGAAGCCTGATAACAGAGGAAGAAGCTGTGTCTGGTGGTGCGTGCTTTCAAGCTTCTGTATCTTCTGCCCAACAGGAGCAGGGAGAAGAAGGAATGACCGGGTGGAGTTGGTCTATGATTGTGTTAATTACTTATCTGAAGCGGCAGGAAGTGTAAAATATGTCAGTGGTGGGGAGTCTGTCTGTGTGATGGACTGTGTCCCACAATGGCACAGTAGTGCTACTGATAGAACTGCTGCCGCACAGCGCCAGAGACCCGAGTTTGCTCCTAACCTCGGGAGCTGTTGGCGTGGAGTTTGTACGTATTCCCGGCAAATGCGTGAGTTTCCTCCTGGTGCTCCGGTTTCATCCTACATTGCAAAGATCTGCAGGTTTATAAATTAATTGGCCTCTGTAAATTGCCCCAAGTCTGTAGGGCGTGGATGCGAAAGTGGAATAACATAGAAGTAGTGTGAATGGCTGATCAATGGTTGGCGTGGACTCAATGGGCTGAAGGGCCTGTTTCCATGCTGTATCTCTAAATTAAACTAAACTCTGCAATTTCTTGCAGTTTCAGGCAAAACAGCTCCCAAACCAAACTGAGATGCAACGCGACATGCTGTCAATAGCGCATCCGTAGAAGTTTGTAAGAATCATTCAAGTCCAGATCTTTTTTGTCATCAAGCATATCTCCACTATCAAATGTTCCTTGTGACAATGTCAGTAGAAAAGCAAATTTTATTTTTTAACACCATCTGTTTCACACAAGAATCGTCCTTTTTGAGTAATAATAAACACATTTTATGCTGTCTGGCAATCAAGCATGTTGAAGCTAGGAACTAGTTGCAGAACAGGACACAACATTGTTGAAATGTGACAAATAAAATAGCATTATAAACCATTGTAATGAAGAAGAAAGGAAGGATAATAACAATTGGGAATGACTAACATGAGGCTGGGAAGTGACCTTTAATTTTGCTTTCACCTACTCCCTTTAAATGGCCTGCATTTTATGTATCAAGATCCTCAAACCATGCATGATGCTCACTAGTGTTATGTGTTGCCCGTTCTGGTAACCATAGGAGCACTGCTGATGTATCTATCATATAAGTAGAGACTCACAGGAGTCCTTTTTCCAAATAAACCAGGTTAGAAGTTTATTCCTGCCTGCATGAGCTGAGTAGTGTGATCGTGTCCCCCAGTTCTGATGGTAAGGCTGTTGGCCTGAAACGCTAAGTCTGTTCTTTTCACCATAGATGCTCGGTTATTATTAGCAATATTCATTTAATTCTTTCACTATTCTTCTTGTTCTTAAAATTGTAAAATTGCCCTTGCTCCAGGGCACTTATATTTTATCTTCTCATCAAATTTATTTACGAGATGCGAGATTTAGTTGGTTAACTTTTATGATGACGACAGAGTTTCCTCAAGCATATAAATGCACGTTATCAAGCATATAAATGCTGGGCACAAGTGGGAAAATAAATCAAATAGTATTGTGTAGGAAGGAACAGCAGATGCTGGTTTAAACCAAAGATAAATGCAAAATGCTGGAGTAACTCAGCGGGACAGGAAGCATCTCTGGGGAGCATCATTGGGCAGCTTACACCCCAGTGTTCCTTCTCTCTCCATCCCTCCCCCTTCCCAGTTCTCCGACCAGTCTGACTGTCCCTGATTACATTTTATCTGCTTGCTTTGTTGTTACCTTCTCATAGCTAACAATGATCTATTCTACATTTTCCTTGATCACCACCCCCTTTGATGTCTCATTCTCACCTTACACTTCCTTATCTCTGTATCTCCCCCTCCCCTGACTCTCAATCTGAAGAAGGGTCTCAACCGGAAATGTCACCCATTCCTTCTCTCCAGAGGTGCTGCATGTCCCCCACTGAGTTACTCCAGCATTTGTGTCTATCTTCAGCATTGAGTACTTGGCAGGTTGGGCATTGAACACATTATGAAGATAGCTGGCATGTTTATTTTAATTCTGCACTCTATCTCTCTCTTTACTCTTCTACTTGTACTTGAGTTTGACCTGATTGTATTCAGGATAGTATTATCTGACTTGAAAGGATAGCATGCAAAACAAAGGCTTTCTCTGTCCCTCAGTACAAATGGCAATAATAAAACCTAAACCTAAATCTAATTCCTGTTGGAGTGGTTGGTTGCTGCCTTAAACAAATGAAGCTTCATAAACCTAAGCTCATGAACAGGATCTTTGATGGAACCGTCAGCTGGGATATCATGTGGCTCATGTTCTCAGTTCAATCAGACAGCCTCCTAATTTAGAGTTTTGATAGTGAAAGCTCTCCTTGTTACATTTTGTCTTCAGGACGTCTTCCTCCAGTCAGATTATATTTCTCATAATGAGCCATGAATACCTTCGAAGGCCATCAGGCAGAAATAGCATCTTAATCTATAGAGGCAATTTGAAACTTCATAAAATCCACTCTTTCTCAATTATCACCTGTGCATTTACCTGTACATGGTTTTGGAATGTAGCTGTTAAAGAAGGAACTGCAGATGCTGGAGAATCGAGGGTTACACAAAAAGCTGGAGAAACTCAGCGGGTGCAGCAGCATCTAAGGGGCGAAGGAGATAGGCGACGTTTCGGGTCGAGACCCTTCTTCAGACTGGTCTGAAGAAGGTTCTCGACCCGAAACGTCGCCTATCTCCTTCGCCCCTTAGATGCTGCTGCACCCACTGAGTTTCTCCAGCTTTTTGTGTAACCTTTGGAATGTAGCTCTTCCTTTTATTGAAGGTCTCCACATACTGTGCACAACACATCCTCTGCACCTTGCAAGGACTTTGCCCTGATTGTATCTATCCCCCGTTCTTGAACTGGGGCTTTGGGGTGTGCGAGTTGTTTTTTTGATTTTTACGGGAGTGCTTGTGCATTTATTTGTACGCTGCTTTCTCTTGGGTCAGTTTATTTAGAATTGTGTATAGTCAGAGTTACGAGAGTGAAGCAGCAGGTTCAACTTTTAATGATATAACTGGTGCTATCCAAGGCCACAGCTGTTGGCTTTCTCCCTCTGTTGCTGTTATACTGCATTTGCCGATATCTAGTTATGTACCTTTCTTTGCAGACAGGAAATAAAGAAGTTAAAAGAGTAACAGAAAGCATAAAACATATTCCAACAATTTGTAAAACCACGTTAAAACAATAGCTGATATAGAAGATGGGTGTAGGTCAAGAAGAAAATCAAAATTTCTTTGTCCCACTGTATGGTTTGGAGGCCTTTCTTTCCAAGCTGTATGACTAGGACTATAATGGAACAAGTGAGAGGTGTCATATGGCTGAGACTAGCTCTACATCATGTATAAATATCTTCTACAACTTTGGGCTATGAGGTGGATTAATTTTTTTTAATGATTTTCTCTTTCAGAGCCTCAAGGGTGCTTTTTGGGACACAGTGAAATGAAATTCTTTTGATTTCAGCTTTAAGAATCCTTTATTGCAGTATATGGGTACATATTCGGAGTTTTTGGCTTATCCTTAAAGGTTGGCTTTACTGAGGATACAGACCAACTGAAATACATTAAAGAACTGGAGCTGTGGATAAGATGTTGATTGTTATTTGACTAGTAATCCATTGGTGTGAACAGGTGATCTAAATTGAAATATCACCAGGACAATAACATTTATTTAGTTTAATAAAAAGCTGGAATAAAAAAGTATGTCAGTAATCTGTGTCAGTGACAGGATACTAAAAAACCCCATCTGTTTCATTACCAGTCATCTAGAATGGAATAGTTCTATATTTGACTCACCACACAATGGTGTCTTCTTGATGTTTTCAAGAGAGTTGGATATAGCTTAAGGGATATGGGGAGAAAGCAGATATGGGGTGCTGCTTCTGGATGATCAGCCATGATCGTATTGAATAGCGGTGCTGGATCAAAAGGCTGAATGGCCTGCTCCTGTACCTATTTTCTATGTTTCTATGTCTACTGATTGCAGCCACCGCCCTTTATGCAAGCAATGACTCCAACTATTGAAATGTTTTCCCTCGAAATGTACGGAAACAAAAAGACATCACCTCTGCGCAAGAGTCAATGTACAGTGACCAATTATCCTACCAATTACCCCCTGAGTTCTCATTCTCCATTTTGGTGATCTCCAACAGTCCTGCAAAACTTTGAGATATTTGATCTTCATTGGTCATTGATGTTCTGCCACCTTCAACATGCACTCTGAAATTATATCCCTAAATCTTTTTTGCCTCTGGAACTCTTGGAACAGTTGCTAAAATCTATCTCTTTGACCACTTTGTCTCAATATATTAATATGTGACTCCATGCCAAATTCTGTCTGCTGCTCTGCTGGGAGGTGCCTTGGTACACATTTTTCAGTTTTGAGAGTGCTTTATCAATGCAATTTTTTTAAAATCAGGGTTTCCTGCTATTTGTTATTTAATCTTTTATCTCAGGATGGTGGTTCAATGGAAAAGGTAACTAAAAACACATTGAAATGTACAGTCAGCAAGAGGCAGAATCTATGGAAGGGGAGAATATAAAAGCAAAAATTGCCTGACTACATCACTTTGCACATTAAGTAAATATTTACGAAGCAAAAAAATGGTTATTGTCGGCTATTTAAACAGTTGCCATGGTATCATACAGTGATTTGTGAAAAGATCAAGTGAAGGAGATGGGTTTACCACAAACACACAAGCTTAGCGCTTAGTTGTAAAACATCCGCTGACACATGCTTTCACCTCTGGTCAAAATACATCACTGCATAAAAGAACGGCTTTTTCTTAATTATTTTCTAAATGCTATGGGACAAATTACAATGTAGATGTCTACCCAAAAATGAAAATTGCCCAAGTTTGTCCCATGCACAAAAACAAGGCAAATCCAATCCTGCTAATTGTTGCCCCATCATTATACTCCCCAGAACAACTTGGCTCCAGACCTCATGACAATTTGCCAAACATGGACTAAAGAGTTGAAGCACACTTGCCTTGCTACTTGAGTTGTAGTGCAACTTATTCTTCAAAAGTACAGCTCTTTATTTATTTTTTGTTGGATATCAAAGTGTTGCAAGAGTCATAATTTAGAGGGAATGCTGAAGAAGAAGGAGAAGAATTGCTTATGTTGTTGGTTAAACACATTGAAAGTTTGACTGGAATAAATTTTGAGTCTAATACATCTGATTTGTTGGCAAGCTAAATCGAAGCCAAGAAGCTGTATTAGCTAATGTGGTTTGAGATGATGCGCTTGTTGATTAAGTTAAGATTAAAAAAATTTTTTTGTTGGTTTCCCACTTTGGACCAGGAGATCCATGGCACACGGTACAGTGGATGATATTGCTCAGCGTCATTTAACAGGGAAAGAATTAAGTGAAATATTCTTTTAAGATGAATTTACAGAGAAGCAGGCGCAATTTTTTCTTTGTATTGGGGTGTTTCCGTAAATATGGGTACCAACCTGTGACATAGGTGGCCAAATCTGAAAGTTATTAAATTATAACAAAATACCACAGCATTAAAAATTGGGCATACCCTCTATCCTTTTGAGCTAATTTGTGGTCAAAATTTGACCAAAATATAATTCTTTTAAAATTGGAAAAAAAAACAAGAACAAAAAATTATTTATAATATTTTTAATATACATAAATGAGAAAGAATATAGTAACCTTTCATCAAGTTTGATGTTAATTTACTCAACATTTTCCCGGAACCAAAAGCATCTGTGTAGACAGGAGCATACTTTCAACAAGGATTTGAGTATAGGAGTAAAGAGGTCCTTCTGCAGTTGTACAGGGCCCTGGTGAGACCACATCTGGAGTATTGTGTACAGTTTTGGTCTCCTAATTTGAGGAAGGACGTCCTTGCTATTGAGGCAGTGCAGTGTAGGTTCATGAGGTTAATCCCCGGGATGGCGGGACTGTCATATGAGGAAAGACTGGGCTTGTATTCACTGGAATTTAGAAGGATGAGAGGGAATCTTATAGAAACATATACAATATAAAAGGGATGGACAAGCTTGATGCAGGAAATATGTTCCCAACGTTCGGGGAGTCTAGAACCAGAGGCCACAGTCTAAGAAGAAAGGGGCGGCCATTTAAAACTGGGATGAGAAAAAAACCTTTTTACCCAGAGAGTTGTAAATTTGTGGAATTCTCTGCCACAGAAGTCAGTAGAGGCCAACTCACCGGATGAATTTAAAATATTATTAGATAGAGCTTTAGGGCTTACTGATTGTGAATGATCAGCCATGATCACAATGAATGGCGGTGCAGGCTCGAAGGGTTCCTCCAATACTTCAAAGACAGACAAGTTTTTAGGTTAATTTCTTTGCGAGAAAAGAACGAAAAAGTGCAAAAAATATTTTTACAAACCAATGATTCAAAGCAAATAAAAGTGAACACAGTTTTATTCAGAGCACAGCGGGCCCCCAACGTGACCATTGGGACACTGTCTCTTATACTGATTTCTAAGCTCCATTACAAACTGTCGGCATGTACGAAAACGCACCACGAGGCCCGTAGTTCAGGGTCATTACTACCACAAGTGCAAAAACAAACCGTTAATGCATTGACAATGTCAAAAAACGGGAGGGACTACAGTATGAGACAAATTAGGTGAGCAAACTAGATTTTTATTTCATGATTTTAAGTTCTATTCATTAAGCTTAAACTCAAAATATGAATAATAAAAAAAGAAACAATAAATATAACAACGGTTACTCTACTTTTAATTCACACATTTCACACATGACCAAATGGGCACTGCTACTCGCGTTGTGTTGCAAAAACGTGGGGCATCAGAAAACCAAATCTAATCAGGTGATAAATGTTAAAAATCATAAGCATTATCAGAATTTGGCTTGTATAGCTATTTAATTGTAAAATTAATGTAATCTTTCTGGTATAAATTAGCCTAAGGAATTGATGGAATCCAGCTTGAAGAATGTCACAGGAAAAAGCAAGAAAACACAGGGACATATCTGATATTTTTCTTTGTAAAAGATTTATTTATTTTTGCTTCATATTAATTTGGTTATACACCATGATCCATACTACTTAAAATACAGGATATGAAACAATGGGAATATTACGTAAAAAACAGGAAAATAACCTGGAAGTTTGGAGATCTTCAGTTTCACTATTAAGTGCTGTATTTACGGAAACACCCATTGCTCTATATTTATTTTGGGGTGGCACTGTGGTGCAGCAGTGGAGTTGCTGCCTTACAACGCCAGAGACCCGGATTCAATCCTAACTACATCTGCTTGCCTGTACGAAGTTTGTACATTCTCCCTGTGACATGCATGTGTTTTCTCTGGGATCTCCGGTTTCCTCCAATACTTCAGAGACGTATAAGTTTGTAGGTTAATTGGCTTGATATAGTTGTAAATTGTCCCTAGTGTGTGCAGGAAAGTGTAAATATGCGGGGCTTGCTGGTTGGTGCGTACTCAGTGGGCTGAAGGGCCTGTTTCCACATTATATCTCTAAACTAAACTGAACTAACTGCAGTTTGAAGGAAATTTACGTAAGTCACTGGTCCCAATCAAAAGAATGTTACGTCTATTGCTTCCATGTCATCTACAAAGAAGAATCATTTTGACAGCATAATGATATCATTGTCATTTATATTTAATTCAATTCAAAGTCCATCTGAAAGGCACCATTTTTTCTTCCCTTTTCATTATTGATTTGGTTTGCTGACAGCTTCTCCAGTTTGTGTTCAGCTGGCATGTGCCCGGTTTTACTGACTGACCCAGTTAAACGTAAGTGCATGTTACAAAGAGCCGAGTCACACTCACCAAACATTAACAGGATTTGATTACGGTTAATAGGGAAAGTGACCTTTTGCGGTGTAAGGTCTCTCTCCTTTGCTGGGAAATAAAATATCTAAACGTGAGGCTTCCATTTTCACCCCCAGTAGCTCCACTGTAACTGCTTTGCCCAATTTGGAATGTCCCGCAGAGGCTGCCACAATGTCTTAATCCAGATAGAAAGATAGAGATATGGAAAAAGTGGGAGGGAGAGAGAGAAGGAACCAGCTCGGATAAAGGCCATTCTGCATGTTGAGCAATTGCTGATCATCAAGCACTCATTTTTACACCAATCCTATCCTAACCTATTTTATTCTCCCTGTATCCCCAGTAATTCCTCCATAATTTCTATCACTCACAAAGGGAAGTTTACAGTGAACGATCAACCTACCAATCACGCCTCTTTTGGATGTGGGAGGAAACCGGTGCACCTGCAGGAAATCCACGCAGTCACTGGGACTCTAATTTTGCTACTACCATGGGGGATATAAGCACAGGGGTCTGAAAACCATAATCTTGTGGCGTTAGCCTAAACACGGGCCACTTATGCTCGAACCCTCGTCAGGAGATACGAGGGCGGGCACTTGACGTCATGGGCTAGAGGGAGTGTCCTGGTACATAAGCTCTCTCACCTCGAGACCTAAAAGCGTTAACCAGTAGCTGAGCCCGAGGGAACAACCTCGCTCAGCAATAACAACACATTAATATAGTTAGCGCACGCACGTAACGTGTGACTACCGAATAAAGAACCGTTTGCACCAACCTGACGTCTCGCCTTTATTCACCACGTATGGTGCCGCTACATTGGTGACCCCTGACTGTCCAAATTGATATTTGGACTCACCTGATGCACGCAGCCTCGGGAGACCTGATGTCTGCAGCCGGCTGCCCAGGCCTGCAGAACTCCACTGCCAGGTTGAAGAAAAGTTGATTTGTTGTCTTGATCCTTGCACAACAATAACCATTACCTCAGCAATGGTACCTATACCAATGGTAGAGTATGAGTGTTCATTATACTTTGCTCTTCCTTATTTGTTTTAAATTTTACTGTTTAAGATAGTGGAATTCAAAATGTTCTTATGGTAGCCACAATGAATCAAAACCCCTAGCCGTTCTCAGTTTTAAGTATTTGTTTTGAATCTTATAAATTGAAATGAAATTGTTTTTTGGGTTTTCTCAAGAAATGTTATGGGATGAATTAATATAAATGATAAAAAAAACCATGAATGGTTGGTGGAGACAGGGAAAGTTTTTTTTTGTGAAAGGAGTCAAAGGATGCAGGGTGAAGATCTTTAGCGACGTGGACCACAAGGTGAAAGACTTTGAGTTAATGCAGTGAGATGTTATGATGTTGCCAAGCAAGCGGTGAACAATGATTTAATATAAATGTTCCCATAATACATACTTAAAGGGGCCAAGATAGCAGGACCAGAGGGAAAGAGTAGCGGAATGAGATGAAAAGTGTATTCAGGATAGCCCGAATGGTCCCTTGTGAATCCATTTTGGTCAACCAAAAGAAAGCCTATCAATAAATTGACTTTCTTCATCCTTCTCAAATGTGTTTGCATTGGTAAACTAGCCTTATCGTTACCATGTTCAAGGACTAGATTTGGTAAGAGGCATTTGAGACATCACACCAATGGTCACTGGGACTATTGCTGAGGCCATGTTTAATAGCATTAAAAAAAAAGAATAGAATAGAATAGAATGCCTTTTATTGTCATTCAAACAGCTTGGTTTGAACGAAATAGCATTTTCTACAGTCTTAAGGGCCTGTCCCACCAGCATGCGATTCCATGCGGTGAGCGCGACCTAACGTGGTCGCTTGAGCCATCTGGCCTCGTGGGGCCGGTCCCACTTTGATTGCCGGAGCCATATGGAGTTGTGTGGAGCTGGTCCCGATATCGCGTGGGGCTCTGAAAAACTGACCGTGTTCAAAAATTCCGCGCGACAATGGCCTGTCGGCCCACAGCCGCCTCGACGCATTACGCACTGCCTCGACGTCGTGCCTCCGTGACCCTCTCTCTGTGTGCCTCCGTGACCCGCTCTGTGTGCCTCCGTGCCCCTCTCTGTGTGCCTCCGTGACCCTCTCTGTGTGCCTCCATGACCCTCTCTATATGTGCCACCGTGACCCTCTCTGTGTGCCTCCGTGACCCTCTCTATATGTCCCTCCGTGACCCTCTCTATATGTGCCTCTGTGACCCCCTCTGTGTGCCTCCGTGACCCTCTCTGTGTGTCCTTCTCTGTCCTTGCGAACTTACCGCGGACTTCGCTCCAACTTCGCGCACTTCGCGCCACACACCTGACGTCCGCGTGGCCCCCACTGCCGGTTTGGTTGCGCTCGCTGCATGCAGGCGCATGCTGGTGGGACCGGCCCTGTACGGGGATGACTAGACCTCCGCGCGGCCCCCGCTTCCACTTTGGTCGCGCTTGCCCTTGCAGGTCGTATGCTCGTGGGACAGGCCCTTTACATTACAAAAAAACCCAAGACCCACACTTAACAAAGTTTACATAAACATCCATCACAGTGAATCTCCAAGACCTCTTCACTGTGATGGAAGGCAAAGTCTTATCTCTTCCCTTTGTTCTTCTCCCGCGGTCCAGCAGTCCAACTGCAGCGTCGAGGTGACTGGGGCTCCCGATGTTAAAGTCCCCGGCGGGCGATGGTAAGTCCTGTGGCCATTTAAGCCACGCGGGGCGATGTTAGGCCCCACTCCGAGTCCTTTAAATCCCGCGATTCCAGCGGGAGAAGTTGCCGTTGCGGGAGCCCACCCACCAGGGACCTGCGAGCTTCAGATGTTCCTGTTCACCGGGCCTGCGGCCGGAGCCTCCGAAGCTCCGGTCGGGTCGCAGCCGCGCGTCACCACAGCTCTCCCCACTCCGAAGACGGCCAGCTCCGTGATGGCGAGTCCGCAGGTTCCGCAACTGGAGCCCTCAGGTTGGTCCCGGTTGGAGGCCGCTGCCGGCTCCACGATATTAGGCCCAACGACATCGGAGACCCGACAGGGAGAAAGTTGGGGGAAGATATTAATGGTTTCCCCCCCACCCCCCACATACACACAGCTAAAGAAAAATAATAAAAACTAGGGTCAAGACATACATTTAACGAGACAAAAATTTAAAAAAAGACAGACGGACTGTTGGCGAGCCGCTGCCAATAGGCGCCGCCACACCACCTGAAATACACCATATTTCCACACCCACCCCATAATCCATGATGCCTTTTGTATCCTTAAATATGTTCAGCAACTTGGCCTCCCCTCTTTATGGTGAGGAATTACACAGATTTACCATACCGAGAATTAAGAAATACTAAGAAATGTCTCCTCAATTCAGTCTCAGCCTCTTGCCCCATAGCCTGAGGCTATGACCCTCCTCATTCCAGACACCAGTCAAGGGAAACAACCTCCCCTTTCCAGTCTCCCAAACCCTGTGAATGTGTTGTAGGCTTGGATTAAATCTTTGTTTTTCTTCTTTAAAAAAAACTATTGAAGATGAAAGGGGCAAGATTAAGGTGAGAGGGGCAAGATTAAGGTTAAAGGGAGAGGACTTCCTCTCAGAAGGCTGTGGAGGCAAGTCAGTGGATATTTTTAAAGCAGTGATAGATACAGTGACTTGCAAAAGTTTTCATACCCCTTGACCTTTTCCACATTTTGTCACGTTTCACCCACAAACGTAAATGAATTTTATTGGGATTTTATGTGATAGACCAACACAAAGTGGCGCATAATTGTGAAGTGGAAGTGGAAAATGATACATGGTTTTCAAATTTTTTTACAAATAAAAAACTGAAAAGTGTGGCGTGCAAAAGTATTCAGCCCCCTTTCCTCTGATACCCCTAAATAAAATCCAGTGCAACCAATTGCCTTCAGAAGTCACGTAATTAGTAAATAGAGGCCACTTGTGTGTAATCTAATCTCAGTATAAATACAGCTGTTCTGTGAAGGCTTCAGAGGTTTGTTAGAGAACATTAGTGAATAAACAGCATCATGAAGCCCAAGGAACACACCAGACAGGTCAGGGATAAAGTTGTGGAGAAGTTTAAAGCAGGGTTAGGTTATAAAAAAATATCCCAAGCTTTGAACATCTCACGGAGCACTGTTCAATCCATCATCCGAAAACGGAAAGAGTATGGCACAACTGCAAACCTACCAAGACATGGCCGTCCACCTAAACTGACAGGCCGGGCAAGGAGAGCTTTGATCAGAGAAGCAGCCAAGAGGCCCATGGTAACTCTGGAGGAGCTGCAGAGATCCACAGCTCAGGTAGGAGAATCTGTCCACAGGACAACTATTAGTCGTGCACTCCACAAATCGGGCCTTTATGGAAGAGTGGCAAGAAGAAAGCCATTGTTGAAACAAAGCCATAAGAAGTCCCTTTTGCAGTTTGCCACAAGCCATGTGGGGGACACAGCAAACATGTGGAGGAAGGTGCTCTGATCTGATGAGACCAAAATTGAAGTTTTTGGCCTAAATGCAAAACGCTATGTGTCGCGGAAAACGAACACTGCACATCACCCTGAACACACCACCCCCACTGTGAAACATGGTGGTGGCAGCATCATGCTGTGGGGATGCTTTTCTTCAGCAGGGACAGGGAAGCTGGTCAGAGCTGATGGGAAGATGGATGGAGCCAAATACAGGGCAATCTTGGAAGAAAACCTGTTAGAGTCTGCAAAAGACTTGAGACTGGGGCAGAGGTTCACTTGAGTCTGGCAAGACTTGAAAATTGCTGTTCACAGATGCTCTCCATCCAATCTGACTGAGCTTGAGCTATTTTGCAAAGAAGAATGGGCAAAAACTTCAGTCTCTAGATGTGCAAAGCTGGTAGAGACATACCCCAACAAACTTGCAGCTATAATTGCAGCGAAAGGTGGTTCTACAAAGTATTGACTCAGGGGGGCAGAATACTTTTGCACGCCACACTTTTCAGTTTTTTATTTGTAATAAAATTTGGAAACCATGTATCATTTTCCTTCCACTTCACAATTATGCACCACTTTGTGTTGGTCTATCACATAAAATCCCAATAAAATACATTTACTTTTGTCGTTGTAACGTGGCAAAATGTGGAAAAGTTCAAGGGGTATGAAAACCTTTGCAAGCCACTGTAGATTCTTGAATAGTCAGGTTATGGGGAGAAGGCAGGAAAATGTGGTGAGGATGGAGAGATAGATCAGCCAGACTTAATGGGCCGAATGGCCTAATTCTACTCCTATCCTTTATGACATACCTTTATGACCTCATGATTTAATAGGAACCTGAAGAGCAACTTTTTCACACAGAGAGTGGCTTTCTAGAACGAGCTGTCAGAAGTGCGTTATAAAACTGCAGATGTTGGTTTGAATCGAAGTTAGATACAAAATGCTGGAGTAACTCAGCGGGTGAGGCAGCATCTCTGGAGAGAAGGAATGGGCGACGTTTCGGTCTGACCGAGCTGTCAGAAGTGGCAGTTGAGGCAGATACTATAACAGCATTTTAAAGACGCGTGGACAGGCCCGATGTGATTGCAGAAAGATATCATAACAGTGTTCTGTGCCAAAACGATTTATCTCGGTCTGCCTTGTCAGTATTTGAATCTCTGTTTCTGAGCAATGTGCTAATGGAAACACCTTATCTAAACCTGTCAGGAACTTGTACATGTACGTCAAATTTCTAAGGAGAACAATCAAAGCTTCTCAAGTCTTCATTTTATTTCAAAAATAAATGTTATTCATATGAACAAATATACAAGTACCTCTGCTTTCATTCACAGTGCCATTTGTAATGCATATTTACATTGTATTGTTTCCACACCTTGGTAGTGCTTCTACATTTTGTGTGCAGAGCACCATTGTCACTCGTGTGGTTTCTGGGATCATACAAACTTCAGGTGTTCGAGAGACTTTGACCACAGACTCCCTCCCCCCCCCCCTATATATATCTGGTGGCAGAAGGGTGTTAGATTGCAATCGTTCCTTTCAAAGAGTCTTTGCATTACTGCTTTGAAACTTTTCTTTCACCAAGAGTTTTGATCACCAGAGAGACAACTGCAGGTTTTTCCCACTACAGTAGAGAGTGTATTTTCAAAGTATCACAATGCTTTAAGAAGCCTTGGGACAGCCAAAGATGGTGAAAGGTACTGTAGAAAGTATTGTTCACTTTTGGTCTTTGTAAGTCGCATATGGATTGTTTAGAGAAACAACGTGGAAACGGGCTACTTCGGCCCACCATGTCTGCACTGACCAACTATCACCCATACACTAGTTCTATCATATACAATAGGGACAATTTACTGAATCCAATTAACCTATAAACTTTGTGGTGTGGGAGGAAACTGGAGCTCCTGGAGAAAACCCATGCGGTCACAGGGGGAACATACAAACTCCGCACAGACAGCACCCATAGTCAGGATTGAACCCGGGTCTCTGGCGCTGTAAGGCAGCAACTCTACCGCTGTACCTCTGTACTGTCTGATTGTGTATTGTTGGAATAATCAACAGATGAATCCAAGCAAATATTTAATATGAATAACAATCAGTGATATAAGAAGATAGTTCTTATTGGAAAATATTTAAAATTATTTGTTGAAAGAATGTGACCAATTAGAAAGGACCTTCAGCAAGTTGAAAAGTTTGATGTAAAGTTTGATGATTTTATGAATTACAATATCTCACAGCCATAAGAGGCGCTTGGAAGAGCAAATTTGGGTGTGCAATTCTGCTGGTTCTTGCAAAGTCAAATTATTATATTACAGGAAAATAATTTGAAAAAGATTTGGCAACCAGTAATTTAGTATGGCCAGCTGCCGAAGAGAAAGGTTATACAATCTGATAAACCTTTCAAACAAAGAAATCTTTGTATTGATTATTTATATAATGTGAGGCCATTCAATTTACTTGATGATTAAATGGTTATGGAGGGAGATGAAGCAAATACACAGTTAATCATTGATAGCCGGACTAGGGTTATTGCAGCTGTGGCATATCCAGTAACTCAAACCATCCCAGTAATTTTTCCAAGTGTTTCTGCTTTTCTAAGAACTGCTCAGGTCAAATACTGTGGACCCTGCAGATTTTCTATGCAGTTATCCGAAGACGAGTTAAAGTCCAGCTGCATTTTTAGGGTGTGCAGCTACAATATAAATCTAATAATCTACTCCCCATTGTTCAGAAATCTGGATGGTTTGACACCTGGCTCACTGCATGCAGTTTCCTGCGCTCCCTTTTAATGCACCGAGACCCAATTTCCTGTGCCTCCTTTAAATACATCAGGGTTCTGCTTCCTGTCCTACTTTTGAACAGGGTTCATAGGAAGAATGCAATATCAAAATCCAGCCATGCAATATAAAAAAAATACTAAGTGAATTAAAATGCATTTAAGTAAAATCCAATAATACAGAAAGTCTTTAGTCCGGCACCATCAAGTTTATGAGGGTGTCGGATTGCATTAAACCCTTGTTATAAAGGACCATGGGGAGGGGGGGTAATGGTGTCCGTTATTACTGATTGCCCATTATAACCGAGCCAGGTATTATCATTGCATATAGTTGAAACAAAGAACTGCAGATGATGGTTAATACACAAACGAGACACAAAGTGCTGGAGGAACTGAATAGGTTAGGCAGCTTCGCTGAAGAACATGGATAAGTGACGTCGTGACCCTTCTTCAGTTTGCTGTGTTAATCCAGCACTATGTGGTGTTTCCCATTAAAACGGGGGCCCCGATGCCACTGGTCTGCACCAGTGTTCCCTTCTCCACTAGTTCACGTGGCTGTTGTTGCGGCTGTTTTTTACATTGACAGCAACAAACAGCAGCAGGTGAGACGGGAGGAAGCCCCAGGGTGACCGAGTACATCCTGTTGGCGGTGGCAGCCCAAGGACGGCGCTGTCCCCAGGGACTACAATGTGAGTTGCAACAGCCAATTTACTGGTCCGTGTGGTGAGTGAAGAAAGGCTCATTGGTGTACCTTGCAAGTCAGGGGTTGGGTCAGAAGCTGGGGCTCTAAACAGCCGGGGAGATGGTGGGACAGGGGGTGGCTTCGGCAGGTCCGTCCGCTCTATCCAAAATCCGTTATAAAAGGAGTCCTTTAAAACGAGGCTTTACTGTATTACTCTTTCGCCGCACCAAATCTCTGTTGATGGGAAAGCTCTGTGGTAAATGCAAAACACGTAAGATGTGGGACTTTGAAATACCTTGCATCTAACAATTTGTCAGTGTTTTAGGAATGTCATTTGTTTTGTTTTAATTGTTACACTTTTGACACTGGCAAGTTTTACAGATGCGCACTTTTCCAAGATTTGCAAAGAAAACAAGATCTTGATTTGGAACTTCAGTGATTGCATGGTGAAAGGAAAAAATGTGTTGCTGCAACAGTTTACTTTTGGACGGTTCTGCTTATCTCATATTATCCAGGGAACTGGCTCTCTGTCTATCCCTCTCAACATCAGATGTAATTCTTTACAGCTCCACGCACACTGCGCCCACTATGAATCCCTATGATATGGGATTTAGCAGTTCTTGAGTGCGGGTTTCTACATATGGAACCATGGTGCACACCTGGTTAAGAAAATATTAAGTCTGAAGAAGGGTCCCAACCCAAAACGTCACCCATTCCTTCTCTCCAGAGATGCTGCCTGTCCCGCTGAGTTACTCCAACTTTTTGTGTCTAACTTCTTTAAGAAAATATAGCGCCAGAGGGTAAACCAATGAAGTTTAAAACCTGATGAAAATCAAAAGCTGCAGATGCTGGAAATCTGAAATAATGTAGAAAATTTTGAAAATACTCGGCAGGTCAGGTAGCATCTGTGTAACAATATAAAGGGTTAACATTTCAGGTTAGTGAAGGATCTTTGACTTGAAACATTAACTCAGTTTGCCATCCCACGGATGTTGCTGATGTTCCCGATGTTAGAGGAGTCCAGAACCAGGGGTCACAGTTTAAGAATAAGGGGTGGGCCATTTAGGACTGAGATGAGGAAAAACCTCTTCACCCTGAGAGTTGTGAATCTGTGGAATTCTCTGCCACAGAAGGCAGTGGAGGCCAATTCACTGGATTTCAAGAGACAGTTAGATTTAGCTCTTGGGGCTATAGGAATTAAGGGATATGGGGAAAAAGCAGGAACGGGGTACTGATTTTAGATGATCAGCCATGATCATATTGAATGGCGGTGCTGGCTTGAAGGGACAAATGGCCTACTCCTGCACCTATTTTTCTATGTTTCTATGTTTCTAGCACTTTTAGTTTTTATGACTCACTTAGAGTTACTGTATCATTAAATCAAAATGAAACAAGTCTCCCATGCAACATTTTCATATTGTTTAGCTTTTTATTCATATGACTTTAGTTTAGTTTAGAGATTCAGCGCAGAAACAGGCCCGTCAGCCCACCAAGTCTGCGCCGACCAGCTAGCCTGTACACTAGCACTATCCAACACACTAGGGACTATTTACAATTTTTTTAATTTAAGTTAAATAAACTACAAACCAGTTTAGAGTGTGGGAGTAAACCTGGGCACCCAGAGAAAGCCCATGGGGTCACGGGGAGAACGTACAAACTTCCTCCAGACAGCACCCGTGGTCAGGATCGAACCGGGGTCTCTGGCGCTGCAAAGCAGCAACTCTGTCGCTGAGCCACCATGTTGCCGACTTGCAAGGATGTAGCCACTGTTTCCGTTTTGCATTGAAACAATCAATGGGCAAAGATTGCAGCATTGCAGCTTGAGTGGCAATCAAGTGGTAATGAGACCGTGAGTGAAAAATCGTGTGCGAGTGCGGACCCAATGGAGAGATTGTGCGTCATTATGCTTTTAGTGTCCAGCTGTGCTCTTTCACATATAAACAAATTCAATTCTGTGGATTTAGCTGGTAAACATTGGTTTTCCATCTTCAGAATTGTTTGGAGAATGTAGTTCGACATCTTTATATTCCCCAAAAGTAATTGACTGTGATGGAGGGGAACAGGGGTTCTAACTTATTACATAGTCTGTAAGTTGGCCAGATTGTGCTTGCTCTGATCTGCCACTTTCCCCAGCTTTTCCTTGCTTTTCCTGTAGTAAGCCCTGGCTGCTGCGACGTTGCCACAAGGTGGAATGGGCTGCGAGCAGCAGCTAGGCCTTGGGCCGCGCCTCCTGAAGCCTTGTCACAAGCGGCCTTTTGACAGCTTTCTGTTGTCAAGTCAAGTCAAATTTATTGCCATAAACTCATGTACAGGTACAATGGAAATCACCTGCATATGGAATCAGTCAACACTCAAAAATACCTCCATAAATTATACATCAATTACACGTTCATAATGCAAGACATGAAAAATAGAAAAAATGGACAATGGAAAAAAACCAAGACAAAAGGTAAAGCTCAATTAGAAAAACAAACAAATGCACAGTGGTGCAAGAGAAGGACCATAGTATTCCACTGCTGGGGTAGGAATAAGAGTTGTGCCCATTGGGTCAAGAAGCTGATAATAATAATAATAATAATACATTTTATTGTCATTACACATAAGTGCAACGAGATATGGTTTGCAACTTCGAGATTTTGGTTTGCAACCCCCGAGATAGTTGCAGGAAAGTTGCTGTTCCTGAACCTGGTGGTGCATCTCCTGCCTGATGGTAGCAGTGAGAAGCGGACATGGCCCAGATGGTGGAGCCTTGATGATCGATGTCGCCTTCTTAAGGCAATGCCTCATGCATATGCTTAGGATGGAAGCGAGCGCTGTGTTGTGAAGGACTGGGCCGAGTCCCCGACTTGGTGTTGCAGTCTCTTACTTTCCTGTGCATTGGAATTGACATACCAGGCTTGTCAGGATACTTTCCACTGTACATCTGTAGAGGTATTCGGTGCCAAATTGTCTAAGACAGTTGAACTGTTACTAAAAGTATTTTATCAAAATGTTAAATTGTGTATGTTGTCCTCCCAATTGATGGCTTCCAAGGAGAGTGGCAGTGGAGCTCAGAAGTGCCAACCTATTTTTATCTCTCAGGAAGACAGCCTTCATTCCCCCAAATCTCTCATCCACCAGAGACCCTTTCCGTAGCCTGTCCTGGTTGGTACCACTCATGTTCAGCTTGTGTGGTCCACAGAGCAGTTTGAGTTTTATCCACTAAAGCCATCCGTTGCTTCCATCGAAGATCATCAGCCTTGCCCCTGCCCTACTTCTGCCACTGGGGAAGCACTGGTTGAGGTACCTTTCATAGCTACAAAAGGTATGCACTCGGGTGAGAAAAAATGACACCTGCTAGAAATCTCAAGATTCAAGATTTAATTTAATTTAAGCTCTTTCGTCGAGATGATCGAAACTCCGACATCGGGACGGATCAGAACACTCCGCGGAACGAAGCTCCTGATTCGGCCGCTTCTTACCTTTCTAAAGGGAAAAATGACCCTTTATCAGAACTGGGATGGGGGGGGAAACATTTGTTTTCAGTTGAAGAGAGAGTGGGGTATGGAGGTAAAGAACAAATGTTTCTAATAGGTGTTGTTCAGGGTTGCCTTAGCAATAAGATGTTGATAAAGTATTTTAGTAGATAGGCTAATGGAGGCAGTTAGAGAAAGCCAACATATATATAAAAACTGAAATGCAGATCGTGGCTGAAGGAGCTGTTCGGTAGATGAGACAGCGTTAGTACAGAGAGTAAAGCTGAGTTAGTAATGCCAGACAAATATACGAGGGCGGCTCGTTCACTCCTGCGTACAATATGGCATTATTTCATTTGTAACTTTGGTTTAATGTGTTTCTGTAGTTTATATGTTTATTTCTGCATTGTGACCATGGTGCTGTGCTAATCAATGATGGGTGGAAGGGCAGGGCTTGGTGAACGTGGAAATAGAGATGGCTATGAAGCAATGCACTTGGATGAGACCTAAACTGACAGACCTGAAAAAAACTCTCTTGCTCTTCCTACACTTCTTCACCTTCACTACACATGGACTGGGTTTGCTTTTATTTATTAGTTAACAATATGTGTATACCTTTGTGTATACTATACCATGTGTATACAATAATGCCTCAGCTTATTTACCCTTCACTAAATGTCGCTCAATTGAGTGTTTTTCTGGGCAATTTTAGAGGGAAATTAAGGATCACATTCTATGGGTCCCAATAGAGCAGACCAAGTCTTTGGAGCGCAGAAGGTTAAAGGGGGACTTGATTGAGGTCCTTAAAATGATGAAAGGGATAGACAGATTTGACGTGGATAAGCTTTTCCCATTGAGGGTAGGGAAGATTCAAACAAGAAGGCATGACATGAGAATTAAGGGACAGAAGTTTAAGGGTAACATAAGGGGAAACTTCTTTACTCAGAGAGTGGTGGCTGTGTGGAATGATCTTCCTGCAGAAGTGGTGGAGGCAGGATCGATTTTAACATTTAAAAGTAAAGTGGATAGGTATATGGACAGGAAAGGAATGGAGGGGTATGGTCTGAGTGCAGGTAGATGGGACTAGGGGAAAATAAATGGTCGGCACGGACTGGAAGGGCCGAGAAGGCCTATTTCCATGCTGTAATTGTTATATGGTTATATGGTTAAGTAAAGATGGCAGCTTTCCTTCCCAAAAGAGGCACAAGTGAACCCATTGTTTTGTGGAAAATTAACAACCCAGGAATTTTGCACCTCCATTACCCAACCCAGGTTTTTAATCCTTTAACTATTTTCAATTACGTTCCTCAACTCTCAGTCGTCCAGGTTCTCCAGATACCAGTCTAGTGACTGCATTACTGCACCACTATATTAAACACTAATAACTACATCTGCTATAGATGCCATTTTGAAGAGCTGGGGTGTTGTTGGCACCGAAATATTGCTGATAACAATCCTAATTTATTTCCAGGAATAGGACTGTGGAACTGATTGTGGAATTTGGTAGGGGAAGGATGAGGACTCGCAATCCTGTTCATATCAATGGGACGATGGTGGAGAGGGTCAATAACTTCAAATTCCTGGGCGTGCATATTTCCGAAGATCTTTCCTGAACACAGCACACCGATGCAATTATAAAGACTCTACATCAGCGACTCTACTTCCTGAGACAGGAAGTAGAGTCTTCGGCATGTCGAAGAAGATTCTCCTAAATGTCTATCGGTGCACGGTAGAGAGCATTCTGACTGGTTGCATTGTGGCCTGGTTCGGCAACTTGAGCACCCAGGAGCGAAAAAGACTTCACAAAGTTGTGACCACTGCCCAGTCCATCACCGGCTTTGACCTCCCCACCGTCGAAGGGATTTATCGTAGTCGCTGCCTCAAAAAGGAAGCCAAAATCATCAAGGCCCCACACCATCCTGGCCACACATTCATCTCACCATTGCCACCAGGAAGAAGGTACAGGAGCCTGAAAACTGTAACGTCCAGGTTCTGGAACAGCTCCTTCCCGACAGCCAGCAGGCTATTAAACACAACAATGAATATGCTCTGAGCTCTGAACTGCAAAAGATTGTATTATTATTGCGCTATATTTGTTATTTATTGAACTTTTTTTTTTTTTTTCCTCTTCCCCCATTATGTACCATGTTTACATATTCACATATTCTGTTGTGTCGCAGCAAGTAAGAATGTCATTGTCCCATCCACGACATATGACAATAAAACACTCTTGACTCTTGACTGTGCACTGCCATGTAATGTGTTGCTCTATGTAATCTCTCTATCTAAGAATTTGTAGGTAGAGCACTGGAGCAACCTATAGGGGCGGCATAATGGCGCAGCGGTAGAGTTGTTGCCATACAGCGCCAGAGGCCCGTGTTTAATCCGGACTATGTGTACTGTCTGTACGGATTTGTACATTCTCCCCGTGACCTGGGTGGGTTTTGCCCAGGTGCTCTGGTTTCCTCCCACACTCCAAAGATGTATGGGTTTGTACGTTAATTGACTTTGGTAAAATTGTATATTGCCAGAGATGTATACTGTTTTCATTTCCACAAGTATAATAACAGTTTACTAGTTATATGTTTTTTTTTCTTTTCTTTTTTTGTTTTTTGTTTTTTGTTTTTTATTTGTTGTTTTTTTTATTTTTTTATTTTTTATTTTTTTATATTAATCAAATATAATCATACTCTTTTAATTATCCACTATTCTTTCTTTATACTTTTTCCTTATTCTCTTTTTTACTCTATATAAAAAAGTGAGGCCTATATATATGGTTTGCTAATATTTATATAATTTTGGAAAGATGTATTAACTATATCTGAAAAAAAATTGTTATATTATTTGTAACATGTATGGCCTCTAATAAAAAAATAAATAAATTTAAAAAAATTGTATATTGCCTCTAGTGTGTCTAGGATAATGCAGGTGTGGCGGGTTCGCTGGTCGGCGCGAACTCAGGAAGCTGAAAGTCCTGCTTCCACACTGTGTCTCTAACTAAACTAAACTAAACTACAGTAATTTGCCAGTCATATTGATTCCTGACAGGATTGAGTACAGTTCACAAATTTGTATTCACACTATTCCCATTTTGCTGATAAGCAGGTCACTGATTTCACTGCATAACTGGAAGATTTGCAGAGCTGTATTGAGGGAATTAATAACAGTCTAAAAGCTTTTGGATAGAAAACAGGCCAAGTGTTGTGCTGCTACCAACATATTATAGATGAGTTTGTTATCTGTATGTGATCAGAATCTGTCAACAGTCCTTGATTTGTTGCTAATGTACTCTGTGGTAGGTAACTAACGTAGAGGTGACCTTCCTAAATCTCTTCCAAGATTCAAAATTTTTCACAATAATTAATGGCATTGCTGCGTTTAAAGGGAAATGTCTCAAAATATTTCTGGCGGCGAGCAGATCCCCAGATTTCTGGTTGAATTCTTCTTGTAGATGATTTGTATTAATATTATCACGGGTGTCTGTTGGAATATGGCTTTCATCACTCTGTCTGATTGGAGGTGATTCTAGACAAATATATTCTGCTTGCCTTTATAGAGTCAGGCTGTCATTAACTAAGCCAATTGTTGAGAGCACTGAGTTTGCATTTGTGATAAATGGCTATCGTCATTTGGACGTTTCAATGTGACTATGTAATGTATTATTGGCTCAATAGCCTCAGCACAGTGAATAATATACATGGCTCATATAAAACAGAATATCTACCCTTTTAGGAATTGTAACTTGTTCTCTGAACACTGCTGCAAATATTTCTGTGTAGAACTGAGCAGAACCAATTTGCCTGTGTGGGTGTAAACACACAGTAGAAAGGTTGTTTGCGTCTGTCTGCTCTTTTGTCCACTAAAGCACTGTTGGTTTTCCATAACCTCTCACTAAGTGAATGGGTGTAAAAGATACTGAGGCACAATTGTCATGGGTAAGTGAGGGGATAGAGTCAGGATAAAGGCATTTGATGTGTAGGAAGGAACTGCAGATGCTGGTTTAAACTGAAGATAGAGACAAAAGATAGAGACAAAAAGCTGGAGTAACTCAGCGGGTCAGGCAGCATCTCTGGACGAAAGGAATATGTGACCTTTTGGGTTGAGACCCTTTTTCAGACTGAGAGTCAGGGCAAAGACTTCAGACTCTAAGTCTGAAGAAGGGTCTCGACCCAAAACTAGGGTTGCCAACTTTCTCACTCCCAAATAAGGGACAAAAGGTCAAAAGGACAAATTCCCGATGGCAGTTCATTGACCGACTCGGCCATGGCTCGGTGAATGATAGAAACATAGAAACATAGAAAAATAGGTGCAGGAGTAGGCCATTCGGCCCTTCGAGCCTGCACCGCCATTCAATATGATCATGGCAGATCATCCAACTCAGTATCCCGTACCTGCCTTCTCTCCATACCCCCTAATCCCTTTAGCCACAAGAGCCACATCCAACTCACTCTTGAATATAGCCAATGAACTGGCCTCAACGACCTTCTGTGGCAGAGAATTCCAGAGACTCACCACCCTCTGTGTAAAGAATGTTTTCCTCATCTTGGTCCTAAAGGAATTCCCCCTTATCCTTAGACTGTGACCCCTTGTTCTGGACTCCCCCAACATCGGGAACAATCTTCCTGCATCTAGCTTGTCCAACCCCTTAAGAATTTTGTAAGTTTCTATAAGATCCCCCCTCAATCTTCAAAATCTAGTGAGTACAAGCCAAGTCTATCCAGTCTTTCTTCATATGGAAGTCCTGCCATCCCAGGAATCAGTCTGGTGAACCTTCTCTGAACCCCTTCTATGGCAAGAATATCTTTCCTCAGATTTGGAGACCAAAACTGTACGCAATACTCCAGGTGTGGTCTCACCAAAACCCCAGACAACTGCAGTAGAACCTCCCTTCTCCTATACTCAAATCGTTTCGCTATGAATGCTAACATACCATTTGTTTTCATCACTGCCTGCTGCACCTGCATGCCTATTTTCAATGACTGGTGTACCATGACACCCAGGTCTCGTTGCATCTCCCCTTTTCTTAATCTGCCACCATTCAGATAATAGTCTACCCTCATGTTTTTGCCACCAAAGTGGATAACCTCACATTTATCCACATTATACTGCATCTGCCATGCATCTGCCATGCATCTGCCCTTTCACTCAGCCTATCCAAATCATGATGAGTTGGCCTGGGTGCTGGACTGCACACAAAGCCAAGCCGGCGGGCCAGCTGATGAGTTTTGGCCCGTGCGCAAAGTTCGACACCCCATCCAGCTCATGAACTGATGATCGGCCATGAGAAGGAGGGGTGGTGGTGTCGGCAGTAAGCGAAGGTCCGAAGGTTGGATAGCTGGCCGGGCTGCCAACCGACGGGGCCACGGGTGAGGCGCTGCTGCTACAGGCTGCACTCCGTCGGGACGGGTGAGGCGGGTCCGGATGAGGCGCTCTGACTATGATGCTGTTGGTAAAGCCCAAAAGGGCCATCAGTTGCACCATATTTGCTGACTATGGAGGACACCTATAAATAAAGAGAATGGCTTCAAAAGTCAAGGGAACAAATATAAGTAAAAATAAATAAATTATGTAAAGGACAGAGTTTTTACATTTTCAATCTAAATATCTAATTCATATCTAAATATAAATGCTTTTGCCTTATTCAGGGTAGAGACATTTAATAGTAAGATTAAATGAGAACTTACCAGTTTGAAGTTTGATCTTTATTTTATGAAGAGTCACGATTACGGATTATGTGAAGAGCCCGCATGCGCGTCAACCTTCAAAGCAGCGGTGTGAAGTCACTGATGACAGTTGTTGAACTGAAGATAGGAAGATTCAAGAACTAGAACTACCAGCTGAATTTTATGAGGCGGGGTTGGGAGCGGAGGGCACGTAATCCCTCATCGTGACTCCTCATAAAATAAAGGATCAAACTACGAACTGGTAAGTTCTCATTTAATCTTACTATTTTACTTCGGAGTCACGTGAGTGACTACGTGAAGATTTCAAAGCTCTGTGACTCTGAGATTTGAATATTTCAGTATCTACACCAGCATCAGCCAGAACCTGTTTCAACCATCTGGAGATGATCTGAGCTGAAACCTTTTTATGCGGTTTCTTGTGGCTAACAAATAATGCTTGTTCTGGCCCCCTAAGGCCCTTGGTGATCTTGATATATTGCTGGAGGTGTGTGACCACACATAATCGGGGGTCCAATGGGTACACCACGAATAGCAGTTTAAGGCCACAAGGACCTCGTCTACTCTGTTTGATTGGATCATACATGAAAAAGGTTATACCAGTGGCAGAGGCGATCATCATATCCAGGCGTAGCTTCTGCAATGACTGGAGTCTGAGCTGACACTAGTGCCATGAGGATCACTACCTAGTGCGTGAGCCGGAGTAGAGAGAGGGATGTTGCTGGGACCCATTTGCGAAGCAGTGTGTGAACCACACCAACATCCCATATTTCTGTGTAACTGGGCCTGGGAGGGTGCAAGTTGAAAATACCCCTCATGAATTTGGATATTAACGTGTGAGACCCAACAGAGTGGTGTCCCGAGGTCGGCAATAAGTATGACGACAACACACTTCTGGCACAATTTGGAGCACTATAGCTCAATCTCTCGTCAAAATGAAGTTTCAAGAGGAATTCCAAAATATTGGTTATGTGCGCTGTGTCATACGTGATCTCAGATTGCAAACTGAACACTTCCCATTTCTTTATGTAGGAGATGTATTGTTTTTTGGTGCTGTCTCTCCAGGTCGCAGTTTGCACATCCACCGTACGATTAGATAGTCCAAGCCCGAGGAAAGGTCTTCTTAGAATCTGCAAACCAATAAGTGTAGCCAATCATGTAGAGGATGTTCCTCCCCAGTGATGGGGTGAATTAGCAGATTCCTGCATTTGGGAACCGCCATGAGGGTTCTATGACCATACCCAGAATGAGTGGATACCATGACTGTGTGGCCCAGTCAGGGACTATTAGAATGCCCCAGGCAGAGTCTTGCTTAATTTTAAGCAGGCATCGACTGACAAGGCAGAATGGGGGAAATGCATAGAAAACCATTCCTCCCCATGTAGCGCGAATGCATCTATCGCTACTGCCCTTGGGTCTGGTTCCCATGCAACATACTTCGGAAACTGATGATTTAGTCTGGATGCAAACAAATCTATATCCGGTGTTCCATACCTAGAGATAATATCATTAAACACTCTATGATTCAACATCCATTCTGTGTTGTCATTGAATTTGTGTGACCAGATTGAACCTACCTGGCAGGTAGGTAGCTGAGACCCAAATATTTCTTGCCATGCATCAGTGCCAAATGAGGTTAGCCAATTTATCACAGGATACTGACTTGATTCCACCCATGTGATTTATGCATGCCACCGCTCTGGTGTTATCGATCTGTAATTGGACATGCAGATGGTGCATATTCCCGCAATAAGCCTTCAATCCATGGAGTGCTGCCAGCAACTCCAAATAATTAACACCATATAACTGAAGAAATGATAGCTCATACAAATTCCATCTGCCACCGCAGCTAGAGATGGTATCAGTAGTGCCCCATCCCAGAGCACTGGCATCAGTCTGTAAAATAACTGAAGGGCTCTCAACTGAAATATTGCCGAATATTGGACTTCCACCATTGTAACTCGGCAATGACTTCAGCCAGCAATTACATAGGCCTATCGAAGTGACCTGAATGGTGTTTAAGTGCCTGCACGTTTGCTCATGGTATTTGTCGATAACATAAAGACCCAAATTTTGCAGCTGGGAAAGCAGCCACTAATTTGCCAATTAAACTGGCCACTTGTCGAATAGAAGGCTGCTGCTTCGTTATGAGGTAATTACAGGCTTCTGTTAACTGCAAACTCTTGCCCCAAGGTACAGACATATGAACAGATTTAATGGTGATTCCCAAATAATCCATAACTTGGGATGGTGTCAGTTTAGATTTAACTGGATGGATGAGAAAGCCCAATCGTTCAAACAAGAGCTTGGTGGCTGAGACTGCTGAAATAGCCAATTCTAGAGTCTTGCCTATAATAAGGATATCATCTAAGTATGCCATTACTATGTGCTTTTCAGCTCGTAAGAGTGCCAGTACTGGTTTCAATAATTTGGTGAATAATCTGGGGGCTGAAGTCAACCCATTAGGCAATGTTTTAAACTGCCATAGCTGCCCCATCCAGTTGAATTGTAAGTATTTTCGGTGATCCTTGTGAATGGGCACCGAATAGTATGCCACAGTTGGGGGGGCGCGACTCGCGTTGCAGCGGCCCCTACAGCCTGTCTGTCTTTTTTTAATTTTTTGGCTAGTTAAATGTAGTTGTTCGTGTTTTTTTTTGTATGGAAACTTTTAAATCTCTTCTCTGCACGGGAGACCCGACTTTTTCCCTGTCGGGTCTCCGTTGTCTTTGGGGCCTAGCACCGCGGAGCGGCCTCCGACCGGGACGACCTGGGGGCTCCAGTCACGGAGCCTGCGGAACTGCGGGCTGGCCGGCCTCGGAGTGTGTGGAGCGGTGGTGGCTCGCTGCTGCGGCCCAACTCCGGAGCTCCAGCTTCAGCTCCAGCTCCAGCTGCAGCTGCAGACCGGTGGACTATCGGGAGCTCGCGGGTCCGGGTGGGAGACCGCTCTCCAGAGCTCCCGCAACACAGCCTCTCCAGCCCGTGTCGCGGGGTTGGAGTGACCCGGAGCGGGGCCATACATTGCCCGGCGCGGCTTCAATGGCCGTGGGACATTTCAGCGCCCGCCGGGGTCTCCAACTGTGACCTTTGGGCCTAGAGCGGGGCCGTACATCGCCCGGCGCGGCTTCAATGGCCGTGAGACTTGACACCGCCCGCCTGGGGCTTCGACCTCAGGAGAGAAATGGTGCGGGGGAGAGAGAAGACTTTGCCTTCCATCACAGTGAGGACTGTGATGGATGTTTGTGTGAATTGAATTGTCTGTGTATTTTTTAATGAATTGTTCTGTTGTATGGCTTGTAGAAGCGGAGGCTTGAATGACAAGTAATAAAATCAAATCAAATTTAAGATCGATGCATGCCATATAACATCCCTTGGAAATCAATTGTTTAGCAGTAACAAAGTTTTCCATTTTGAAAATGTCTGTACTGCACAAAGGTGTTGAGTTGTGTCAAGTCAAAGATGATTCTTAATCTGCCATCCTTCTTTTGGTTTGTAAATAAGTTGGACACAAATTGGTGAGATTCTCAATTACCCTTTTTGAATATAATGACCGAATTTCAGCTTGTGCATCCAAATCGTCTTGTTGTGAACGGACAAAGGTTCGGTTTGGAGTATGCTGCGTGGATGGAAGTGAATCAGAAAATTCAATTTGGAACCCATCTATACTGTGCAGTATAAACCAATCTGATGTTATCCAACGCCATTCATTCAAAAAGAAACGTAATCTCCCAACAATCGTAATGACGCGCATATGGGCTGGTGGGCTCTTCACATAGTAAAATTGCTTTAGAGATATGCTTCAGGCTGACTGGAAGTGTTGCTCTGTTGGAAGATGTCTTTGAGGTAAGAAACTTATCAAGTCCTCACTTGGATCATTGTATACCTGCAGGCTAAACAGTCTGTCAAACTTGTTTCATCGTGGTGGGGAGTAAAAGATTCCATTATTTCCCAGAAGTAATTCATCTGGAGCTTTTCCTACCCCCTGCTCATTAGTTTTCCTTCAACTAACACCAATAAAATGAATGGATGTAGAAGTTGTGTGATAACTGTCAATTCTATCTCAACAGTGGAAAACTACGGTCTACTTCTTGAACGACGATAGACTTGCTTTTTGTTCTGATTGTGTGCTTGCGCTAATATATTGCCTTCTTCAAGACATTTTATATGTAATTCATATACAATTTATATATAACTTGTTTTTGTGTATTTGCCTGAGTATGCACTTGTGATGCTGCTGTTAGCATTAATTTTCATCGTACCTGTACCTCAACAATATACATTAAACTCGCTTGACATATTGTTAAATGCCTGATCAATAAGGCGTGCAATCAGATATTTAATGCACGTGTTACATTGCACTGATTCTGGGTACACTTTACAAGTGACATGGAGATGGGGTGATAAACATGTTCATACAATTCCGACTCCATTTTTTCAGAATAACTGCACACATGTGTGGCGTCCACGTGCTTGGGGCACCTAGGAAATTTCATTGTATCTGTACTCACCGTGCAATAGGTTCACTCGACTTTTTGTCAAAAGCCTGGTCATTAAATGCGATTGGATACTTAATGTGCATATTACATTGCACAATGTTTTGATTCTTGATACACTGTATGAGTGACTTGCTTATACATGGGAATGTGTAGGCAAATTTGAAGTCTGCTAAGTGTAATTTAAAGGGACCGGTCAGACTATGGTCGGACTGGATATGATAATAGAAAATACAAGAAACATTCAACAAATCAGGCAGCAGCTGAGGAAAGGGAAAAGCATGGTTACCTTGTAAGGTTGGAGACCCTTGGTCAGAATTCCGCTGCATTTAGTGTTAAGACATGTAACATTGGTTCAGGTCTGAGAGCTTGGCAAGAAGTGGGGGGAAAAAACAAGTTGTGATAAAGAGCCTCAAGACTCCGATGCTGCAAGACTTGCTAAATGTTTACAGCACTTTCTGTTTATGATTCTCTTATTAGATGTTCTAGGTGAAAGCATCGTAGGTTAAATTCTGTTTTCTTTGCAGTGCAGTATGCTTCATACATTACCTGGCTAAGATGCAGTGAAAACTGCTGCTGGAAATGTTTGGAAGATTTTCTAAGCAAAGATAGTAAATGTTTGGTCAACACTGCGGTACTATGAACCCAATATTCCTTTGGAGAGACCTGAACAGGCACTCGTAGTGGGAAAAGCTATTTACGTGTGCTGGCATCTTATTGAACAAGAATGCAGCAGACCTTTCTTTTGGGAATAGGAGGAACAGGAGGATTAATACCTAGACAAAGGGAAGAACGAGAATCCCATCTGCTGAATTCCCCACTCCCTGCCCCCACTGCCCTATATTCCATCCTCTCGTTTCAGACTTCTGACGCTCTGTGTAAAAGTACACATGACCAGAGCAGATTGAGTGCAAGAAGGCATTTGCAGACTGGGTAATGAGTCAGAGCTAAATGAATTATTAATTGATTGAAAAGGGTATACATTTTATGTACTGACTTATCTTGGCCCAGGGACAGAGTGAGATTATCCTTTCAGTTCACCTGCCATTCAAGAAAAGACTTGCTTCAGCCAAGTTTAATAATGTGTCCTTGTGCTGATGATTTAATTCCTATTTATAGTGTTTAGACTAGAAGTCTCGCATGGGGGTTAATCACTGCTCTGGTTTCCCCGGGTTTAGAGAGTGCAATGAATTTTTGCAAAATCAGAAAGTCCTGGGAGCCAGAGGGACCAATTGACAATGTGCTCAAACAACACAAATCGACCGGGTGTATGTGCATTAAAACCATCGCAGGATGGGGGTTGATGAAGCTGATTTGATCTGTATCATTCAGCACAAATAGGCCCACTTTCACATCTATGAGTTTATTAACTGTGGGCAAATGCAATAATTAGTTGCATCTCTGATTCTGGGGCCTTGATAGGGTCTGTAGTGGCTTACTTAAAAAAAAAGAACACAAAGTGCTGGAGTAACTCAGCAGCTCAGGCACCATCTCTGGAGAACATTGATAGGAGACGTTTTGGGTCAGGACCCTTCTTCAGACTGATTGGAGGCGGAGGGAAAGAAAGCCGGGAGAGAGGGGAGGAGAGGCAGGGCAAAGCGTGGCAGGTAATTGGTGGACACAGGCAAGGGGGGTGGGGGGGGGGGGGGGGGGGGGGGTAGGGTTTGATAGGCGTCCAGGTGGGGCACTGGAGACGAAGGGGGAGAGAAAAGAGAGGGGAGGTATGGGAGAGAATTGGCATCTAAAATTGGAGAATTCAATCTTCATACCATTGGGATACAAGCTACCCAAGCGGATATGCTTGGGTAGTTTGCTATCCAAGTATCTGTCCAAATGTTTTTTAAATGTTGTTATAGAACCTGCCTCAATTAACTTCTCTGGCAGTCAATTCCACAAACCCACCACCTTTTGTGTGAAAAAGATGTCTGTCAGGTTCCTATTAAATCTGTCTCCACTTACCTTAAACCTATGTTCTCTAGTTCTTGATTCCCCTGCTCTGGGTAAAAGTCTCAGCACAGTCACCCTCTCTGCTCCCCTCATGATTTTATGTACCTCAATAAGATTACACCTCAGCCTCTTGCACTCCAAGAAATGAAGTCCTAGCCTACCTAACTGCTTCCTTTAGCTGAGGCCCTTGAGTCCTGGCAATATCCTCGTAAATTTTCTTTGCACTCTTTCCAGCTAGCAGCCTGTGTGTTGTATAACTGTAACATAATGTCTCAACTTCTTTTGTGAGAACCCTGACTGATGAAGAACAATGCAATAAAAACCTTCTTGAATATCCTATCTCCTGTGATGCCACTTTCAGGTGTACTTGTACTCCTTGATCCCTCGGCTCTACAACAGTCCCCAGGGCCCGGCCATTCGCTGCGAAGGTATGTGGCACATTAGCCACTCTCCAGTCTTCTGGTATCTCAGCTGTGTTTAATAATGAATCATAAAACTCTGCCAGGGCTCCTGCAATTTCTTCCTACATTGTCTTTGGATATATCTGATCAGGCCCGGGATCTTTATCTACCTTCATACAATAGACAAAAGGCGCAGGAGTAGGCCATTCGATCCTTTGAGCCAGCACTGCCATTCACTGTGATCATGGCTGATCATCCACAATCAGTACCCCTTTCCTGCCTTCTCCCCATATCCCTTGACTCCAATATCTTTAAGAGCTCTATCTAACTCTCTCTTGAAAGCTTCCAGAGAATTGCCCTCCATTGCCCTCTGAGGCAGAGAATTCCCCAGATTCACAACTCTGGGTGAAAAAGGTTTTCCTCATCTACATTCTAAATGGCCTACACCTTATTCTTAAACTGTGGCCCCTGGTTCTTGACCCCCCCAACATCAGGAACATGTTTCCTGCCTCTAGCGTGTCTAATCCCTTAATAATCTTATATGTTTCAATAGGATCCCCTCTCATCCTCCTAATTTCCAGTGTATACAAGTGCAGTTGCTCCATTCTTTCAACATATAACAGACCCGCCATCCCGGGAATTAACCTTGTGAACCTACGCTGCACTCCCTCAATAGCAAGAATGTCCTTCCTCAAACTACGCCTTAGGACATCAAGCACCTCTTCGACTATAAATCCTACTGTTCTCAAGATATCTCCATTAACAGTCCCAAGTTTCCCATTCTTCATGTCTTTATTCACGGTAAAAGCAGAGAAGTACTTGTTCAGAACCTTGCCCATATCCTGCCGCTCCACACAGTGATGACCGCTTTGGTTTCTGAAAGGCCCAATTCTCTCTTTCCCTCTTTCCCTTAATGTACAAAAAACCTGTTTGGATTCTTCTTAATATTATCTGCCAGAACAATCTCCTGCCATTTTTTTGCTCTTGATTTCCTTCTTACGTATGCTCCTCAGTCCTCCAGGGATACATTCAGTTCCAACTGCCCTCAAGCATATGCCTCCTTTTTCCTGACCAGAGTCTCAATTTATCTCGTCATCCAGACTTTTTTTTTTTTGTTAAGTATTTTTATTAGAAGTAAGTACATATCAAGATAAGAATATCCATGTCATATACATTCTTAATATTATTAATATTAACAATTATTTCTAATTTGTACTTCTATGAGTTTTTCATTTTTAATATTGATAGGAAGTAAAAGAGAGAAATAAAATAAAAATAGAGATTCAGAAAGATGAATGAAGTATTAAGCAGCTTGTACATCATTGGAGATATATCCATGGGTTATTATATGTATATCTTCATCTATTTCTTCGTTCAGGCTTCAGTCAGGTTCTCGTACCGAACCATTTTGACCCTTTAAATATTCAATAAATGGAGACCATATCCCTCTGAATTGATCCAACTTGCCCAGGACATGAATTAATCTTTCCAGATGAAGTGTCTCCGACATTCCAGTGATCCACATTTTGATTGTGGGGGATGTAGGACCTTTCCAAAATTTCAATATTAGTTTTTTCCCAATTATTAAACTGTAGTCGATAAAAATTATTTGATTCATTGTTATTAATTGATCTGTTTCTAATATTCCTAATATTATTAATTTTGAGTCAGGAAGCAAATTTGTATTAACAACATTCGAAATATTATCTTAGAAATTTCTGTCCAAAAGTTAGTAATTTTTATACAGTTTGTGAATGAGTGCATTAAATTAGCTTCTAAGTGTTGACATTTATCGCATATGGCAGGTATATTTGAGAAAATTCTATGTAATTTTGATTTTGAATAATGTAATCTATGTAGTACTTTAAATTGTATCAAAGTGTGTCTAGCATTTAACGAACAGTGGTGTATATGTTGTAAACATTCATTCCATATTTCTGGTCTAATTGTTTGACCTATTTCGTTTTCCCATGATTGCCTATATGTTTCTGTCATTGGTACATAATTTTCCAATAGAATATTATAAATATATGATATCAATGTTTCTGTATTTGGATGTTTATTTAGACATTCATCTAAAATGTCTGCCTTTCTATTTCTAAATTCCTGTGCGTTTGATTTTACGTAGTCTCTGATTTGTAAATATCTAAAATAATCTTTTGGATGTAATCCATAAATTTGTTGTAATTCTTGAAATGAAAGAAAGGAGTTTTCCCTGTAAAGGTCACCCATCCTATTAATTCCATAGTTTTTACATTGTGAAAAACCTTTGTCCATCATTGAAGGTTTAAATGTAACATTATTTACAATGGGGAGAGCTAGTGGTATACATTCCAATTTTAATGTTTTCTTTAGTTGTTTCCAGATACGTATCCAACTTTCTATTATAGGGTTTTCTTTATAGGTTTTCTCACCTAGTTTAGCATTGGCAAATAAAATCGAGCTAATGTCAAAAGGTGAACAATCTTCTTTTTCCATTTTTAACCAATTTGGTTGTTTATCTAATTCATCCAGCCAAAAATTCATCCAGACTTTAACAGATAGTTTAAAGGGCCTGTCCCACCAGCATGCAACTCTATGCGATGAACGCGATCGAACTAGAAGCGGGGGCCGCGCGGAGGTCGGGTGATCCCCTGTACAGGGCCGTTCCCACCAGCATGCGCCTGCATGCGGCAAGCGCAACCAAACCGGCAGCAGGGGCCGCGCGGAGGTCGGGTGAGTGGCGCAACGCGGTGTAAAGTGAGGCGAACTTGGAGCGAAGTCCAAGGTAAGTTCGCCAGGACAGAGAGGGGCACACAGAGAGGGGCACCGAGGCACACACACACACACACACAGGGCCACGGAGCCACACACATAGAGGGTCATGGAGGCACCTACCGAGAGGGTCACGGAGGCACGATGGCGGGGCGGTGTGTAAATGTCGAGGCGACTGCGAGCCGACAAGCCGTTGCCGCGCGGGATTTTTGGACATAGTCGGTTTTTCGGAGCCCCGCGCGGTGTCGGGACGAACTCGGGACGAACTCCGCACAATTCCGCACGGCTCCGGCGATCGAAGTGGGACCGGCCCCACAACGCCGGACGGCTCAAGTGACCACGTTAGGTCGCGTTAATCGCATAGAGTTGCATGCTGGTGGGACAGGCCCTTAACCTAGCTGTCCAGACAACTGCCATCCATCTCACTACTATCCCTCTCTGTCATGTAATGGTGAATCTAGCTCTCTAGGTAGACGTTATTTGTGAGCCAAATTATGTGAAATGATTTTAATGCAAATACACAATTTGTGGAGTCTAAAGATAGTTGTGTTGCACCAATGTAATATTGTCTGACAATATTGCCGTGGTCAGGACTTGCATATAGATGGTTCCCACAACATGGAAAATCACGGTGAGCCACCTGCAGCAAAGTAAAGTTCATCTGGTTCTTTTCCAAGTCGTTCTCCTTCACTGGATTCATGACTCTTCCAGTTTTAAGAGAATGACCTTTAATTTATAGAGACCTAAAAGCACCAATAATAGTCTGACACTATTCTCGACACCTTTAAAGGGATGACAGTATAATCATTACTTTATCCTGAGACTTAATCTAATGATTTACAGTTCACATCCACAGTGGATGAGTTCAAAATCCACAGAGTGAATTTAAATTAAATATATCTGGCATTTAACTAAAGCTGGTGCGATTAACACTGGATGTGAAACTGCTGGGTTGTCCTAAAAACAACCTGGTTACCTAAAGCACTTTATGAACACAAACCTGCCAAGTTGAATGGAGCTCCAATGATACTCAAGAACCATCTGCAATTTCCTCCTGGTTTATCATATTCAGTTGTCTTTAAGCTTCCATTTAATTAGTCTTTTCTGTATTTATGTGTGGGTGACATTCATCCCAACAGCAGAGTACTTTAGAAATCCTAAGAATGTAAATGACACTATAGCAATGCACATTGATTCCTTTCACTATAGCAATGCACATTGATTCCTTTCTGTTGTTCCTGTCGCTTGGAGCTCCTTGATAGTGTCATAGAGTTATCTAGCACAGAAATGGGGCAACACATCCATGCCAACTGTGAAGCCTAATTAACACTAATCCCATGCCTGCATTAGGCATGTGTCCCTCTACATCTCACCTATCTAAGTACTTGTCCAAATGTCTTTTAAACACAATAATTGTGTCTACCTTTACTTTCTTTGACAGCTCTTTTCATATAACCTCCTTAATCTATCTGGTGAAACTTGCCCCTCTGGTAAAACGTCTTCCCTTTAAACCTATGCCATCTATTTGTAGACTTCCATATCCCAGGAAAAATACACTATGCCTCTTATTATGTTGTAAACCTCTGCAGGGTCACCCCTCAGCCTCCTACATTCCTGTGAGAATTAAACCAAGCCAATCCAATCTCTCTTTATAAGCAAAGCCATTCATTCCAGACAATACCCTGGTCACTCTCTTCTGCACTCTTTCACTGTAATGTGGTGACTAGGACTGGTCATTCCTGTAGTGTGGTGACCAGATCTGTACACAGCTCTCCAAGTACAACCTGACCAAATGTTTTGTACAGTTGTAACATGATATCAAACTCTTATACACAGTGCCTCAATCAATGATGGGAAGCTGCCAAACGCATTCTTCACTACCCTATCTACATTTGGCATAATGTTTGGGGAGCTATGAATTGGACCCCAAGGTCCCACTGCACATCAAGACTCCTGAATCCCCTGCCATTTACTGCTTATGTCCTGATAGTATTTGATCTCACAAAATGCACTACCACACACTTGTCTAGAATAAATTCCATCTGCCGACACTCCCCCAACATTCCAACTGATCTCTGTTCCTCTACATCACTTCGTAATCTTCTTCACTATCTACTAAAGCACTAATTTCTGTGTCATCAACAAACTTACTGATCTGACCAGCAACAATGTTCCCAGAATCAATCCCTGTAGTACACCGCTGTTTACTGACTTCTAGATAGAAAAATGGCCCTTGGTCAATACCCTCTGCGTCCAATCACCAGAGCAATCTGGGATCTAGTTTGCCAACACTTGAATCCCATTGCTCTAAACTTCTGGGTATAGATCTTTATCACAAACCGTGCAAAACTCCATGTTAGACACCTGTACTAGTCAAGAATCCATGTGTACGGGCGATTCTCTAGATGCGTTCTGGCTGAGGTGAGAGTGGAAACTCACCCTGCCCATTAACATTCACCATGACACCAGCCCAATGGGTGCCACTTACCAAAAGCACTGAGTATACCTAACAAACTCACTACCTGCACCTGCTTTGAGGATAAGAGCAGCAGGGGTAAAAGATAGCCACCATCTGCAGCTTCCTCTCCAAGCCATGCTTTCCTGACTTAGAAATGTACCCATCTCTTCTTCAACGTTGGGTTCAAGCTCTGGAACATCCTTCACAACAGCATTGGGAGACCACCTTCACCAGAAGGTCTGCAGCCATTCACAGAGATGGTCCACTGTGACCTTCCCAAGGGCCTATGAGTGATGGACACTGAGGAGGTATTTACCTGTGATACCAACATCTTGAAAAACGAGTAAATATGACGGAAAATGTTATAATGTTTTATTGTTAAGCCTCTGGGTTCTGCACTGTGACTTATTCTCTTATGAAAGCAATTTGTTAAAACAGATTCAATTGTTCTGAGCAAAGTGCTCTCAGTCACTTGTTTAGGACCCAGATTGACTCTGCAGTTATTGAATAAGAAGTCACAGGACTCTACTTATAATGATTACCACATTTCTATCAATCATTATGCAATACAATCCCTCAATTCACGGTTCCCTGCATATTATACATTTTGTTTTAGCTTGTGGAAAAATACTTAAGTGCTCAGAAGTGTTTAGAGTGCAGATAGCACTGTGAGCTTCTTGTAACTGTGGTTCAGAAATGTCTTCCAATCTCTGCACCGGAAACACTGCATTCATTTGCATCTCTGCTGCCCTTCTTTCTCCTCAGACTGTCTACTTTCCTCTTGCAGTTTCTGTGCAATGCAGACACTCTGAGGGAAGGCTATGCTTTGCATGCAATACTCATGCCCAGGGCATGCAGCAGCACAGCATAAATTCAGCCTCCACGTAGCTGGTTATTTTCACTTGCCTCTGCAGCTGGCTTTAAAAGAGCTGAAGAGGCGTGTCAGTCAGCCTTGCATCTTGTCTTCAGGCAAAGTGTCCAACTCCTGCGTCACTTGGCAGCAGTTGGAATAGATTGCGATCTCCAAAATAAAATTTCACAACAATTAAACTTAAAATATTGCTCTTGCCAGTGAGAATGCACCAAGCCCTCATGGTGCTCACTGTCTCTGAAGGTCTTAAGCATATCACCAGGCTCCCTCTAGACACAGCAGGGGAGAACAATTGTCTTGGCTAACAGATGTAGTGGGGGAACCGTCGGTGAGCAGAACAGCTGCTTCAAAGATGGCAAGAAATTGCAGCGAATTGTATTCGCAGCCCGAGACCATCACACAAACCAACGTCCCTTCCTTTGACTCCATTTATACCTCACGCTGCCTAGCCAAGGCCAGCAGCATAATCAAGGACGAGTCGCACCCTGGCCACTCCATCTTCTCCCCTCTCTGAAGAAGGGTCTCGACCCGAAACGTCGCCTATCTCCTTCGCTCCTTAGATGCTGCTGCACCCGCTGAGTTTCTCCAGCTTTTTGTGTAACCCTCGATTCTCCAGCATCTGCAGTTCCTTTTTTGACACTTCTCCCCTCTCTCATCTGGCAAAATAAGGTAATAAGATCACGGGATAGGAGCAGAATTGGGCCATTCGGCCCATCAAGCCACTCCACCATTTAATCATGGCTGATCCATCTCTCCTTCCTAACCCCATTCTCCTGCCTTCTCCCCATAACCCCTGACATCTGCATTAATTAAGAGTCTATGTATATCTGATTTAGAAATATCCACTGACTTGGCCTCCACGGCCTTCGGTGGCAAATAATTCCACAGATTCACCACCCTCTGACTGGGTGGTGAAGAAATTCCTTTTCATCTCCTGCCTAAAGGAACGTCCTTTGAATCTGAGGCTATGACCGTTCTCTGATTGGACTTTATTGACTTTACCTTGTACTAAACGTTATCTCCTTATCATGTATCTGTACATTGTAAATGGCTCGATTGTCATCATGTATTGTCTTTCTGCTGACAGATTAGCACACAACAAATGCTTTTCACTGCACCTCGGTACACGTGACAATAAACTAAACTAAACTGAGCTGGGCCTCTCCGTGGCCGAGATGGAGACACTCCAGAATGATGTGTTGCCTCCCGGGGTGAGGAATATCTCAGATCAGGTACCGAACATTCTGAAGCGGCAGGGAGAAGAGCCAAAGGTAGTGGTACACATTGGTATTAACAGCATAGGTAGAATGGGGTGTAGTCCTGCAAAGTGAGTTTTGGGAAATAGGCAGAAGGTTTAGGGGCAGCATAATAGCACAGCTGTAGAATTGCTGCATTACTGTGCCAGAGATTCGGGTTCAATCATGACAACAGGGGTTGTCTGTACAGAGTCTGTACTTTCTCCTTATGACCATGTTGGTCTTCTCCAGATGCTCCAGTTTCCTTCCACACTTCAAAGATGTGCATGTTTGTAGGTTAATTGGTTTCGGTTAAATGTGTTGGATAATGCGGGGTGTTTGCCGATCGGCGTGGACTCGGTGGACCGAAGTTTCCATGCTGTATCTCTAAAGTGGAAAGTCCTAAATTTAAAAGCTTAAGATTATTCCCTGTGTCATATGCAAGTGCGAGTAGAAATGGAACGATACAACAATGAACGCTTTGCTAAAGAGTTGACGCAGGAAGGATAGCTTTAGGTGCTTGATCATTGGGAACGCTTCTAGGGTAGATGAGATCTATACAAGAAAAATGGGTTGCACTGAAACTGTTGGGGGATTAAACGTGTAGGAAGAAACTGCAGATACTCGTTTAAACCGAAGATAGATACAAAATGCTAGAGTAACTCAGCGGGTCTGAAGAAGGGTCTCAACCAAAAACGTCACCCATTCCTTCTCTTCAGAGATGCTGCCTGTCCCGCTGAGTTACTCCAGCATTTTGTGTCCATCTTTGGCGGGGGATCAATATCCTTGTAGGGCGGTTTACTCACACTACTCAGGAGGGTTTAAACCAGCCGTCCATGTACAATAAGGCTTTGCTCTGAGTGCTCCCATTGCCTGGTAACGTCAACACTCTTACGCTTTTGTCCTTTTCGATGGACTTGTCAAAGGGTTCTATATAGCTCCGAGATAAGGCATGGGAGAGTGGGCAAACCTGCCTGACTCCAGGCTTGATGGGGAAGCTATCTGGTTCGCACTCATTGATTTGCACTGCACTACGGAGAGCAGTTGAATTCAATTTGTGATTCCCTCCTGAAAGCCCATTTTCCTTCACGTACATGTGCAATATCTTGTCAACGGTGTTCTCCTGGTCCATGCTGATCTCCTGGTCCACTCTCTGTCTTGCACATAGGCGATATTGGCCCTGAGCAGTGCGATGCTGCCGAAGAGTTTCCTGCTAGGTACAGCACTGATTTTCACTTTACGTCAGATTTTTGAGATGCTGTGCGGAAATAAGTAGAAATTGCAGGTAACAAAAGAGTCTGTGAGCTTTCAGTGCTGGGTGCAGTAAATCTGCTCCTTTGTAATATTGACACTTTTTCAAGACGAAGGATGTTGAAGAGAGTTACTTCAGGCAAAGTATATACAGTATTTTTTGAATTCTTTGAATAAAGATCTGAAGACTGAGCAAAGTTTACTAATAGAGGTCACTCCACACCCTGTCTCTGGCAGGGAGATAAACATTCTGTTAGTATTTCTCACTCATCCTAAACCCATTGTGTTTGAAAGTCATTGATCCACTGATGGTCTTTAAGCTGGTGATCCTTTGCGCCCACTGTTTTGAGATTATTATATGGCAACTACCCTAGGTCCCACCCATTTTTGAACTTGCTTTCCTGGTTGATAGACACAAAATGCTGGAGTATCTCAGCATTTTGAAGAAGGGCCTCGACCCGAAATGTCACCCATTCCTATTATCAGATATGTTGCCTGTCCCTCGGAGTTACTCCTGCATTTTGTGCCTACCGTCAGTGTAATCCAACATCTGCAATCCCTTCCTGCACTTTGCATTCCTGGTCAATGAGCACAGAAACGACAAACATTGGAATTTTGGCTGAAAGTTTAGTAAAGGTGAGGGAGAGTTGTGATACTGAGCTATACTGGTTCAGGCTTGCTCTAGTCAGGTTGCTTAGACTGGAGCAAGCATTCATGTTTACTTCTGAAAACAACAGCCTTGGTTTGCACAGACTTACCTGTGGGCTGCTTTGTTTAAAAGATAATGAAGTCACTGTCCACCTCTGGAAAATCTATGGAGACACAAGAAACTGCAGATGCTGGAATTTTGAGAAAATACACAATGTGCTGGAGAAACCTGTAGTTCTGCTCTCGCTCCCCCTCCCCCCCGACAGAAAAAGGATAAGAGTTCCCCTGGTCCTTGCCTTTCACCCAACCAGCCTCCGCATCCAACATGCCATTTTCTGACATTTCAACCACCAGTCATTTGAACATGATCCCACCACCAGTCATATTGTCCCATCCCCACCCTTTTCTGCATTCCACAGAGACCGCTCCCTTTGCATACCCTTGATTTACTCATCTCTTTCCACTCAAACCTCAGGAACATTCCCTTGCAACCTCAGGTGAGTAACAGCTGCCCCTAGACCTCCTCCCTCATATCCATTCGGGGACCACAGTAGCCCTTCCAAGTGAGACCAAGGTTCAAATGTATTTCCTCTGATCTCATCTACTACATTTGTTCGATGCTCCTGATGCGGCCTTCATTTACATCAGCAAGAACAAAGTAGCCTAGGTGATCGTTTCAACAGACACTTAGAAACATAGAAACATAGAAAATAGGAGTTGGGGTAGGCCATTCAATATGATCATGGCTGATCATCCAACTCAGTATCCCTTACCTGCCTTCTCTCCATACCCCCTGATCCCTTTAGCCACAAGGGCCACATCTAACTCCCTCTTAAATATAGCCAATGAACTGGCCTCAACTACCTTCTGTGGCAGAGAATTCCAGAGATTCACCACTCTCTGTGTGAAAAATGTTTTACTCATCTCGGGCCTAAAAGATTTCCCCCCTATCCTTAAACTGTGACCCCTTGTCCTGGACTTCCCCAACATCGGGGACAATCACCCTGCATCTAGCCTGTTCAACCCCTTAAGAATTTTGTAAGTTTCTATAAGATCCCCCCTCAATCTTCTAAATTCTAGCGAGTACAAGCCGAGTCTATCCCATCTTTCTTCATATAAAAGTCCTGACATCCCAGGAATCAGTCTGATGAACCTTCTCTGTACTCCCTCTATGGCAAGAATGTCTTTCCTCAGATTTGGAGACCAAAACTGTACACAATACTCCAGGTGTGGTCTCACCAAGACCCTGTACAACTGCAGTAGAACCTCCCTGCTCCTATACTCAAATCCTTTTGCTATGAATGCTAACATACCATTCGCTTTCTTCACTGCCTGCTGCACCTGCATGCCTACTTTCAATGACACCCAGGTCTCATTGCATCTCCCCTTTTCCTAATCGGCCACCATTCAAATAATAGTCTACTTTCCTGTTTTTGCCACCAAAGTGGATAACCTCACATTTATCCACATTATACTGCACCTGCCATGCATTTGCCCACTCACCTAGCCTATCCAAGTCACCTTGCAGCCTACTAGCATCCTCCGCACAGCTAACACTGCCCCCCAGCTTCATGTCATCCGCAAACTTGGAGATGTTGCATTCAATTCCCTCGTCCAAATCATTAATATATATTGTAAATAGCTGGGGTCCCAGCACTGAGCCTTGCGGCACCCCACAAATCACTGCCTGCCATTGTGAAAAGGACCCGTTCACTCCTACTCTTTGCTTCCTGTCTGCCAGCCAGTTCTCTATCCACATCAATACTGAACCCCCAATATCGTGTGCTTTAAGTTTGTATACTAATCTCTTGTGTGGGACCTTGTCGAAAGCCTTCTGAAAGTCCAGATATAACACATCCACTGGTTCTCCCTTATCCACTCCACTAGTTACATTCTCAAAAAATTCAATAAGATTTGTCAGACATGCTTTACCTTTCGTAAATCCATGCTGTGTCCAATGATCTCACCACTTTCCAAATGTGCTATTATCCCACCTTTAATAACTGACTCTAGCAGTTTCCCCACTACCGATGTTAGACTAACTGGTCTGTAATTCCCCATTTTCTCTCTCCCTCCCTTTTTAAAAAGTGAGGTTATATTAGCTACGCTCCAGAATCTAAAGCGTTTGGAAAGATTATCACTAAGCCATCCACTATTTCTGGGGCTACTTCCTTAAGTACTCTGGGATGCAGCCTATCTGGCCCTGGGGATTTATCGGCCTTTAATCCATTCAATTTACCTAACACCACTTCCCGACTAACCTGGATTTCACTCAGTTCCTCCATATCATTTGACCCGCGATCCACTGATTATTTATGTCTTCATTAGTGAAGACAGAAGCAATGTAGTTATTCAATTGGTCTGCCATGTCCTTGTTCCCCATGATCAATTCACCTGTTTCTGACTGCAAGGGACCTACATTTGTTTTAACTAATCTTTTTCTCTTCAAATATATATAAAAACTTGTGCAGTCAGTTTTTATGTTCCCTGCAGTTTTCTTTTATAATCCATTTTCCCTTTCTTAATTAAGCCCTTTGTCATCCTCTGCTGGACTCTGAATTTCTCACAGTCTTCTGGTATGCGGCTTTCTCTGGCTAATTTGTACGCTTCATCTTTTGTTTTGATACTGTCCCTGATTTCCCTTGTTATCCACGGATGCACTACCTTCCCTGATTTATTCTTTTGCCAAACTGGGATGAACAATTTTTATAGTTCATCCATGCAGTCTTTAAATGCCTTCCATTGCATATCCACCGTCAACGCTTTAAGAATCAATTGCCAGTCTATCTTGGCCAATTCATGTCTCATACCGGCAAAGTTACCTATCTTTAAGTTCAGGACCTGTGTTTCTGAATTAACAATGTCACTCTCCATCCTAATGAAGATGTGCTCTTGTGCTCGGACTGCCAAGGCATGCTGGATCGCACAGTTGCTAACCATTTTAAGTCCCCTTCCAATCTCATACTGACTTTACTGTCCTGGGCCTCCACGATTGCCAGAGTGAGGTCACACACAAATGGGGGGGAACAACACCATATATTCCGAGTAACTTACAACCCGACGTTTGAACATTAAATTATTCAGCTATATGGAACTAACCAACAACTCCCTTCCATCATTTTTTTTCTCCCCCTCTCTTCCCATGTGATGCGCTCCCATTTTTCCCCACTATCCCAACCCCCTTTCTCCTGCCCCCATCTCCTTCCACCTACATCCCTTTCTCTGGCTTCTCAATTCATGCCTCTTATCTCAGTCTTTGTCTCCTTTTCATCTCTGGCCTTTGTCCACCCATCTGCCCTTCACCTGCGTCCACCTAACACTTGCCTGGATTTGTTCCGCTTACACCTCTCTTCCAGCTTTATTCCCCCAACTACAATCAGTATGAAGAAGGGTCCTGACTCTAAACTTCTCCTATCCAAGTTCTCCAGGAATGCTGCCTGATCACTGAGTTATTACAGCACTTTGCATTTTTTTGCTGGTGGAACTCAGTGGCTCAGGCAGCATCTATGGAGATCCCAACCTAAAATGGCATCTGTCCATTCCCTCTGCAGGTGCTGCCTCATCAGTTGAGTTCCACTAACACTTTTTGTTTGCTCTGGGAATTCTCCAGTTGGAATGGAAAGGGTTAACAGCATAAGTGGAATCTATTCCAAGTTTGATAAAAATAGAGTTAGAAATGTTTGGTACAGAAGCCAGAACTGCCAAAGTGATTTGTATTTTCTTGCATGCAGAGTAGAAGCCACTTAAAAACATAGAAACATAGGTGCGGGAGGAGGCCATGCGGCCCTTCGAGCCAGCACCGCCATTCATTATGATCATGGCTGATCATTTAAAATCAGTAACCCGTTCCTGCTTTTTTCCCCTTATCCCTTTATTCCTTTAGCCCTAAGAGTTTAATCAAACTCTCTTGAAAACATACTTGTTACATGCACATTGTACCTTGCTGCAGCAGATATTAAACAGTACATCATGGAGCAGGCACAGATTGCCACGGTCATGAGCCAGAGTTTCATTTGTACTAAAAGGCTCTTGGGGGGAGAAAAAGGGGGACAATGTACTTATTATTGACCTTATGAGGGTCACCATCTCTGTTTCTTTTTATGCATCAACTTGGTCTTTAACGTCTTCCGTCTTTATAAAATACTACAACTCCATTTATCAAATGTCGGTTGAAATTTCTGAGCATTTGGTGTCATAGAGGTGGGGCAGCGGTTGGACAGAGGTGCGGGGAGGAGGGGAGAGAGTGTAAATGTTATGCGGTTTCCTGGAATGTGACCGAACCTGTCCAGAAATTGGTTTAATTCCTTAAAAGGCTTGCTAACTGTACACCTGCTGACCCATAGTGATGATCATCCCTCACTTACGGCATAGGCACACAATAAAGATATTTACAAAATCACAAAACTATTGCAGTGCAGTTGGCGGGAGGCTTTCCAACCCATTGACTACATACTGCCTCCATGTAAGAAGAATCCCACCAGGTGCCCCGATTCCCCTTCTCTCTGAGCCCAGGAGATCCTTTCCTTTCAGAGTCGCAGTCAAAATCTACAGGGATGTGGAATGTGAATCTTTAGAGTCTTACATCATGGAGTTGTAGGGTCATGGGGCCATACAATGTTCAAATAAGGATCCTCAGCCAACTACCTCCATGGCCACCATTGCAATCGCCTATATGCATTCTATTCACCCATAACCATCTACGCTTTGGTGCTGGAGATTTTGGAATCATGTTGTTAAGATTAAATCTAACATAAACCCAGTCTTAGTTCGGTGTGGAGAGTAAGCTAGGATGCAGCAGTTTGTTTGATTTAAGTACAACATTAGTGGAGGCCTTGAGAAGACCAATAATGGCATCTCTTGTCTAAGAAGGAACAGCAGATGCTGGAAGACAAACACAAAGTGCTGGAGTAACTCAGCGGGTCAAGCAGCATCTTTGGAGAAAAGGAATAGGTCACATTTCGGGTTTGCACTGTCTAAGAAGGTAGAAGTGTGTTCAATCCCAATCTTCACAAGATCAATCAGAGTAAATACCTGGCTTGATGTGATCTACCCCAGGTTATTGAGAGGGGCAAGGGAAGAGATTGCAGGGGTCTTTATAGAGATCTTTGTATCCATTTAAGCCACACGTGAAGTCTCACAGAATTGGAGAAAAGCCAATTGTGTTTCTCTGTTCAAGAAAGGAAGTCGAGACAACCCACAAGCCTTAGATCAATCATAGGGAAATGATAGGGAGATGATTCTTACAGGTAGGATCTACTCAAGGAGGCTTGGAGAGATGGAAGGGTGTTATTCTGACTGGAGGTCTGTGTATACAGAGATTTTCAATCGTTTAAAGTGCTTTCCTTGGTTGATCTTGCATTGTACACTCAGCCATGGGTTGATAGTTTGCACAGAGCTTTTCTTTGGAGCCAAGTTGTTCTTGGAGTGGATTGCACTGCTGCTGAACAGGCATGTGCCATGTGTATTACTAAAAGTCTGATCTTGACCGCTTTTGGGTCACTGTGGTGTGATTTCCGAGAGAATGCCGCCACCTATGGCTGTCATTTTTGGCCAGCTTGCTCAGAGCCCCCCTCCGCCTTCGTGGACCAGAGGATTTTTCCCATCGATGAAAAATCAGAGATGTATTAATGTTTTTTTTTAATTTGCCATTCTCCCTGCTGCCCCTGCCGGAGGGAGGGGGAGGGACATAAAACCAGGAAGTAGTGTGCCTCACTCAGTCTCTGCAAGATGGAGGAAGCCAGAGGGTCACGTCACTCTGAGCTCTGACTAGCACTGAACACATGTCTACTCAACTGTGAGTGCCCTTAATGTGGTTCTATAAAAGTTTGCAAGAAGTCTATTGGGTCTAAAATGCTTGCAAAAAGTGTATTGGTTCGAAAATGCTTGCAGAATGTGTCTATTGGTTCTAAAATGCTTGCAGAAAGTGTCTATTGGTTCTAAAATGCTTGCAGAAAGTGTCTATTGGTTATAAATTGCTTTCAAAAAGTGTCTCTATTGGTTCTAAAATGCTTGCAAAAAGTGTCTATTGGTTCTAAAATGCTTGCAAAAAGTGTCTCTATTGGTTCTAAAATGCTTGCAAAAAGTGTCTCTATTGGTTCTAAAATGCTTGCAAAATGTGTCTCTATTGGTTCTAAAATGCTTGCAGACAGTGTCTATTGGTTCTAAAATGCTTGCAGAAAGTGTCTATTGGTTCTAAAATGCTTGCGGAATGTGTCCTATTTGGTTCTAAAATACTTGCAAAAAGTGTCTATTGGTTCTAAAATGCTTGCAAAAAGTGTCTCTACTGGTTCTAGAATGCTTTCAAAAATGTGCCTATTGGTTCTAAAATGGTTGCCAAAAGTGTCTCTATTGGTTCTAAAATGCTTGCAGAAAGAACGCCTCTATTTGTTCTGAAATGCTTGCAGAAAGACTTTCTATTGGTTCTAACATGCTTGCAGAAAGAGTGTCTCTATTGGTTCTAAAATGCTTGCAGAAAGTGTCTCCATTGGTTCTAAAATGTTTGCAAAAAGAGTGTGTATTGGTTCTAAAATGCTTGCAGAAGGTGTCTATTGGTTCTAAAATGCTTGCAGAAGGTGTCTATTGGTTCTAAAATGCTTGCAGAAAGTGTCTCTACTGGTTCTAAAATCCTTGCAAAAAGTGTCTCTATTGTCTGGCCAGAGTGACTGAGCTGCCAGCCCAAGAATCCATTCGGCCCACAACGTCCATACTAGGCCTCTGGAAACCAGTCCCTTTGACCCACAACACACATACTAGCTCCAGAAAGCCCCCCCCCCCCCTACTGGCCAGCAATATTGGAATTGATGGAGAGGTGGAATATTGCATTGGGGGACCAGCCCTCCCGTGTGAAGCTGGGACCCAAGGGGTCCCACTTAGGTTAGTTGTTTACTACATATTTGAAAGGCAGACCCTCACACAAGAGCAAAGTATGGAGGAGAGAAGGGAACTGCCCAAGATCCAAAGCATACCACCTCATCTGTGAAACACGGTGGTGGGGGTGTTATGGCCTGGACATGTATGGCTGCTGAGGGTACTGGCTCACTTATGTTCATTGATACAACTGCTGATGGTAATATCATAATGAATTCTGAAGTATTTAGACACATTCTATCTGCTCAAGTTCAAGCAAATGCCTCAAAACATAGAAACATAGAAAATAGGTGCAGGGGTAAGCCATTCGGCCCTTCGAACCTGTACCGCCATTCAATATGATCAAAACTCATAGGCCGGCGGTTCATTCTACAGCAAGACAATAATACCAAACATACTGCTAAAGCAAGTTTTTCAAAGCTATAAAATGGTCAATTCTTGAGTGGCCAAGTCAATCACCCAATCAGAATCCAATTGAGCATGCCTTCTATATGCTGAAGAGAAAACTAAAGGGGACTTGCCCCCAAAATAAGCTTTAACCACATGTGATTTTTCTATTACAAATCTCAAATTGTGGAGTACAGAGGCAAACAAATGAATGATGGGTCTTTGTCCAAAACATTATTGAGGGTACTGTATACATACTTAGCTGATAAAATGTATTCAATTCAATTAATTTCTTGCTCTACTCACTTCAGACGGTTTCAGTGGGAAGCTGGTAGAGTTGCTGCCTCGCAGCACCAGAGACATGGGTTTGAACCTGACTTCAGGTGTGGAATTTGCACGTTCACCCTGTAACCAGGTGGGTTTTCTCCGGGTGCTCTGGTTTCTTCCTACACGCCAAAGACGTGTGGATTTGTAGATTAATTGGCCTCCGTAAATTGTCCCTATTGTGTAGGGAGTGGATGAGAAAGTAGAATAACATAGAACTTTAGGGTGGCACGGTAAGCTTACAGCACCGGAGACCCGTGTTTGATCCCGACTATGGGTGCTCTTTACGGAGTTTGTATGTTCTCCCCCATGACCACGTGGGTTTTCTCTGAGCTCTGGTTTCCTCCCACACTCCAAAGATGTACAAGTTTGTAAGTTAATTGGCTTGGTGTATGTGTAAATTGTCCCAAGTGCGTGTAGGGCAGTGTTAATGTGCGGGGCTCGCTGGTCAGCGTGGACTCGTTGGGCCGAAGGGCTTGCTTCCACGCTGTATCTCTAAACTAAACTAGTGCGAAAGGTGATCATTGGGTGTTGACTCGATGGACTGAAGGGTCTGATTCCATACTTTGTCTCCAAACTGAAATTACGTGGTTAATGTGTGCTTTCACTTTAAAAATCTCATCCTTGTTTTTAATTTCTTTCACAGTCCCACAACCTTGCTCTCACAGTCATCTGCCTTAATTACTTGTTATGTAATTCATTGCCAATTTGAACGATAATATCTCTTTGATGCCTCTTGGAATGGTTGAAAACATTACTCATGGTACAAAAATTAGATTGTTTTCTAGATTGACATTTGTAGGGCTTTTATACTGACTGGAGGTCTGGGACCAGTGATCATCTGCAGGGATCGGTGCTGGGAACTCTGTTGTTTGTGATATGCATAAATAATTTGGACAAAATTGTGGGTGGGCTGATTAGTAAGCTTGCGGATCCCATGAAAATTGGCAGAGTTGTGGATTGTAAGGAAGGTTGGCAATAGAGTACGATATATATCAATTGGAAATATGTGGAGAGAAATAGCAGATATAGTTTAATCTAGATAAGTATGAGGTGTTGTACTTTGCAAAGTCAAACGTAAGATGAAAGTACACAGTAAATGGCAGGATCCTTAGAAACATTGGTTTACACGGAGATCTCAGGATGCATTTGCAAGAATCCCTGAAAGTGGCAACACAGGTAGATGGGGTGGTAAACATAGAAAATAGGTGCAGGAGTAGGCCATTCGTCCCTTGGTTCCAGCACAGCCATGCAATATCATCATGGCTGGTCATCCAAAATCAGTACCCCGTTCCTGCTTTCTCCCCATATCCCCGGATTCCGTTAGTCCTTAAGTCCTATACCTGATGGGCCTGTCCCACTTAGGCGATTTTTCAGATGACTGCCGGCGATTGTCAAGTTGCCGGCAGTCGCCTGAAAAACCGGGAACTGGAACGGCGACTGTCAGAGTGGAACACACACTCACAAACACATCGCTTCCTTCACCAGCACTTGTGAATTTTTTAGACAGCACTCCCCCTTCTTGCCCTGTCTATAAAATTCACACGGTGCAAAGCCAAGGTGAATCAGACACACACCGTGATGAACAGTGAGTTGGCGCTGTAAAAAGACGGCTAGAGCTCCGTGTACAATAAGTCCTTTAAAAGGGGGGGGGGGGGGGGGAGAAGGAGTGGAGACAACTTTTAAGAAGTCAGAGATACACGGCTGTGAAGTTCGGCGGACATTTAACATTAGCGGTCAGAAATCTGCTGCTTACCTTTTTTTCCCCCAATGAGCCAATGAAATTCACTGGTCAGCACCGGCTACAATGTACAAGAGCCACCGAGAACCTTCAACCTCCTGGCAACTGACTAGGACCTCCTGCTGACCCACCTACGGCTCGAGAATTCTCGCTACCCCCCATGGCGGCTTCATTCTACTTACCGCTAATTTTTCAACAAGTTGAAAAATTCATGGCAACCATAATGAGGCCGTGACTAGTTCCCAGAATGCGGGAACTCCTCACGACCATGAAGGTGACTCCCCGGCAATCACCCGCGAACATGTGGCGACCATGTGGCGACTGCTTGGTCTCCTGCAGTCGCCTAAAAGGTCCCCTAAGTGGGACGGCCCCATAACTCTGTCTTAAAAACATCCAGTGAATTGGCCTCTATTGGCTTCTGTGGCAGAGAATTCCACAGATTTACAACTCTCTGGGTGAAAAAGGTTTTCCTCATCTCAGTCCTAAATGGCCTACCCCTTATTCTTAAAGAAAGTGTATGGCATACTTGCCTTCTTTGGTCGGGTTATTGATTATAAAAGTCGGGAAGTCATGTTTTAGCTGTGTAAAACTTTGGTTAGGCCACCTTTGGAGTATTGTGTGCATTTCTGGTCACCATATCACAGAAGGATATGGAGGCTTTGGAGAGGGCGGAGAAGAACTTTACTAGGATGTTGCCTGGAATGGAGAGTATCAGCTATAATGAGAGGTTGGACAACCGTGGATTGTTTTCTTTGGAACATTTGAGACTGAGGGACAACCAGATAGAAGTATATAAAATTGTGAGAAGCATTGACAGGGAAGATAGTCAGAATCTTTTCCAAGATGGACTTGTCAAATACAAGAGTGCTTAGCTTCATGGGGTGGTGGGAGAACTTTAAAGGAGATCTGGTGGGAATTTGTTTTACATAGAGAATGCTAAGGGCCTGGAATGCACTGCCAGGGAAGGAAGGAGAAGCAAATATGACAGCAACATTTAAGAGGTGTTTAGACTGGTACAAGAACAGGCAGGGGATGGAAGGATAGAGATGCGCAGGGAGATGGAATTAATTCAAATTGGCATCATGGTCAGTCACACATCATGGTATGAAGAGGGTACACAAAAGGCTGGAGAAACTCAGCGGGTGCAGCAGCATCTAAGGAGCGAAGGAGATAGGCGATGTTTCGGATCGAGACCCTTCTTCATGGTATGAAGAGCCTGTTCCTGTGTTGTACTGTTGTATGGTCTATGTAACAGACTCATTGAAAATACAAATCCCACCCATTATTAATTATCCGGTCATTTTCTGATATAGTATTGCTGTTGTTATTGGACTGGTGCGAGACATAATCCATAGTTTTCAAGTCTATCTGCCATGTTTCACAACTATCAAGAGAGTGAAATTAATAGCAAACTTTCCAGTTCATTTCCAGTTCACATGTATACATGAGTGTTTTTTAATCACACAGTGATGGTAAGCTGCTTTTTTAAAACTTTCATTCCCTCCAGTCAAATTTCATGCACTAAGAGTCCAGATTGTGAGGCGGGAGTTAGTTTTGGAGGCAGGGATAGACACAGGAATGGTGGGGGGACCGATGAAGATTGGGGAATGGATGTTGGGAAGGGAAGTGATGATATGGAAGTGGGGCCCTGCAGGAAAAGATGGAGAATAGCTGCGGAGAGAGAGGTGGAGAAGTGCATTGCATATCAGAGGAACAACAGAAGATTGGGAAATGATGGTTGGAGGGAAAGAGGGGGAATTAAGGCTGAGAGGGAGAATTGAAGTTTGGAAGATTGAGTTGGGAAACTGGATTTTCAGAGGGAGAGGTGGAGACTACTGATGGAGTAGTGGAAAGAAATTGGAGCTGGAGAATGGGGCTTGGTCTGGGTGTGAAAAGATTTCCCCTGCCCATGAAGAATTTTTTTTGTTTCTTGAATTTTACTGCACACTAGTTGCAATCAAATAAAGATTCTGAAATGCACGAGACCCAGCTGTTAACAGGTAAAGGCAATATCAAGTTTAGAAGTTAATTGGCCCAATGTGAAGCAGCTTGATCATATGATCAGCCCTCCTGGAATGCTCACCTTCAGAGTTGGTAATTTGAAGCCCAAACTTTAACATTATGGCATTCACTGTCTCTGTTTAACTTTTACTGAATGAGTGGCCTTGCGTTTGGTGACGTTGATGAGCAGCTATTTCAGCACTGTGGGCTGTGGAGCCTTTTCATTCTGAGGAGTAAAGGGCAAGGTTACCCGGGACAATAACGCATGCAACATCCATTGATGATCAGCCTTGCAAAAGAGAAGCTTCCAGCGCGTTCACAACAGCTGTTACACTCATTCTTCGAGCATATTTACCCCTGAATCCAATTTGAAGAAAATGAAGCTGTCCCTGTGTGCTGGACAACCAAACAACAGCCATTGTCAAAAGCAGCATAATAACTGAAGGTTGAACTGATCCATGTGTGCTGTTACTGGGCCATTTTAATGAATCTGTAAAAAAATCTGTTGAAGGTGAGGATGAGGAAGGAATAAAAAATCTGTGTTGAATTCAAGTTATTTGTTTCTGAAAGCATATCAGGCATTTCATTCTGAAGGTCACATAATTAATGTTTAAAAGGGCATTTTGTGGATTGTCCCTGCCCTCTTTCATGCAAGCAAAGACAAATACTGTAATAGATTTGCTCGAGCACTTGCATAATGTTTCCTGTCCTTTTCAGCTGGTACCAGAGATCTTTACAGGCAATTAAGTATTTTTAAAATGCAGTCAGTGTTGCCGACCTGGCTGCAACGTCCACCGCAAGCTCCCACAAAGAGCAATGCATTGAGAACTGTATGCTCTTATTTTATTCAGTTTTGAAAAGCGAGGGATAAATAGTGAGCAGGAGATGCAGTCTTCAGCCTAGTGTCCACGTGAGGGAATAGAATGAACACTGAATTAATGTTTTATGATTGCAGTTTTCCCCAGCCAGCACTGTCTAAGTGTTTCACTGTAGTGTCAGCTTAAATTCTTTCACTCAAGTCTCCAGAGTGGGAAGAAAGCAGAATCGAATGAAGTACCACGATAAATGACAAAGCAGCGAATGCTGTTGCTAGCACAAAAAAACACCGACCCACCTGCTGTTGGGACAAAATGAATTTCAATAGACACCAATCGACCTTTTTTATTGCTTTGAATTAATGTGTATCTCTACTTAGGGTTAAAAACATACTCCTCCAGTGCACTTATGCTGGGGCATATACCTGCACACAGAGTTACTGAGCAGCCCATATTGTTTGTACGCTTGTGACAACTGAAATGTTGCCCAGTCTTCAATTATTCAGCCCACCAGCATAAGGTGTAATTCCCTCAAAATATTTGACAAGCCAAGAATACAAAATTAGATGCATTTGCACAGTGCAGTTATGACTACATTTTATTACTATATCCTTGCACGAAAGTAATAACAGCAGCATTACAACCCACAGAGGGCCTTTAATATAGCATAAACATCCCAAGAGTTTTCATTGCACTGTTATCAAAGGTGATCAAACAAAGAGGTACGAGAGGGCCTGTATCTGTGCTGTAATTGGTATATGGTTATATGGTTATATAGTTGTTTCCTCTTAAAGATTGAATGGCAGTGAACTGATGTGATGTAGAAGAGAGATGAAAGTTGGATGATTGGAAAATTTGTGAAAAACATAGTTAAAAAAAGTCGCAGAAAGAAGGTGGACGGGTGGTTGATGGGCTTGACCTTGATGGGCTAACTGGCCTTCATTGTTGCTGTAATCATTCTGTGATTCTGCATTGAGATGAGGAGCCAGAAACGCCGGAACACACTGAAATGAGTGAATGGGTGAGATGGAGGGTGGGAACAGAATATAGGAACAAGAAGTGGTTGGCATTGAAGAATCAGAGAAACCTATGGCACTGAAGGAGACTTCGGTCACAGTATCAGCGGCAGCTTTTTATATTTATAAATAGTTTGTTTTTTGTTTATAACGCTGTACGTTCCTCATCCACTTCTGAACCATTACTTACAGAATAAGCTTGTGCCACATGTCTAGTTCCAGATCCAGATCCCAACAACTCCAGAAGTGATGAGTTGTAGAGAATAACTCATTTGAAGTATTTAAAGTAGATACTTGGTGGCACAGTGACGCAGCAGTAGAGTTGCTGCCTTACAGGCCAGAGACCCAGATTTGATCCTGACTGCATGTGTTGTCTGTACGGAGGTTGTACATTCTCCCTGTGACCTTCCACACTCCAAAGATGTGCGGGTTTGTAGGTTTAATTGGCTCAGGTTAAATTGTAACATTGTCCCTAGTATGAAAGATAGTGTTAATGTACGGGGTGGTTGCCGGTCGGTGCGGACTATGTACCTCTAAAGTCGTTGTAGGTTTGAACATTTCAAAATCCAGTGGCGACCAGAAAAACGTTACGACTCTTTGGGCGACTTGGGGATACTACTCACGATCATACAGGCGTCACCCTGCGACCATGTGGCTACAGCGTAGTCGCATGTAGTCGCTGAAAAAATCGCCTAAGTGGGACAGGCCCTAAGTGACAAAGGCTAGAGGAGAAAATAAGACAAAAAGGTGTTGGAAAAGGAGGAGTAAAATGTAAAGCTGAAGGAGAGTTGTGGGTGGAAGGTGGAGGGGTAGGGGGAGTTATGAAATTATGAAACTGGCGGCGCGGGCACATCGTGGCGCCCCAGGTCTCCCAAGAACGGGAAAAGTTGAGTCAATCCCCCTACCTGTTTCAAGGCTGCACACACGGAGCAGTCTTGGACCCATTTCGTAGAGCCGACAGGAACTTCTGGACCTCGGATCCTGCGGCTGCAACAACTTTCGGGGCGATCTCCGTCTTGCTCCTGAGCTCGTCAGAGCAACGGAGCACAGGAGCAGCGGGGCTGGAGCCCGCCTGGAGAGCCGCAGGGCTGAACACCGCCAGCGGATCAACGGGGCTGGAGCCCGCCAGCTGAGCCGCGGGGCTGGAGCCCGTCTGGAGAGCCGCGGGGCTGGAGCCCGCCAGCGGAGCAGCAGGGTTGGAGCCCGCCAGCGGAGCAGCGGGGTTGGAGCCCGTCTGGAGAGCCGCGGGGCTGAAGACCGCCAGCGGAGCAGCGGGGCCGGAGAAAGCCAGTGGATCCGCGGGGCTGGAGATGATATTGATCGAAATGAGGTCAGCAATGAACACAGAATCAAAACAGCTGTTATAAATTGCCGCAGCATAAGAGGAAAATGTGCTGTGATCAATTCATTTATTGAAACTGAAAACCCTGATATTCTTATCAGGTTTGAATCTTGGCTGGACCCATCAATCAAATCTGCTGAGATTTTCCCTCCTCACCTCCAAATATTTAGAAAGGACAGAAACAAGCATGGAGGCGGTGTCTTCATCGGAGTTAACAATACCATTTCCCGCTTTGGAAGAACAGACTTGGTCAGCGACTCTGAGCAAATCTGGTGTCAGGCTTGGGGGTCAGTCTTTACAGATCGGAAGTTTTTACCGACCTCCTGACACGAAAATGGAGCCTCTTTTAGATCTTGGATCGAACATCTCCAAAATTAATGCCTCTTCACGCTCACCACTTATCATCCTGGGGGGCGATTTCAATGTCCCGGGTGTAGATTGGTCAGATGGCATACAAAGCGAACCGAAAGGGGCTCTCCCGGAAGCCCTAGCTGACTTTACTCTTGAAAATCACCTGTCCCAAAAAGTCTCTTTCCCTACCAGGCGTGATGAGACAAGTGGCACCGAAAATACTTTAGATTTACTGTTCTCTTCACACCCAGATTTAATCTCGGAAGTTTCATCGTGTGCAGGAATTAGTGATCATTATATTATCCAAGAAAAATTGCGCTTAAAGTCCCTTCAAAACCACCGCAAACAATTTCCCTCTGGAAAAAATTTAAAGGCTTAGCTAAAAAACTGGCAAAAGATTTCTTCAACCTGCAACCAGGTAAAAGATCCATAGAAGACAACTGGGTGTGGCTGAAAAACTCTTTAAATAATATTGTCACAAATCATGTCCCTCAAAAACTAAGCAAGGGCCGTATGCGTCCTCCTTGGTTTTCGGCAAAACTGAAACGTCTCTGCAGTAAGAAAGAAGTTTTATATCCGTGCCAAAAATGGGGGTACAAAATTGGACTGGGACAATTTTACTAGTGTGCGAAAGCAAGTCGATCGTGCAATTAGGAGTGCTCATAGACAACATGTTTCCTCTATTCTTGGGGGAGAACAACCCAAGGCTTTTTGGAGATATGTGAAATCCAGACGGACAGACAACACTGGTGTCCAGATGCTAAAAGTGAACAACTGCCTGATCACTGAGGACCAGGCGAAAGCAGAAGCTCTTGCGAACCAATTCCAACACGTTTTCACCCGGGAAGATGTGGAGCCTTCATCATTTCCAGTCCTTCCGCCCAGCCCATATGCTGATATGCCTGCTATTAAAATTGAGGTTGAAGGTGTCAAGAAGTTATTGCTCAACATTAATACCACAAAAGCAATTGGACCAGATCAGATACAAAATCAAGCCCTCAAGATCGCAGCCGAAGAACTGGCTCCAGTTTTACAGTTCATTTTTCAACAATTGCTTGACTCGGGCGATGTACCGCTGGATTGGAGGAAGGCCAACATCACTCCTCTCTTTAAGAAAGGTTCAACCACCAACCCAGCGAATTATCGTCCTGTTTCACTAACAAGTACTTGCTGTAAATTTCTGGAGCATATCATTGATAGTAATCTGATGCGTCACGTGAGCAAACATAATATTCTTGCCGACAACCAACATGCATTTAGGAGGCATAGATCATGCGAGTCTCAGCTTATCCAGACAACAAATGACCTGGCCAAGCACCTTCACAATAACGTCATCATGGATTTAGTTGTACTGGACTTTTCTAAAGCATTTGATGTCATCCCACACCAGAGACTGCTATGGTATTCGTTCCAACACGAAACGGTGGATTTCCAGTTTCCTGACAAAACGTCTTCAGCACGTGTGTGAACGAAAAGAGCTCCAATTGGCACCCAGTGTTGAGTGGTACACCCCAGGGCACAGTACTTGGCCCACACCAATTTTTGGTTTACATCAATGACATCCATGAAAAAGTCACAAGTACGACGAGACTATTCACTGATGATTGTTTGCTGTACCGTCCAATTAAGTCAGCTGATGATGAAAATGCTCTCCAAAAGGATCTCGATACTATGGTCGAGTGGTCACAACAATGGGACATGCAGTTCAACCCTTCCAAATGTGAAACCATGCGTGTCACCAGAAAGAGGAATCCAGGCGTCACATCTTACAACATACTTGGTGTTACCCTTGAAGAATCCAAGCAAACCAAGTACCTTGGCATGAAATTGCAGAATGATCTACGTTGGAATGGTCAGGCTCATCATGTAACAGTGAAAGCAACAGGTGTCCTAAACTTTCTGAGGCGCAACTTCATATCATTGTTCAGCTTCTGTCAAGGAGAAGCTGTATTTCATCCTCGTTAGACCTCATCTGGACTACGCAGTTGCAGCTTGGGACCCATACACAGATAAAAACATTTCATCCATCGAACGTGTCCAAAGACAGGCCGCTCGATTTGTTAATAATACCTATGAGAGAGAAGTGAGTGTCACCAAACTTCTGAATTCTCTGGGGTGGAACCCTCTCCAAGACAGACGTGAAGCTCACCGTTTGACCTGTTTTTACAAAATGTTAAATGGTCAGCTAGACATAGATCACAAGACCTACACCAACACCAAACCAATTAGGAGCAGACGAGGGCGTTCGACCCAATTTGTGGTCCCAGCCACAAAGACAGATGTGTACTGCAATTCGTTTTTTCCACGCACTATTAAAGCATGGAATAATCTCCACCAAGCCACGGTTGCCCAGCCAGATGCAACTAAATCACCTGTTCATTCCCTCTGCAGATATGGCCTGACTCCCACAAAAACCTTGACTATATCTCCTCCCACCCTCCCTCTTACAAAGACGCCATTCCCTACTCTGAATTTCTCTGTCTCTGCCATTGCTCACGCCTTCCCCTCTCCACCCCTTTCCATTTTTCATCAAGACCACTCCCTCTGCAACTCTTTGGTTCACTCATCCCTTTCCACACAACCCTTCTCTCCCCAGGTACTTTCCACTGCAACCACAGAAGACGTAATACTAATCCCTGCACCTCTCTCACATCCATCCAGGGACCCTAGCAGCCCTCACAGGTGAGACAGTGGTTTACGTGCACCTCATCAAACCTTACCTGATGGTGGTGGTTCATCGTAGATGACGATAGCATAAATACTCATAATATAGCATATTTTACATCGCCAAAACCAAGTGTAGACCATTTCGCTGAACACTTGCACTTTGTCTGCCAAGGCTTGCTTTATCTCCAAGTTGCCATTCCCTTACCAACCTTTCCGTCTTTTGGCCTCCTCCATCGCCAGACACAAACTGGAGGAACAGCACCTCATATTCTGCTTGAGTAGCTCACAACGCAATGGTGAAGATTGAATTCTTCAATTTCAAATCATAATTTCTTTTTCGTGCCCCTTACTTCCACCCAGGTGTGCTCCCATTTCTCTCACCATCTTTCAATTCCCCCTCAGTCAGCATGCTCCTTTCTCCCCCTCCATCCACTTATCTCCCATCCCTGAGTCCTCCATTTCCCTTTTATCCCCCCTCTTACCCTGTCTCCTTCCACCCACATCCCCCCCACCCCTAATCTCCCGCCGACCAAACCCCTCTCACCTATATCCACATCACTCGCTGGCTTGGTCCTGCCCCCGCCTCTCTTTATCAGCCGTCTATCTTCAACTCCAGTCAGTCTGTAGAAGGGTCCCGAACTGAAAAGTCGTTTGTCCATTCCCTCCCCAGAAATTGCATGACTCGCCAAGTCCTTCCAGCACTGTATTTTGCTCAATATTCCAGCATCTGCAGTTTATTGTGTCTCCATTGTAAACGGGTCTCTGCTTTTCATTTCACTTTTCTTTTTTGAAAAACGAGGTAGCCAATTAACATTTTTAACCATCTTATCAATGTTTTTCAGCCACCATTACGGCTGTGTATGAGTCCAAGGTCTCTTTGCTTTTGTACACTTTTACAAATCACGTTATTTGCAGTATATGTAATTCTAATTTCCCCTTAAGGTGCATTATTTCAAGCTGTTCTGTTTTGGATACCATCTTGTATTTGGATACCATTTTGTATTCTATGCACTGTCCGAAAGTTTCTGCATCATTGCTACGTTGGGAGTTTTCCTCTCATATTTTAATATACTGCAACACACAGCCAGGTGATTGCAAAAATCTCTATTGTTGTAAACCTTGGATTGCCTGGGCTAATTATCGCAGCTTTCTTTTACTACTTTACCCAACTTTCACTTCTTCCCTTCCATTACCCTACTGGTTTCTAACTACTTAATTTCCGTTTCATCTAATTTAAAATTCTACCTCTCAAAAATGTGATCTTTGGTAGCTTCATTTATTCTCCTCATTTGTGAAAAGTGTCGAACAGCACGGAAACAAGCCCTTCAGCCCAGCTTGTCCATGCTGACCTAGATGCCCCGTCTACACTAGTCCCACCTGCTTGCATTTGGCCTGTATCCCTCTAAACCTTTCCTGTTGTGTACTTAAAAAAAAAGAGATACAACATGGAAACCCCTTCGGCCCACCGAGTCCGCGCCGACCAGCGAACCCCGTACACTAGTTCTATCATACAGATTAGGGACAAAACCTGCACGTCTTTGGAGTGTGGGAGGAAACCGCATTACCCAGAGAAAACCCATGCAGTCACAGGGAAATGTACAAACTTCGTACAGACAAGCACCCTAATGCCCCTGTCCCACTTAGGAAACCTGAACGGAAACCTCTGGAGACTTTGCGCCCCACCCAAGCTTTCCGTGCAGTTCCCGGAGGTTTTTGTCCTCCGGCAACCAACTTCAACTAGCATCGCAACCGGCTTCGACTACAAAATTACCGATTTTTAAAACGGAAACCACTTTCGACCATTAAGGAGACTGACAAAAACCTCTGGGAACCTCCGGGAACCGCACGGAAACCTTGGGTGGGGCGCAAAATCTCCAGAGGTTTCCGTTCAGGTTTCCTAAGTGGGACAGGGGCATTACTCAGGATCGAACCTGGGTCTCTGGCACGGTAAGGCAGCAACTCTGCCACTGTGTGACTGTGCCACCCCAGATGTCATTTAAATGTTGTTATAGAATTTATAATGGGAACTGCTAAATGCTGTTTCACTGCCTTCGTGCCTTTGCAGCTGCTGCTGTTTATGATTCTTTTGGCAATGTTGCCTCTTGTAGCTTTTGAGAAACTTCCTCTCCACCTTTGTTCCATCCGGATGGTGCGTGCGTTAGCAGATTCTCATTAACCTTCAGGTGACATTGTGTCAACAGACGCAGCCTCCACGTCCTCTGGTTGAACATTTTACACTTTGAACATGTTCTCATTCAAGATGTTAGTGAGAATATGGTGCTCTTCTATTCCAAAGTCCGTTTTTCTCACGAACCTTGAAAGGAGAAGTGGCAGCTGCAAATTTTGTTTGGAATGCTTTTTATCCTTCTTCACCCATTAACATATAGGCCTGTCATTCTGTCCAACTTTAGACAGAACTCTCCATGTTTCCTTGGATGTGGAAGTCGACTCCAATGAATGTGGATTGTACTTTAGTGCCAGACCTGCTTGTCCCAACTCACCATGGCTCACACCCATCCAAGGTTCTTTACTCTCTTGCATGTCAATGGAACTAGTTCCAACACTCTTGAAACCTGGTTTGGATACAAAAGAATCTTTGTTTGTGCAGGCTGAATCTTTTCTTATCTCTTCCTGTTTGCAAACACTTCTCATTCAGCCATACTTTATCAAATCTGTGGTAAATACTGCTTTCGTTTCTGCAATGGTAAAATTAAATGAAAAAGTATAGGTTCATGATATCTGAATCAGTGAAACAATTAATTTCATGTTTCATTGGGTATCCATTATTATAATTTCCTTTTGCAGAGACACCAGTAGCTGGGAAGATTTTTAAAGTATATTATGGGAAAGGGGGTAACTTCAGAGGGACTTAGATTCCTCAGAAACCAAAGTGGTCATCAATGTTTGGAGCCACGGAAGATGGGTGAGATCCTCAATTAATATTTCTCTTTTTCCCCGTGGAGGATGGGATGAAGGCAAAGGAATTGGAAAAGTTAATTGAGAAGTAATGAAAACCACCTATATTACAATAGAGGTGGCGCTGGACATGCTCAGCTGGATGAAAGTAGATAAATCTCTCGGGCCTGATCAGATATGTCCAAGGAAACTATGGGAACAAAAGACATTGCATGTGTCCTGGCTGAGATATATGAATCATCATTAGACATGGGTGAGGTGCCGGAGGACTGGAAGGTGCCTAATATTATAGACTAGTGAGCCAAAACCTGAGGTGGGAAAGTTACTGGAGAAGATTCTGCGAGATAAGATACATATGTATTTGGATGGACAGGAGCTAGTCAGCATGGTTTTGTACATGGGCGATTGTGTCTTATGAATTTGATAGAGATTTCTGAAGAGGTAACCAAGAAGGCTGACGAGGGCAAATAAATAGGTAGGATGGCATCTTGGTTGGCATGGATGAGTTGAGCTGAATGGCCTATTTCTATGCTATATAACTCTACAACCCTATAGATTTAGGGTAAGTGGTAGAGGTTTAAAGGGGGTACTAAACATAATATTATAGGGTCAGGAGTGGGCCATTGAAATTTTGAGCAAAACCGATCTCATTCAGTACAAGGTGCAGATTTGGAATTCATGGGTTGAAAAGGTGATCGGGTGGAAAAATGACATTTAGAAGGTATTTAGATGAGTGTTTGATGTACCTAGACCCACTTACAGAGATGTGAAGATGGGATATTCTTCTTTAGCTGGCATGGAGACATCGAGCAGAGTGGCTTGTGCTGCACCGTTTGATGATTCTATTAAAGCTGAACATCTGAAGACATAGTTTCATCCTAATTTGCTAATAGGATCCTAATTGCCATAAGATTCAGCGAGTGTTGGTGAGTGAAAGGGTTTGGCTTGGCACTTGCCAATTAAATGAAAGCGATAAGCTAATAAATAACTGAATAAGAGAATCATCAGTGTAGAGTTACGATTAAAGTATTAAACTCATCATATTAACATGTTAACATAAAACATAGAACCATACAGCTCAGTCACAAGGATAATGTAAGAAAGAGAGAGAGAGAGATATGTTTGGCTGTACATTAATGAGTTGGCACCATTTTTACAACCTAACGTATATTAACTCAAAAGGTGGCCTTAAAGCCGGTCGAGTCCTCACCTGCTTCCAAAAGCAATCTCATCCTTCTCGTTCCCGTTCTTATTTCCCATATTCCTGAAACCCAGGCAAATCAGAGGTTAATACTGTAGAATATAATATTCATTACAACATCAAATTAAGATCAGTTATTTTTAATTATGTTGTAACTTGTTTGAGTGCTTAAAAATGTGAGGAATGCTATATCAGGATGTGGAACATTTCTTATTTTGTTATCCTAGTGTGTGCATGAAGCATGCCTAAAGCATTTAGAAATCAAGTAAAGCATCTTTTGTACCCCAGCCTTATGTTTCTGGATTAGCACGAGGACACCTTTTACTACATCCGTGTTACATTTTATAAATGTTGACACGTTATTTAGTTGGAACAGTGGCGCAGGCGATAAAGCCATTGTCTCACTGTTTGGGTCCTGTGTTTTTGGGCAATATGATAACCCACCATCTGTTTAGTGCAGCTTAGTTTAGTTTAGGCATACAGCGCGGAAACAAATCCTTCCGCCCACTGAGTCCGCACCGACTAGTGATCTCCGCACGCCAACGCTACCCTATACACACTAGGGTCAATTTAACATTCATACCAAGCCAATTAACCTACAAACCTGTATGTCTTTGGAGTGTGGGAAGAACCAAAGATCTCGAAGAAAACCAACGTGGTCATGTGGAGAATGTACAAACTCCGTACAGACTGCACTCGTAGTCGGGATCGAACTTCGGTCTTTGGCGCTTAAATGCTGAAAGGCAACAGCTCTACCGCTGGGCCATTGCGATGCCCCGAAACATTCAATACTCAGGAACGTCTGCCATTGTGGCACCACCAATGTCCCTCGCATGCCGAATTATTGGAATTTTACAATATAAGCCAGAGCTGCCATTAAGCTGGGATAAAGGTGTGATGTCTGCAATTCCACCAAACAAAACCCAATACTCCAAGTGACAGCTCTCCAATGTCTTGTATAACAATAGCATAACGACCCAACTTCTGTACTCAATTCCCTGACTGATGATGGCCAGCGTACGAACAGCCTTCTTAACCACCCTATCTACCTGCTACGCCACTTTTAGTCAACTGTGTCCTCTACAAGACTTTCAGGGTCCTGCCCTGGTTTAGCTTCCCACAGTGCAACATGTCCCACTTATCTGAATCTAATGAATTAATCATTCCTCAGCTCACTTGTACAGATGATCAAGATCTTGATAACTATCTTCTCCATCCCCACCCTCTGGGCCATGGCTTCTAACACTGCAATCATTTAGCAGGAGTTATAGAAACCTGAAATCCCACAGTTCAGGACCAGCTACTTTCCTATGACTATCAGGTTTTTGAGCTAACCTACACAACCCTATTCTTACCTTAGTGGAACCGTTGTTGCCAGTTCGCACTGATTGAGGTCTGCCAATTAGGAAGTCAAGGAATCAGTTGCACAGGGACTAGCAGAGACGCAGTTCCTAGAGTTTGATGTTAGGTTTACGGTGGCACTGTTGGTGGAGCTCCAGTTGGTGGTGGAGTTGCTGCCTTACAGTGCCAGAGACCCGTGTTTGATCCTGACTATGGGTGCTATCTGTACAGTTTGTATCTTCTCCTTGTGACTGCATGGGTTTTCTCTGGGTGCTTCGGTTTTCTCCCACACTCCAAAGTTGTACAGGTTTGTAGGTTAATAGGCTTCTGTAAGTTGTACATTGTAGGATAGTGCCAGTGTATGGAATGATCGCTGTTCGACGTGAACTCGGTGGGCTGAAGAACCTGTCACCATGCTGTAAGTCTAAAGTCTAAAGGTCTAATGCTATGAAGATGTTAAACGCTGAGCTATAATCGATGAACACAGCTTAACATAGTGATAGCTAGAGACCTAGTGATATCTCATCTGCTGTCATTCTGTTATGGCAATAGGTGAATTGATGTGGGTCCAGCTCATTACTAAGGCAGGAGTTGATATGCATCATAACTAACCTCTAAAAGTACTTCTGGTAAATGGATCTGAATGCAACTAGCCACTAATTGTTGCGGCATGCCAACTTGCTCTCCTTGGGCAGCAGTATTATGGATGTCTTTTAAAGCAGATGGTGTCCTTGGACCATAGTAGAGAGGTTGAGAATGTTGGCAAAGGCTCCAGCCAATTGGCCAGGTACACCATCAGGGCCGCAGTCATCAAAGGAATATTAAAATAAAGGTAGTAACTCGAAATGCTGGAGTAACTCAGTGGGACAGGCAGCATCTCTGGAGTGAGGGAATGGGTGATGTTTCAGGCCGAGACACTTCTTCAGACTGATGTCAGGGGAATGCGCGGGACAGAGATAGAATATAGTCAGAGACAGTAAGACATGGGAGAACTGGGAAGGGGGAGGGGATGGAGAGAGAGGGAAAGCAAGGGTTATTTGAAGTTACAGAAGTCAATGTTCATACCGCTGGGGTGTAAGCAACCCAAGCGAAATATGAGGTGCTGATCCTCCAATTTGCGCTGGGCCTCTGACAATAGAGGAGACCCAGGACAGAAAGGTCAGATTGAGAATGGGAGGGGCAGTGCTGAAGAAACGATCTCCACGCCTGCACTTGGTCTTGCCGATGTACAGGAATTGACACCTGGAACAGCGGATACGATGGATGAGGTTGGAGGGGGTGCAAATGAACCTCCGCCTCACCTGAAATGACTGTCGGCGTCCTTGGATATAGTCGAGGGGGGAGGTAAAGGGACAGGTGTTGCAAATCCTGCGGTTGCAGGGGAAAGTACCTGGGGATGGGGTGGTTTCGGTGGGAAGGGATGAGTTGACCAGGGATTTGCGGAGGGAACGGCCTCTGCGGAAAGCAGAAAGGGTTGGATATTAAAATATTAAAATTTGTATATTAAAATTTAAAATATTAAAATGTGATAGTTTGTCCACAGTTCATGGATAAAGAATGTCAGTTGCATGTGGGGTGTGTTCATATATGGAATAGGATTAGGAATAGGACATGACACGAGCTTGCTCCCACATTCAGTAAGATCATGAGCTTGGCCTCAGTTCCACTTTCATCTGTTATGCTTGTAACCCTTGATTCCCTCCCACCCTGTAGACCAAAAATATAGCCCAGTCTAGAATATATTTTAATGGCTCACCAATCACAGGTATTTGGGGTAGAGAATCCATGACTCTGAAAGAAATTCCTCATAATCTTTATCCTCAGACAGTGTATGCTCATTCCATACTTCCTTTCCAGGGGGATTACATCCTTCCTGCATCACCCCTTGCAACTCACCCATGGAACGTTTGCCTTGCAAGGAGAATATAATTTCAAGTTCGAAACCAAACAGTACTGAAAACAACATGTTAAAAAGCAATAATTTTGAAAACGGAATATTTTTCTCATCAATTAAATGAATTGTTATGTGGAGCACCTTCCTACAATTGACCAATACTTGATTGTATTCCTGTTTGGCTTCAGAAACATGCAAATTCAAATGTCCCTGTGATATAATCATTGTTTTTGTAGAATATCAGAGCTTTAGCCTCTTGCCTTATCTCAGCTAAGATATATACGCTGAGATCAACAAATAATTGGGAGCTGATGGAATTTCTATTTCCTCAGAATTTAAATTTGATATGTTCTACACAAAGGGATTGCAATCCAGAATGATGACAATACCCGTCTTTGAGCAGCTAACCCATTAAAATTCATTAGAAAACATTTCTGTTGGAGAATTAATTTTCCCTAAAAGCATCTATAGTGCACTCAGCATCTGTTTGGGCTTTACTGCAAGTAGTTAAAGCCAGCATTAATATTTCAATAATCTCTAGGCAGGAAATTTGTAGAGCCTGATCCAACTTACCTGTTAAATACCAAGTGAGTGCCCCTGAGGAGTAACATTCCAGATTTGTGTCTGACCTGTTTCTAGCAAGTGGTTAAAATGATGGTGTGTCTTTTGAAATAAATTACTGCAGATCCACAAGATGGTGGAATTAAATCAGTTTAGTTGAGTGATGCAGCGTGGAAACAGGCCCTTCGGCCCATTAAGTCCGCACCGACCAGCGATCCCCACGCACATTAACACTATCCTACACACACTAGGGACAATTTTACATTTATGCCAAGCCAATTAACCGACAAACCTGTACATCTTAGAAGTGTGGAAGGAAACCATAGATCTCGGAGAAATCGCACGCCAGTCACGAGGAGAACGTGCAAACTCCGGACAGACAGCATCCATTGTCGGGATCAAACCCGGGTCACTGGCGCTGTCAGGCAGCAACTCTACTGCTGCACCACCGTGCCTCCCATAACTGTTCTTTATTTCCTGATTTCAGTAAAATAACCTGCTGCCAAGTGGGGTGCTAACTTAATTTACATTGAAATGCAATATTTTTCAAGCTTTTACACTGCTTGTATGCACTCAAAGTGTATACATTGCCTAATACAACCAAGGTTGAATGTAGACACATTTTTTTCCTTTAAAAAATATATTTTTTTATTTGAGGAAAAGAAATACAGTACATCTGACATAGAGCATCACATTTCCCTCTGTTTTGCTTTTTATATATATAATAAAATAACCCTTACCCACCCTCCCTAAACACTCTTGGCAGCTAATGTCTTCACAATACAAACATATCACAAATACAAATGCACATTTTAACAATAATAAAGTAACAAAACAGAATAAAGGCGGATCCCCACCTACTATCAAATGCCCTCAGTCAATAGGTAGTTCCTCGAAGTATGGTAAAAAAGGCTCCCATTTCAAATAAAACTTTTTCACAGACCCTCTCAATGTGATTTTAATCTTTTCTAGCCTTAAAAAAATATCACGTCTTCCAGCCAAGCAGCTGCAGATGGAGGAGTGGTAGATTTCCAGACCAGCAAGATTCTCCTACGGGCCAAAAGTGATGTAAATGTAATGATATCAGACTGGGTTGAATTTAAACCCAAGGTTTTATCTGCTACACCAAATACAGCTACAAGCGGGCAAGGCCTCACTGTCATCCCAAGGGCTTCACTGATGGTTTTGAAAACCACTGCCCAGTAGTTACCAAGTTTGGGGCAAGACCAGAATGCATGAGGTAGATTGGCTGGAGAGAAGGAGCACCTGTCACAGCCAGCGTCTGTCCCCGGGTATATGACAGCAAGCATGGCTTTGCTTAAATGAACCCTGTATAAAACTTTGAATTGTATGAGCCCCAATCTAGCAAATGATGACGAGGAATGGACTATTTTCAGTGCTTTCTATCCAGCATTCCTCAGACAGATCTATACCAAGGTCGTCCTCCCACCTAGTTTAAACTTTGTTCAGGTTTTGATCTCCTAAAGATATCAGTTGAGAATATACTGCAGAGATCAGTCCTTTATTGTTGACAGGCAGGAGATCAGGAAAAGAGGGCCAATTTTTCATGGCAAAGTGGCGGACCTGAAGATATTTAAATAAATTATTATGTGGGAGGCCACATTTTCTGTGTAGGTTCTCAAAACTATCAAATATGTTGTTAATGTATAAATCCTTAATGCACATAAGACCATTCAAACCCCACTTTTTAAAGGTTGAGTCAAATGTGGAGGGGGGGGGGGAATAAATGGTTACTGTGAATGGGACCCGGAACTGAAGCTGATGTGAACATATAATGGCAACAAAATTGATTAAAAATGTTGATAGTGGATAGTACGACAAGGTTGGATGTAAATCAAGAGAGTTTCAATGGCAGAGAGGAATATACCAAAGCTGGGAGAGACGAGGAATAATAAGACTGTACCTCAAGCAAACACCAGTGTGTATCTGGTCGGTGGAGCCAGAATAATATCTTTTGGATATTGGATGCCCAGTAATAATGAATAAAGCTGGGAAGGCCCAGTCCACCTATTTCACGACCTCTTTGGAGAGTGCACTCATTGACCCTTGGAACCCCTTGTTACCCCATATAAAGGAGGCTATAGATTGGTTAACTGAGTTAAAAAGTGATGTGGATAGGAAGACAGGCAAACATTGGAACAAGTAAAGAAATCTGGGAAATAGAGTCATCTTCATCGACTGCACTCTCCCAGCCATAGTGAGAGGTAGACTACCCCATCTCTCAAAGTCAGCCTTCATTTGGCTAATTTGAGGCGTATAGTTAGCTTCAAACAGGGATGTGAAAGAGTGGGTAATGCGTATTCCTAGATATACAAAACCTTCTTGGTGAGAGGCAGAACATTCAAGCAACTGCTCTTGAATCAATTACGCCAGCTCTCCTTTCTCACAGGCAGAACTCAGGCAGAGCTAATATTCCCAACCTCAGGGGCCAAGTATGGATGTCCGTGTGAGGTTAATGGTCTGATGACCAAACATGTCAGTTGATATATTGCCTTGTCCCACACAACAAGACAAATGATTCACCCAAACTGCAACCATTAATAAGCAGGAGACAATCCCTGCCATAGAGATATGTCCAAGCTGAAATACACACTTCATTAATTCCAGTCTAGGAATCTGAACTTTTAGGAGGCCCAGTCAGTAAGATTATGATTGTAACATGAGCTGAAACCTTGATGTTACATCTTGAGAGTGGGAGACCTGTGGTGAGGATATCCTATTCCATCGCATTGGCAATCCAGGCCACAGGTTGAGGTTGGGATTTTCTGGTGGATGAAGTGATCTAAACAATCTCGATAAACAATGCAGCTGAGCTGGAGCATGGTAGAACATGGGATATCTGTAAAGAAACATCCCTACCAAGCCAACTGAGAGATTTAGAAACAAGGAACTGCAGTCACTGGTTTATATGAAAGGACATAAAGTGCTGTGTGCTGGAGTGATGAAGCGGGGCAAGCAGCATCTCTGGAGAACATGGATAGGTGACATTTCAATAGACAATGGACAATAGGTGCAGGAGTAGGCCATTTAGCCCTTCGAGCCAGCACCACCATTCAATGCGATCATGGCTGATCATCCCCAATCAGTACCCCATTCCTGCCTTTTCCCAATATCCCCTGACTCCGCTATCTTTAAGAGCCCTATCCAGCTCTCTCTTGAATGCATCCAGAGAACCTGCCTCCACCACCCTCTGAGGTAGAGAATTCCACAGACTCACAACTCTCTGTGAGAAAAAGTGTTTCCTCGTCTCCATTCTAAATGGCTTACTCCTTATTAGAAACATAGAAAATAGGTGCAGGAGTAGGCCATTCGGCCCTTCGAGCCTGCACCGCCATTCAATGTGATCATGGCTGATCATCCAACTCAGTATCCCGTACCTGCCTTCTCTCCATACCCCCTGATCCCTTTAGCCACAAGTGCCACATCTAACGCCCTCTTAAATATAGCCAATGAACTGGCCTCAACTACCTTCTGTGGCAGAGAATTCCAGAGACTCACCACTCTCTGTGTAAAGAATGTTTTCCTCATTTCGGTCCTAAAGGAATTCCCCCTTATCCTTAGACTGTGACCCCTTGTTCTGGACTCCCCCAACATCGGGAACAATCTTCCAGCATCTAGCTTGTCCAACCCCTTAAGAATTTTGTAGGTTTCTATAAGATCCCCCCTCAATCTTCTAAATTCCATCGAGTACAAACCGAGTCTATCCAATCTTTCCTCATATGAAAGTCCTGACATCCCAGGAATCAGTCTGGTGAATCTTCTCTGTACCCCCTCTATGGCAAGGATGTCTTTCCTCAGATTTCCTCAGATTTCCTCTTAAACTGTGGCCCCTTGTTCTGGTTGAGACCCATCTTGAGACTGATTGACTCATCTGCAGGATTTAATTATTTTTCTGTATTAAAGCCACTCTTACAAGTACTGTGTCTGTGTCTGGTTATGAAGAGCATGTGCTTGTTATCAGCCAGTTGATTTTAGTGGTATTAGAAAATTGGTTGCCCAGTGGAGCTTCTGGTAGACACAACCAATGAGATCCTCTAATATCTTTGGACACAATTCCCTTTTGATTTTAACAAGCAAGAACTCATCGGCTCCTGGTTATCAGACCACACAGGGGGCACTGCCACGGAACTAAAGCATAAACAAAAAGAAGATAGACACAAAAAACTGCAGTAATTCAGCGGGACAGGCAGCATCTCTAGAGAGAAGGAATGGGTGATGTTTTGTGTCGAGACCCTTCTTCAGGCTGATTAGGGATAAGGGAAACGAGAGATATAGATGATGATGTAGAGAGATAAAGAACAATGAATAAAAGATATGCAAAAAGGTAACGATGATAAAGGAAACTGGCCATTATTAGCTGTTTGTTCGGTAAAAACGAGAAGCTAGTGCGACTTGGGCGAGGGAGGGCTAGAGAGAGAGAGGGAATGCTGGGGCTACCTGAAGTGAAAAATTAATATTCATACCACTGGGCTGTAAGCTGCCCAAGCGAAATACGAGATGCTGTTCCTCCAATTTGCGTTTAGCTTCACTCTGACAATGGAGGAGACCTAGGGCAGAAACGTCTGTGTGGTGCATAAACAAGGTCACCACTCCAAAAGAGTCACACGTGGCACTCATCCGCTCTTCAATACCGCTCAACCAAAACAGTTGAAGCTCCCCTTTATCTCTTTATCCCATCTAAGAAAACAATTGCTGTCTCACAGGCAGAACTTCAAGCAGAGCTAATATTCTGAGCAGCTTTACTGCCCTGTGCAGCTTTCTGTGCAAAGGAAAGGATCAAAAGCAAGTCAAATGCGAAACATTAATTTATTGCGAAACTTATGTTTTGTATCTGATCTGTTGCCAAGGTTACAGTTATGGTGGGAGGAGCCCTTCTGAGATCTAGGACTGTGACCTTGGATAGAGCATTGATGTTTACTGAACAGGTGCCGTATGATAGAAGACTATCAGATTAATCTCCCGAACACCCAGTGAAAAAGTATTCCATTGTCAGTTTCCCTCAATTTAATGGACACACAATTAAAAACAGCTGTGAAAGTTTTATCTTAGCTTTGGCAGAACTTTGCAAACTAAGAACTTCCACAATATTTTCCCATTATCCAGGTGCTGTTTGACATTCTCAATATTAATGCAGTATCTCACCAGCTGATACATGCACCAAAGTTACTAGAATAGCAGGGACGTTAGTTGCATTGTTGTTATCAATGAACAACGCCCTGGCCAATATTTATCCCTCATCTAAAAGTTTGTTCAGTAACACAACCAATCTGACCTCCACAACCTTGTCTATATATTTTGTTTCCCTTATCCCTAACCAGTCTGAAGAAGGGTCTCGACCCAAAACGTCACCCATTCCTTCTTTCCAGAGATACTGCCTGTCCCGCTGAGTTACTCCAGCTTTTTGTGTCTATCATCTTATTTCCTTGCCCTTTGTTGGAGCTTACTATGCATAATGTTCCCAACTTTGCAGCAGTGATATTACTTAAGTAGGATTTTGTTGGCTGCAAAGTGTTGATGATGCAAGACTTCATTGTTCAGCAACATATCGACAACTCCCCTAGCTGATAACTTGCTATTGGAAGCATGTCAACGAAACAAGACCAGAAAAACATACAACGGGAATACTAGGTAGAACATACCTTAGAAAAATAACTTGACATTTATTTGAATTGCTTTTGCTGTTGTTTTGCAGCCAAACAGGAAAGTGTTGCTGCCACATAGCAATGTTAATTATCTTACGGCATGATTTCCCCTTTTTGCACTTTAAATTAGCTCCTTGAAACTAATGGGTAGAAATTTCTACTTGAGAGCTTTGTGCAAATATTATTTTGTATCTCTGGCTGCCATTGACTTGAATGGAACTGAATGTGAAGCCAAAACTTGGCTGATCCGCTGAACAGCAATTACTGGAGTCACTTTTACTTTTTAGTTGGGGGACTATTGATCATCAATCTATCCACCATCAGATCAGCTGCTCACCAGTAAGGCTTGCCATCGCCATGCCACTCGGACATTGGATCGCCTGGTCTCTATGTTGACTGGAAGCCCATACCAATCAATGGTTTGGCTCTAGCAACATTTACTGGACAATGGTGAGAAGCCTACTCCAGGGCTACTGGCCATGTTAGGACTTTTGGACTATGGGGACCGAGATGGAGGGGGGTAAGTGTTGGGAGAAGTGAATTCAGTAAATACTGCCCATACAATTGTTGCCCAAGATGTCAGTCTAGGGGAATTTTGGGCAATCCAGTAAATGAAGACACAGCTGAGTCCATCACCTGCAAGGTGACAGGTAGTGACATCATCAGAGAGTGCTGGGAAAATCACTTGACCTTCCACACACACCGTGATCAATGAGTGGTGTGGAGAGCGCTCCAGGATGGGTCTGCTCAACACAGTTAACAGAATCTGTTGGACACAAAAAAATGGCACAGCAGTGTGAGTGTTTACACAAAAAGATTCTCAAAATCCTCGCGCGCCACCTGCGTGACGCGCAAATGATGCCCAAGTGGGACAGACCCTTTAGATATTAGACTTTAGAGATACAGTGTGGAAACAGGTCCTTCAGCGCACTGCGATGAGCAGCGATCACCCCGTACACTTAACACTATCCTAAACAGTAGAGATAATTTACAATTTTTACCGAAGCCAATTAATCTACAAACCTGTACATATTTGTAGGGTGGGAGGAAACTGGAGCACCCGGAGGAAACCTATGTGGTCACAATGAGATCGTACAAACTCCATACAGACAGCACCAGTGGTCAGGATCGAACCCGGGTCTCTGTCTCTGTAAGGCAGTTGCTCTTCCGCTCTGCTACTGTGCCGGAATGGACAGGACCTTGCAGTCAAATAATTTGCAGGGCTATGGGGAAAGATCTGGACTGAAGGGGAACTGTGAGGACTTAATTTAATTAATGGTCTCCTCCTCTGCCATGATGAAGCACAGTGTGGTGTAGCTTGTGGAGCCACTGCCTCACTGCTCCAGAGACCTGGGTTCAGTCCAGAAGTCCACGCATGTGGAGTTTGCATGTTCTCCCTCTGCCTGTGTGGGTTTCTTCTTGGGGGGGGGGTCTAATTTCCTCCTTTTTCCCAAAGACCTGCAAGTATGTTGGTTAACGGGCCACTGTGAATTAAGTGAGTGGTAGAATCTTGGGGGGAGTTGATGGGAATATTGTTGGTATGATCAGTGTAATGAGTGTTTGAAGATTGCTATATACATAGGCTGTCGATCCTGTGATGCAAGGCTTCATGGTACTTGGAAACACGCTGAGCAATGAATACATTAACAGGAGTGCACTGACGGGGATTCTTTATGCTGAGTTGGAATTTGCATTACTTGGTTTCTTAAAAGTGGTAGTAATTAGCTTACCAGTCCCTGCCTTCTGATAATGGCACAGCAGTGTGAGCGTTTACAAAGCTCTTTGCTGCATTGCACCATATGCCTGGAGACCTGCAGTGACCACACCATTGGATTGCTGCTTGCCTGTTTGTCACAGCTGAATAAACACCATGATTACGCACCCCAGTGTGCGCAATTGGCAGAAACATAGAAAAAAAAATGCAATCTGGGAATAAAGTGATTGAGGAGAAGGAATTAAAAACATCACTAAAAGTGACGAGTCAGATTGTTAAGGGCATGAATGCAGCAAAGCGGTGCAGTTCTGATTTATCTTTTTTATTCATGACTGGATGTCGGCATCACTTGCAAGGCCGCCCGTTCGAATTGTTGCTGTTGCGTAGAGGGTGGTATTGAATAAGGCTCAAGGATCAGGATGATATTTCCAAGTCTGGAAATTTATGTGAGTTAGAGGAGAAGATAATGGTGTTGAAGATGATGGGTTTGAGATGTACGCTGAAGTCGTGACAAGTTGCCACAATGGATTTTATAGAACATTTGAGAAGAGAGTAAATGTTTGAATGCCAAGCAAGTGGTCTGCTTAAACTAGGATAGCATTAAAAAGGTTCTTGAGCGTGAGCAAAACACTTATCCAGGAGGGTGGAGTGTGTTCCATTGTGATCCTGACACATGCCTTGTCGATCTGCAAAATCTTTGGGGAGTCGCATAACATATGTTACGCATAATAAAAAACCCAGCCCAAGTGTGCTAAAAGTCACAGAATCAAACAGCACAGAAACAGCCCCTTCATCCATGATGATGCCCTTTCTAATTTAGCCCTATTTGCCTGCTTTTGTTCCAGATCCCAAAAAACCTTTCCTATACTTTTACCTGTCCAAATATCTTTTAAGTGTTGTTATTCTACCTGCATTTGTACTTGTATCCATCAACTACTTCCTCTGCAGCTTTTTCGAATACCTACCACCTTCTCTGTGAAGACGTTGCCTTTCAGGTTTCTATTAAATCTTTCGCCTTTCGCCTTAACCATATGCCCCCTGGTTCTTGATTCTCCAACCCTGGGAAAAAGACTGTGCATTCACCTAATCTATTCCCTTCATGCCTTCATATATCTTGGTAAGATCACCCCTCAGCCTCCTGTGCCGCAAGGAATTAAGTCCTAACCAGCCTAACATCTCCCTGTACCTCAGGCCCTCGAGTCTTTGTAACATCCTCATAAATCTTCTCTGCACTCTTTCCGGCTTAATGTCTCTTTCCTATGCCAGGGGGGTCTAACACTGAACACAATACTCTTCAAGTGCAGTCTTCCCAAATTCTTGTACAACTGTAACATAATGTGCTAACATTACATATATTTGACTAAAAAAGACCAGCAGGCAGAAAGCCTACTTTACCACCCTAGCTGCCTCGTCAACCTGAGGTAACTGTGAACTTGTATTCCTCGATTCCTCTTATCCAGGATTCTTGAACCTGGGGGTAGAGTTCTAGGGGCTCCATTCGCCATCTCTTAATCCATTAGTCTTTTTCTCACAATTATTTGAGAAGACGGTTTCTATAACACAGAGGCTTGTAAACCTTCATCTAAAGTCTTTATTCCTTCCAGATTTCAAAGGGGAATGGTTCAGCTTGCTACCAGCGTTCACCAATTCAATGATTCCGTGACCGTACAAGGAAGGAAAAGATGTTTCACGAGGGAATTCCACAGCTTGGGGACCTGGCAGCTAAAGCTATGGTCATCATTTGCAGAGTGATTTAATACTGGAGGACAGATTTGGGGACCACCGGGAATTGCGAGCAGATGTGATTGTAGAGATTTGCTTCAGGGAGGCATGTTAATAGTCCGGGGAATCTTTCAAAATCTTGAGAGAAACTTGTTATTTCTCGCTTTGGTCTTTTGTAGAAAAAAAACCGATCCATTTATAAAACTATTTATCTGCACAATAAATAATAGGATTGGTAGTTCTATAAGACCCACATAATGATGTGTTCCCAATTAACTTCTACTGTCACATAGGAGAGTTACACCGATATAGTAACTAATCCTTGGTGGCTTGTTTAAGAATTTTGAAGAACAGTATATAGGATACGAATAGTTCGCCAGCTTTTTTGTGTAGCTATTTGCTCCGCATTGTAGTGATACAGACAACTGTGACTTGACCCACATATTTCACAGGTCAGCTGAAGGGATACGTGCTGGACATGGGGAGCTCTAATGGTCATTTGGTCTGACGTTGGTTAAAGGCTGGGAAAAATCACTTGGAATCCATCTTTACATAAACGATCTTCATTTTCACAAGAGCTATTTTAAGATCATTGCAAATTGCACGCATGATAGTTGCACAGTAATTGAAAACTTGGCACAAATTCTATGAGATAAATTTGCACTAACCTAAATTGATCCGCTGCATTTTATTCTGTCTAAAATCAACCTTTCCCTTCCCTCCATTTCCTCTCGCCTCTGGCTATGTGCCCCGACTATTCACCTCTGGTCACAATAATGAAATAAAGTGCTCTGAATTTATGTGTGGTCCTATTGGAGAAAGCCCTCTAAGCTATAGTTTCACTGACTTGTTTTCTATCACAAGGTTACGTGTGCTAGTAGTTCAGATCGATTTCAACACTGAATGAGTTTGTGACACTGTCACCCCACATTGTAAATTGTTGGTCTCAATCAGGTTTAGAGTCACAATCGTGGAGTTGTACAGCATGGAAAGAAGCCTTTCAACCCACATTGTCCACTAATCAATGGGCACCCATCCACATAAATCCCATCTCCTAGCATTTGGCCCATTTCTTCCTATGCCTGAGCGATTCAAGTACTTATTTAGTTACTTCTTACATGGTGCAGCATATTTTAGCAAAGTTTTAGGCTTGAGCCAAGTTACATCCTAACAGGTAATGAAAATCCAAAAAATAATGCAGCTGGCTGAAATCTGAAAATACAGGAAATAGCAGGTCAATGTTTACTAATGATAGACACAAAATGCTGGAGTAACTCAGAGGATCAGGCAGCATCTCTGGAGATAAGGAATAGATGTTTCGGGTCGGCACCCTTCTTCAGACTGAAGAAGGTTCTCAACCAGAAAAGTCACCAATCCTTGATTGGTCACGTCACTCCAGAGATGCCACCTGATCCGCTGAGTTACTCCAGCATTTTGTGTCCAACTTTGTTATAAACTAGCACCTGCATTTCCTTCCTAAACATTTACTGAAGTCTCGTCAAGAAATAAATAATTGGGACAAATCTTCTGCAGAACTGAGATCTCAGTTTTACAAGCCCTGGACCATGTTGGGTCCCCCCCCCCACAATGCTCCAGAGTATAGTCTTCCCTGAGAGGAAGTCTCCCATGTCATTGCCAAGGCTTCGGGCTACGTGGGATTTCTCCCTCTGACCAACGTCCACTGTGCTGACAGAACAGCTTTGACAGTCACTGCTGCTGAGTCCTTCCTTCTCCCAGTCCTGCGTGTCATGTGCATAGTTCACCAACGGTCCAATTTGATTTTAAAACTGGAAACATTCAAAATCACTCTGGACCAGCCAATAATTAGAAAAAAGAATGCTAAAAAAAATTATTCAGTAAGGTTTTAGGAGTTAAGAGTAAAGACAATCTGCACACACATGAAAGCAGTTAAGTAGGAAGGAACTGCAGATGTTGGTTTAAATCAAAGATAGACACAAAATGCTGGAGTAACTCAGCAAGACTGGTAGCATGACTGGTAGCATCTCTGGAGAGAAGGAATGGGTGATGTTTCGGGTCGAGACCCTTCTTCAGACTGTCAGTCAATCAGTCTGAAAAAGGGTCTCGACCCGAAACGTCACCCATTCCTTCTAATCAGAGATGCTGCCTGTCTCGTTGAGTTACTCTCGCATTTTGTGTCTATCTTTTGAAAGCAATCAAGACATTTCAAGTAGCTTAATTAAATCATCTTCAAACTTTTACTGTTTATGACCATTAATTTCAATGGGTCAGCTGTACACTTGCTGCATATTAATCTGACATGGGCTACTGGGACAGATTGCCTAATTTGCAAGATGTTGCAAGATTTTTAATTGCACTGTCTCTGAAGCTGTAGCACTATAACACTGCAATAAAATATTCTGCACTCTGGTATTTGTTATTTGCACTACCTAGTTTACTCATGTATGGCTTAATTGTACTCAAGTGAAATATGATTTGACAGGATAGCACACAATGTTTTTCACTATCTTGGTACTCGTGATAATAATAAAGCAATACCAATACCACTGGCTTGAGGATAGAAATTCAATCTCTTCAGAAGTTTGATTTCATTCACTTGAATGGATCTGATTTTCACTTTATACCTGTTCTTATATTGCTGGAGTATTGCAACTGGAGGAGACATTTCATACCAGATAGCCATGTGACACTTCAACAAATGGCTTCTAGGATCCACAGACATTAACTCCACAGGTCACTGTTTAGCTCCTCTGCTGTGCACATCCAGGGAAAAACCTATAACTTTGAAATTGGGTAACTTTGTGATAAGAGCAGAAAATGATGGAATTACTCGGCAGGTCAGGCAGCATCTGTGACAAGAAACACAAGCTATCTCAAGATGAAAGGTTATCAATCTGAAATGTTAACTCGCTTTCTGTCAATAAGATTACTGCCTGACCAGTTTAGCATTTCTCACATTTTCAGTGTTTATTTCGGGTTGCTATCATCTGCAGCATTTTAGTTTCAGCTACTTTATTTATAGCTCCAAAGATGTAGTTTGGATCCTCCATACATAAGCTACATGTTAAGCGTAGATTCTGCTGGGTGTGCACTGAGAAGATAATTGATGTCCCTTGTGCAAAATGTGTCTGTGCAAAGGAGGCTCACAAATGGTTTGGGTCTTGAAGACAAAAACAGGTCTTAAGAAGAAGGTCTACCTATGTTCTGGCATTAGTTGAATGGTCCAACATCATCTACGAGGTAAGATGAATCAGGTTCGTAAGTAACTTCTCCTTGTCTCGCCCTGCCACACTGTGCCCTCAAATGTGATGATCCAATTGCCCCTCTCTTGACTTTAGAAGAGACTCATCAAAAATCAAACAAAACTGACTGACGTCTTTCTCAGTTCCGTATTTTTGTTTTGCTGTCCCTTTGCATAATCACATTATAACTGCAGCCTTCCAATCCAGTGGAATCATTCTGGATCCCAGAGAATTACAAAACAAGACTACCAAGACATCCTTTATTCTTGACACATGGTTGATTAGGTACCAGAGTCAAGTAGTCAAACAACATGGAATCAACCCCTTTGGCCCAATTTGTACATATTGACCAAGTGTCCATCTAAGCTATTCCCATTTTCCCATGTGTGACCCACATCTCTCTAACCTTTCCTACCCATGCACCAGTCCAAATGTTATTTTAGGTATCGTTATTGTATCTGCCTGGCAGTACATTCCCCTCAGGTTAACTTTTTCTCCTTTTGAGGATTAGAGGATTTTTCCTTTTGAGGTATTGAGATGACTTTTAGAGCAGCTTATATCCCTCGTACCTTTTCTTCAATGAATAAACATTCCTCCTTATGGGAAGAAGATTAGGTTAAACTGTTTTTCTTGGACATTCAGAGAGGAAGGAATGCCAACTCAGACACAGTTAAGACTCACAATTGCACTTGCAATAGAATATCTATACTATTATGGATCCAACAGAAATTTGGCAACTGGCTGCCTGCCTTTCTTTCAGGAATGTAGCACAATTTGAGCAGGAAGGATGGGCTTTAATTTCAAGAGGGATAATAAAAAAAATAATTTAACATTTGTGACTACCGTTTTTTAATTCAGCTACATGATCTGGAAAGGACACAACATATTTGGCACTTCCCTATATGTTCTTGAGAAGGTTGTGTTGAGTGACTTTATCGAAGAGTTCTGGTGAATGTACTCCCACAAAGATGTTGGGACAGGGAGTTCCAGGATTTGGACCCAGTGCCAATAACAGAGTGAAGATTTATTTTGGAGTCTAAATAGTGCGTGGCTTAACCTGTTCAGTGCTATCTCCCAGGATACTAGGGTCATAGCCAATAGTGTAAAAAAAAAACTTTGCAATGAACAGGTTAATAGAGGGGCTTTCAGGCCATGAGTCTCAATGTCTGGGGGTTCTTGACTTTCTGGATAGCAAAAGCCGCAGGTCTCAGAGGTGCTGCTGAAAAAAGTTGGGCATGATTTTACATGAGGGAGAATGTGAATGCTGGAGTGGGTGGTTGCCTGCCTATTTTTTGGCATGATATACAATCAATATGCAATGATATATAAAACTTCTCTCAGTATCCCTCTTCCGTAGCTCAGTTAGCCTGTTGAGGAATGCTATTGTTTTTTTAGTTCTTGGAATCTGCCCGTCTCCTTAATTTAATGAATCACAATGAAGATAGTGCCTTTGAAAGCTGTTACAAGCTTGTAGTTGTACGAAGGAACTGCAGATGCTGTTTTAAACTGAAGATAGACACAAAATGCTTAGCGGGACAGGAAGCATCTCTTTAGAGAAGGAATGGGTGACGTTTCAGTCTGAAGAAAGGTCTTGACCCGACACGTCACCCATTTCCTCTCTCCAAGTTACTCCAGCATTTTGTGTCTACAACCTTGTCGGCGCACAGTTTCTGACAGTATGAAGAAGGCTCGTACAAGGCTAGCTGTCTCACTGTGTACATGTCAGAATGCGCAATATGCTTCTTAATAGCTCAGTGTTCATACATCTGCCTACTGAATTAAAGGGAATTAAGATAGCTTCTCCTACAACTGAAATGTAATCTTTGTAAGTGATACTATGCATTCACGAGCCAATTCCTGCCAAAAGACTTGAACCAAGAGCACATGTAGATTTATTTACTCACGCTAGAATCTTGTTCAACTAAAGGTGTACATTTTTGTGGCTTGGGTGGGGATTCTTGGAACTAAGAAATTAATGTGGACGATAGATAGCACAGTAAGTGAAGGTTTGAAAGCATGCCCTTTATTATAAAGCTGTTTGCATAGCAAAGCACCACTTCAGATTTGTTCCTGTTACAAAGATTGCAGCCCCGCGGCAAAGATTGGCACAAAACTTAATTCAATAATGAGCCTAATAATGAGCCCATAGAGTACCATTCGACTCTCGTGGATAGATAAACAAAAGCAGAAATCAGTTGAGTAATGTGCATGTTGAAATAAATTATCAAACTGACTATCGTTAATCTTAGGTAGACACAGAATGCTGGCATAACTCAGCGGGTCAGGCAGCATTTCTGGAGAAATTGGATAGAAACATCGAAACATACGACGTTTCGGCTCTGGACCCTTCTTCACACCATTTTCTCCAGGAATGTTGCCTGACCTACTGAGTTACTCCAACATTTTGTGTCTATCTTTGGTATAAACTAGCATCTGCAGTTCATTTATATTACATTTTGTTAATCTTAACTTTTTCCCCCATTAATTTGACAATTTGTGAATATTTTGGGCGACATAAAAACATGGAAAAATCCATTTTGTTGCCAATATTTTGTTTGAAAATCACTATCTTGTTGAATTCCCTTCATCTTCAAAGGAGAAAAGCTTTTAACTGAATAAATATGCAGTCCAAATTGTGTAAAGATGTCATTGAAATCATTCATCAATGAAATTAGTTGGTTTATTTCTACAGATTTTGCTGTTCCTTGATGATAAAGATAAAACCAGATATTTCCCTTCCTAAGATATAATGGCATCATACATTTTTACAATGTCTTTTTACATAGTAAAATGTTCCAAGGTACTTTACAGGAATAATTACTTTTTAAAAAATGACAATGAGACACATTGGGATATGTGCAAACCATTGTTCTTTATTCCAGCATTATTGCATCTAGAAGTTGGAACATGTTAGTGAGCATTTTAAGTTGAATTGTGTCAATGCAGAAATTTAATCTTGGGTCTTCTCATCATGATACGCCCTTGAGGATCTGAGCCAACTTCTGCATCAGGTATATATCAAAGAGTTCCACTCGCTAGGCATTAGTATTTGGGAGGGTTGCTGGGCAGGTTACTCCATGTTAGAGTCATAGAGTGATACAGTGTGGAAACTGGCAGTCGGCCCAACGTGCGCACACACGCCAACACTGGTCCCATATCCCTCCAAACCTATCCTATCCATGTGCCTGTCTAACTGCTTCTTAAATGTTTGGGTAGTTCCTGCCTCAACTACCTCCTCTGGCAGCTTGTTCCATACATCCACCACCCTTTGGGTGAAAAATTACCCCTCAGATTCCTATTAAATCTTTTCCCCTTCACCTTAAACCCATACCTCTAATCCCTAACCCCACACTTGATATCCTAATTGGCTCAATAACCCCCTCTATCACTACTATTCTACACCCTGACTACCTCTGTTCCCAACCTAATTGAATTCCATGATCAGCTTACTCATTAAACCCTCAGCTTTGCATTATTTTGAGCGACGCAGATCCTAACACCCTGAATCCCATAATTCTCTGTTTAAGGCCCTGATCTTACCCATCCTATCAATTGATCTTGGAGGGTAAGTCGACAATGACAGTTCAGTCGGCCTGAAGTTTGCAGTGATAGGTGCATGAAGGACATGCTTTTTTAGTTTAAGTTTTAGGGATACAGCATGGAAACAGGCCCTTCGGCCGAACAAGTCCACGCCGACTATTGATCTACCGTTAACACTAAATCTATGTGATGCCACTTTCTCATCCACTCCCTGCACCCGAGGGGCAATTTATAGAGACAAATTAACCTACCAACCCACACATCTTTAGGATGTAGGAGGAATCCAAAGCACCCAGAAGAAACCCACGCGATCGCAAGGAGTGCGTGCAAACTCCACACAGACAGCACCCCAGTTCAGGATCGAACCTGGGTCTCTGGTGCTGTGAGGCCGCATCTTTACCAGCTGTGCTATTGTGCCACCTGAGAGCAATCTCCATTTATTGGCACAGTGCTGCATAGAGGGCACAATCTCTCCTGGCCAATCCTTGACCAAAGAGGTGGATTTTAAGGAGTATTTTAAATTTGGGGAAGAGGCTTAAGGGGGGGGGGTGGGGATTCTATAACTTAAGACCACACCTGATGAAGAACCAACTGCCAAAATGAAGCAAGTAGCTGACTGTAGATAAAGCTTTTAAGGCATTTGGCTTATGTTTTCAGTGGAAGCCGGTTCAGCAGTAACTTTTAATTGGGAATTGGATCAATCCTTCAAGAGATGAAGTGCGGAGATATCAGGGAGGGAGATTAATGAGATTCATTGACAGCTCCTTTCAAGGTCATATGTTATAGGAGCCGAATTAGGCCATTCGGCCCATCATGTCTACTCCGCCATTCGGCCCATCATGTCTACTCCACCATTCAATCAAGGCTGATCTATCTTCCCCTCTCAACCCCATTCTCCTGCCTTCTCCCCATAACCCCTGACACCTGTACTAATCTGTACACAGCCATGATGGACTGAATATTTTGCTGTGCTGTGCTGAATTCTGCTTTTAAAATGTGTAAGCACAATTACAAATAAAAAGCAGGGTACAGCTGATGAGGGAAATCTGAATTTCAAGCTATGTCATTGCTCATGTGCTTGTTCTCTCTGTGGATGTTGACTGGCCAGCTTTGTGATCCAAGCATTTGCTGATTTTATTCCAACAGGGTTTTAAGACTGACTTCCCAGTTTATAATATTGAGTAGACACAAAGCACTGAAGTAACTCAGCAGCATCACTGGAGAAAAAGTATGGGTGACATTTTGGGTCGGGACCTTTCTTTAGAATGAGATGTCAATCTTTTTCTCCAGAAATGCTGCCTCAACCGCTGAGCTACTCCAGCACTTTGTGCCTATCTTTGGTATGAACCAGCATCTGCAGCTCCTTGTTTCTACTTATCATATTGAGTGATGGACTTGGCTTTTTTTGCCAGTTGTGCAGAGGACTGGATTTGGCACAAAAGTCATTTTTATGTATTTGGAAAGATTCATGATCCTCACTCAGGGTCCTTCTTGGAATATGCTTCACATCTTTGCAGCCACTGGCACGTTACAGCATTATATAACATTCTCCGTCGCTCCCCATAAAAAGCACCATTTATCAATCTCACGAGAGCAGATGGTGCAGTTGCCTGGCACAACATCTTTTGCACTGTGCCTAAGCTGAGCTTTGCTGACCTTGCAGATAACTGAAGCAATCAATTGGCACCAAGAAATAGGGAACATTCCATTCCAACCACTGATGTTTCTTGTTTGCAGCTCAAAATGTTAGTAATTCCACTTAAAAATTAAACTGACGTACTTCCCCTGGGCAGGCAATGGGCCAGGTGGGCATTAATAACCTTTAATGGATCAGAGTGCAATGAACATGTGTAAGGTCAAGAATTAAAGGGGCATATATCCTTGTATTTTATGTCTGAGTGACACAAATTGCGCAATATGAGCCTTTCAGAAACTTGGAACAGGAGTAGAAGCAATCTATTCAGGCTTTTGGGCATGGCTAAAAATCATATCCAATCACTTATCTATGTTTCCATACCCTGGGATGTGTCCCATAAATTGACACTTTCACTCCCACCTACCCCTTCATACCTTTTGTGATTAGTAATCTATCTACCATTTTCTTAAATATATTCGGTAATTTGGCCTTCTGAAATAAAGAATTCCCCAGGTGCACTGCCCTCCATGTGAAATTATTTTGCATCATTTCAGTTCTAAATGTTTCCTCCATTATCTGAGATGATGACCACTTGTACTCAATGCTCCAGGCTAGGGAAGCATCCCACCCACGTCCAGTCATAGTCGTCCAGTGTAGAAACAGGCCTTCTGACTCAACTTATCCATAGCAACCAAGATCCCCATCAAAGCTAGTCCCATTTTCCAACATTTATCCCATATCCTTCTAAACCTTTCCTATCCATGCACCTGTCCAAAAGTCTTTTAAATCATGTTATTGTACCTGACTCAATGATTTCTTCTGGCAGCTCGTTCCATATACTCACTACCCTATGTGTGAAAAAGTTCCCCACTCGCTTTCAATCTATCTTCTTCTTAAGCCGTTTGCTCCTCTAGGGAGCATAGGCCATTGACAAATGTCCTCCGCCTCACTCGGTTGTTGGCAATTCATTTGAGATCTCCCCAGTTGAGCCCACTCTCAGACATTTCTGTCTGGACACCTTCTCCAGCTGTTCCTGGGGCGACCTCTTTTCAATCTATGTCCTTGGAAAAAGACTGGCATTCACCCAATCTATGCCCCTTGTAAGTTTGTACACCTCCATAAAATCACCCCTCAGAATCTCATTCTCCAAGAAATAAAATTCTAGTCTGCCCAACCTCTTTATAAGTCCCTTGAGTCTTGGTAATATCCTCATAAGTGTTGCAGTTTAGTTTAGTTTAGTTTAGTTTTAAGATACAGCATGGAAACAGGCCCTTTGGCACACCGGGTCCATGCTTACCAACGATCCCCGCATATTAACACTATCCTACACACACTAAGGACAATTTTTATATTTACCAAGCCAATTTACCTACATACCTGTACATCTTTGGAGTGTGGGAGGAAACCGCAAAAATTTGGGGAAAACCCACGCGGTCATAGAAACATAGAAACATAGAAAATAGGTGCAGGAGTGGGCCTTGCAGTCTTTCGAGCCAGCACCACCATTCAATACGATCGTGGCTGATCAACCAAAATCAGTACCCCATTCCTGCTTTTTCCCCATATCCCTTGATTCCGCTAGCCCTAAGAGCTAAATCTAACACTCTCTCACGGGGAGAACGTACAAACTCTGTGCAGACAGCACCAGGGTCAAACCGGGGTCTCTGGTGCTGCAAGCGCTGTAAGGCAGCAACTCTACCGCTGCCCCACTGTGCCACCCTCTCTGCACTGTTTCCAGTTTTATTGCTTCTGTCCTAGAGCAGGAAGACCAGCATTGAACATGATACCAAGTGTGGCCTCACCAACACCTTATGCAACTGTAACATATGCACTGCATACTCAATGCCCTTACACTCTATCAAGCACTTTATTTTTTTGTATGTTTCAATTAGAAGTCCTCATGTTCTACTACACTTTGGCAAATACAGGCCATTCAATCATTGATGTGTATTATGAGTATCTGGGCTCAAGCATTGATCTCTGTTGTGACCCTGTGTCATGGAGTCACAGTCTACGGCTCTGAGAATACCCCATCTATACTTATTAATATTTCCTGTTTGTCACCAGTCCATATCTATCAATATTTGGCTTTTCATTCTGTATCAAATGTTCTTACTATATAAATAAATATTATTACATTAAATTAATTTGGGATTAATAAGTAGTAACGGGTGCTTGACGGCCAGTAGGGACCTAGTGGTTCGAAGGGCCTGTTTATGAGCTGTGTGACCTATGACTGCAGATGCTGGTTTACATCGAAGATAGACACAAAATGCTGGAGTAACTCAGCAGCTCAGGCAGCATCTCTGGAGAAAAGGAATAGGTGACGTTTTGGGTCGAGACCTTTCATCAGATGACTGTGTGCACAGTTGTAAACAGGCAATCATATGGTAGGATGCGTGCTGAAAATCATTCCAGAATTGTTTATTGAGAAAGAGCTAACTAGTGTTAAGTCGTGTTGAGCAGTATTCTGGAGGAATAGCACGAGGAATTCCGCTTAGGAATTCCGCTTAGGCAACTTACAACCCAACGGTATGAAATTTTAAAGCTCCAATTTTAGGTAATTAACCAACAAACATACCTGCCCCTTCCTTTCCCCCTTCCTTCCCTCTCTTTCCTGTTGCCTATCTGGATGTATACCCATTTCTCTCACAATCCTGCCCCCCATTTTCTCCTTCAATCAATCAATTTCCATCCCATCCCCTTCCACCTATATCCCTTATCTCCTTATCTCACAGCTCTTTGTCTTTTCATCTCTGCTTCTTATCCAACCATCTGCCAATCGACCCACCCCTCAAATGTAATAAAACACCTGGCTGGCTTTGTTCAGTCTCCCACCTTACTTGCAGCTTTCTCTCCCTTACTACAATCATTTTGATGGGCCCTAACTGGAAACATTGCCTCTCATGTCCCCAGTGGTGCTGCTTGATCCACTGAGTTGCTCCAGCACATTGTCTCTTTATTTTAGTGTTAATACTATTGCGTGAATGACTGACCAGTTTCTGGGGGAGGAAGGCTGTGGAGCCAGGTGGGGCCAGTAATCTGTCACCATCTATAAGATCAGTGTACAGGTAGTTCTGCTGCAACGTATGTTTCCATAGGACAAATTGAATATAATGCAGTTGAAAATTTGTGGGGAAAATATAGCTGTTATTGTGAGTCTGAAATCCTTTAGCCTCAAACCCCCTTTTCTCCATTTTCTATATTTACCAGAGTGTGAGGTTTAGTGGGAATGCAACAATCATGTTACAGCACGAGGACCTGTAATCTTTGGACATATATTGCACTGAGTCATTGAAACTGGGGGACTGTGAATTTTATGTTGGGCATGAATGAGGTTCTGGAGGCTGCCAAGCGGTGAGGTACACTGGCTGAACCCAAGACACTCACTGGTTCCGAGGGCAGGAATTCCTGTGCTTACAGGCAAAGGCCACACATGCCTCTGAATGGGATGATATTAGTAACCACTGTCCCACTGCCTGGCAAGTTGTGGAAGGGTATAGCTGAGCAGGAAGGTATGGTGTAGTCAGAAGTCTTACCGTGTTGGAAGGAACTGCAGATGCTGATATATAGCTGCCTGAAAATGAGTCTGAAGAAGGGTCCCGACCTGAAACGTCACCCACCCTTTTTCTTCGGAGATGCTGCCTGACCCATTGGGTTACTTCAGCACTTTGTGTCTATCTTCAGTAATCTTTCTGTCTGCATTAAGTGTGGTGTTCATGGTAGAGGTGGCAATGTGCTGGCAAAGTATTTGCAGAGCCCACCTGAAGGGAACTGTGTAGCTAGAGATATAAATGAATGCATGTTTTTCTATAGCAGAGTAATCTGAGAACTTTGCTCAGTGCATGCAAAAGTTGTATGCAGAATGCATAGAATAGTGTGGAGCCATATGTTGTAATGGACTGTACAATGGCATTTAGAAAGGTGATAACTCCCAGATGTGAAGTTGTGGTAGGAGTATCAATGCACAATATATCTTATTGATACTGAAATAGTTGTAAGAGAGCGTCTCCAGGGATTAACAGTGTTGACTATGTTGATGTTTACCAGCAAGAGCCAAGCTCATGTTTAATTTGCCATGGGTCAGGTAGCAATGTGAATACTACAGTACAATGGCAGTGAGGTCCTTCATCAGCTGAAGAAGGGTCCCAACCTGAAACGTCACCCATTCCTTCTCTCCAGAGATGCTGCCTGTCTCACTGAGTTACTCCAGCTTTTAGTGTCTATCTCCTTCAACAGTTGCTGTCTTTAGAGAGCACCGTGAGATGGAAGGGAGATTTTAGGGCGCCCAGAACCAGTAAATACAGATCTGGGTGATATGACTTGCAGTGACAAATTGCCGTTGATGAGCAGTTTGAGTCTGGGATGCGGAGGATACAATAATCTTGAGTTTTAGTTTAATTTAGTGCAGAGATATAGCGTTGAACCAGACCCTTTGGCTCACCCAATCCTCCCCTATCAACGATCACCCGTTCACACTAGTTCTATCCTACACAATAGGGGGAAATTTACAGAGGCCAATTAGCCTACAAACCTGCACTTCTATGGGAAGTGGGTGGAAACCGGAGTGCTCGGAGGACACCCACTCAGTCACAGGGAGAACATGCAGACTCTGTACAGACAGTACTCCTTCGGCCACGATCGAATATTGGTCTCTGCTGCTGTAAGGCAGAACTCTACCGCTGCGCTTCTACCACTATCGGTCTTACTTGTTTTGTGAAATGGGAATATTTTCAGTTCTCATTGACATGAAGAGGTGGTGTGGATGCTGTGAGCAAGAGCATTTGGGGACTGTTGTACCATTGCCAGAATACACAGAGAAGGTGCAAAATAAGAAAATGGGTGCTGGGTATGGATGCCATTTCCACAGCTAGCTGATGCTACAGTGGTCCAAGAAAATATGTGCCTGTGTGAGACTTCTGCTGTTCACACAGCTGTTAAAATGAACAAAATCAGGCTTGAGGTGAGCACAATCCCTTCAGGAAGGAATGTGTTGCAATGTGGAGGCAATGTAAAGATTCCAAGGATGCCATACATGACGTTACCTCAGGACTGAATGACCTGATATTGTTCAGCGGTCTGTAACCAAGTGTGTTAGTTGCATTGGAAACCCCCCAGAGGCAACAACATCTCACCTTTGATTGGGTCAGCTGGATAAAGATAAGGGATCAGCAGAGAACTGCAGCAAGAGATGCCACGTGGAATGGAGTTGTGCAGGGAAGCATGAATATGTGATGTTTTATTGTGTTTATGATGATTGCAAGTATGAGGGGAACAACATGTAATTGCCCTGGTAGTAATTGCTTGTATCAATACACATATGCACTGGGGTTACTATATTTAATAATGCACACTAATGCACACAGCGTGCTTTGCAATATAATAAATCTCACATCCTAAAATTACGTTGTTTTAACTACATAACCATAAAGATAACATAATAAAAGTGCATTATTAATGATATTTAATAATGCACTTTTATTACGTTATCTTTATGGTTATGTAGTTAAAACAACGTCATTTTAGGATGTGAGATTTATTATATTGCAAAGCACGCTGGTGAAGGATTTCCATATCAGTATCAGTAACACACTTAAAATGTTAAGTACAGTATATATTGTACTGCTACAATTGAGTCAAATAACAATGAGTTATTTTATGTTTGGCCAAATGTATATATTTTTATAATATTTTGCAATATTTGTGTTTTCTAAATAGCTTTCTGTATACTATTATACTATTTTAAAAAAAGTTCACTGTGGATAGTTAGATAATTATAGAAAGTTGTGCATAAGCCTTTAAAGTTGTTGCGTATTATGTGCAATACATTTGAACAATGTTGTATCTGCCACTGATACCGGCGAAGTGCAGTTTGCTCCCTGGAATTAATGCTTGGATAGAAGTTCTTCCCTGGTTACATGTCCTACCGATAATAGTATGGAAGATGCTTGCGTGCAGCACACTGCAGACTTCTGCTTTCTTGAAAAATTTCCAGGATAATTTATCCTGCTGTCAGATGTTCTCAGCTGCTGATCTCACTGACACATAAAACATTCTTATGGGGACTGACAGGGCAGATGAAGTTTCCTCTAGCTGGGTGTCCAGGACCAGGGTCACGGTCTGAAAATATGGGGCCAGGCATTTCAGTTAGAGACCCAGAGGATAGGGAATTCTTTATGCTGGAAGGCTGTGGGGGCACTTGGTAATCGAGGGAATCAAGGGATATGGGATTAATGCAGGAGAGTTGTTGTCAGGTAAAAAAAAAACATCAGCCCCAATCTTGTTGAATACTTAGGCAATAACAAGGTGCTGAACCTATTAGCATTGCTGTTATGAAGGGAGAAGGAGGAATATTAAGTCATAAAGGATCTGAGTATAAATATGTCCCTTCTCTTGCAGGAAACCAGATCCCTGGCAGAGGAAGTGATGCAATGAAAATGGCTGCACTTCCTCAACACTAACCAATCTTGTTAGAAATATAAATCAAGAGACTATTTTAATTCCTCAGAAACCTGAACTTCCACACCTAACTTTGCAATGACATTAATAGCATAGGTTGATACTGAAACAGTTTTCTGTGAAACTCAACTGGTGGCACAAGTATTTGCTGTAGCTTAGTGCTGAGTGAAGTTATCTACGAAGGTTGTGGGTTTAAGTCTCATTTAAGACTATGAACATCTGTGGTATTGGTCCGTAGAGGTACTGAAGGAGAAGCACACTGTTGGAGGTGTTGTCAGTTGGATGAGAGTCATGTACTGGGCAATGATTAACCTTCAGTCAGTATGATTAAAGCAGATTATCTATTATTAGCACACTGCTATTTGTGGGAGCTTGCTATGTTCAGGTTGCCTGCTGCATTATCTATATTAGTACAGTGATTACATTTCAATGGCATTTTATTGGTTTCAGGACACCCTGAAAGGAATGAGGGGTGATTATATAAATGTTTTTTTTATCTAAAAAAATGGCTTTTTGTTAACTTTTACCACAAAGTTTTAAAGAGTGTATTCAAATCCTATCATAAGAATTGGCCTAGTGGTGATGAGAATGCAAGAGTCCTTGAATCATTTTCTGCTGTAAATTATTTTGAGATTACTTTAAATGTTTTATGATCGGCAGGAGGTTTAGTGTGGCCTTTGTAAATTATCGAAATAAATCCCTTTCCTCTGGGTCTCTAGCTGGAATGGCTTGCCCCATATTTTCAGACTGTGACCCTGATCCTAGACACCCAGCCAGAAGATGTTTCATCTGTTCTGTCAGCCCCCATTTTATAGGCCAGCCATGCCAGACCCCAAGCATTTTATTGCAATACCATCAGAAGAACATGCTAACTGTGGGATAAGTTTAGACCAGGGGGTTGTGGGATCCTTAAATTGCTGATATATTAAATAATATGTATTCAAGAGAGAGTTAGATATAGCTCTTAGGGTTCACGGAATCAAGGGATATGGGGGGGGGGGGGGGGGGGGGGAAGCAGGAACAGGGTATTGATTCAGGATGAAAAGCCATGATCATATTGAATGGTAGTGCTGGCTCAAAGGGCTGAATGGCATGCACCTACTTTCTATGGTTTCTAATGGGCTGGATTGAACTGACTCCATACAGAAGACTGACCAAGCCAAACCTCCAGTACTTGAGAGGTTGCCCGATAAAATGAGATGGGCCAAGGGTGGAAACTAGACCTCAGTCTGTGGGTGCTGTGGTCTTGCCTTGCAAGGATACACCAACTGCCTTTTGGTTGCTTGTACTGTGTTGGGATTGACGGAAAGAAGTATTGTTGTTTGAAAAAGGGACATTAGCTTGCAAGCGGGGATGTAATTTTACATCCCATCTAGAGGGCTCATTAATGCCAGCAAAAAGATAAGTATTTAATTTGTGTAGGAGGGAACTGCAGATGCTGGTCTACACCGACAGACACAAAATGCTAGAGTAACTCAGCAGGACAGGCAGCATCTCTAGAGAGAAGGAATGGGTGACATTTTGGGTTGAGACCCTTCTTCAGACGGTATCTAATTGCTGTCCTAAGATAAAATCAGAAAATGTTGGAAACAGTCAGCATGTCGATTAACTATTTCCAATTTTAAATAAAGGAACGTTGCAAAATAGCTTGGATTGTGGTGAATTGTCATATATTCTCAAAGTCTTCTTGGCCTTAATGGGGCGGCAAATGTTTAGTCTCACAGAGTATGCTCTTAACTTGCCAAGCTCACAGGCGAAGCTTGATTGAACTCTTGGCCCAGAACAGTTTGTTCAGTAACAGATAAAAAACCTGGCTTCACCAGCCACAAAGAAACTGCTGACCAGGTGTGCCCTTGTCTGCATCTTACAGGTTGGAATGTTTAGTAGGATTTTGTTTATTGAGTTGCATTTACAGGTTTTGAGTTACAGGTTAATCTGTTCAACTCTAGGCATGTGCAGCAAGGATTGGCGTTAGTCGCTCAGTCGCACTTTATTTAAAGCTGGGTGTTAACAATATGTGGTTTGATACAGATCAGTTTTTTCTCGGCACAAATCTGAAAGAGGGAAGATGGCTAATTAAAATATTTCTGACCTCCATTAATCATCTGCATTATAATAACTACCACTACTGAGTGAACACAGTTATTTTCCTTTCATCTAAAGCTATTAACTAATCTGCTGTGCATTGTGTGATAATTAAGCTGTAAAATATCATTGCAAAATTGCTGGCCATCAGCCTAAAAGAACAGAGAACTGAACAGAACAGCAAAGGAACAGGGCCGGTGTCCGCGGTGTCTGTGCTACGCATCATGCCAATCGAAAATAACTCCATCTGCTTGCACATGATCCATGTATCTCCATTCACAGTCTGTACATGCATCTGCCTAAATTCCTCTTAAACATTGCTATTGTATCTGCTCCTGCCACTTCCCCTGGCAGGGTGTTCTAGACATGTATCACACTCTGTGCAAAAGACAACTTGCCCTATAAATTTCCTTTACATTTTCCCATTTCGTCCTTAAAGCTAAGGGATCCAAGATGGCGCTCAAGGTAGGCGACTCTTTGTGTGCTAGTCACAGAAGTGGATCTGCAATCACGCATTACAATCGCTCCATTGTTTTAAATCTCTAGTCTGACAGCAGATTCACATTATTCCCTTTATTATGTATCCGTACACTTTGGACGGCTCGATTGTAATCATGTATTGTCTTTCTGCTGATTGGTTAGCACGCAACAAAGGTTTTTCACTGAACCTCGGTGCACATGACAATAAACTCTCAAACTCAAAGCTATGTCGGTTTGTATTTGACATTTCCACCCTGGAAGAAAGTTCTAGCTACCCTATTGGTGCCTCACATAATTTTGTATACGTCTACGGGTCACCTGCAGCCTCCGACGCTCCAGAGAAAACAACCCGTTTGTCCAACCTCTTCTTATGATTAATATTCTCTTGGCAAAATCCTGGCGAACTGCTTCTGCACCCTCTCCAAAACCTCCACATCCTTCCCATAATTGGGCAATCAGAACACAATACTCGAAATTGGCTTCACTGAGGTTCAATGCAACTGTAGGTTTATGACTTCCCAAATCCCCTAATCAATGAAGGCAAGCATACCCTGTTCCTTCTTCATAAGTTCATAATATGTTCATATGTCATAGGAGCAGAATTAGGCAATTTGGCCCATCAAGCCTAGTCAGCTATTCAATCATGGCTGATATATCTTTCCTTCTCATCCCCATTATCCTGCCTTCTTCTCAGTACCTTTGACACCCTTACAAATCAAGAATCTCTCAATCTTTGCTTTAAAAAGACCCAAAAACCTGGCCTCCACAGTTGTCAGTGGCAATGAATTCCACAATGAATTCTGCTTTCAGATCATCAAATTAAGATTCTCTTCATCACCATCCCATCAATGAAGAACATACCTTCAAATTAACACCTTATCTTTCTTTTTTATTGTTTTTCTTAAAGGTGCTTAATATTTTATTCAGGTCCAATGGATGTCTGGCACAAACTCAACATTGTCTGTTCAGATCGGTATAGAATGTCCCCTGTTTGTATTCTACTCCATTCCAGGAAACTGCTCGTAACTGCTCAGTGTTCCCAGCTCTGTTTGGTTTGAACCAACCACCATTTGTTGTGGCTCGGGGTGGGGGATAGGGGAGAGGAGGAAAGCGTAGATGGCTCATTCGCAGCTGGCAGAAGATGCCTGCAGCCCCGCAACAGTCAAGAGTGTTTCATTGTCATTTGTCCTGAAAATGAACAATGAAATTCTTGCTTGCAGCAGCACCACAGATATGTGAACATTGTACTCTGTAAACACCATAATAAACAACAAAAAAGTTCAGTATCTATATTAAAAAAAACAATAATAGTGCCAAGACAAAAATTATGCTCCCCAGATCTATATAGTTTGGAGCTAATTTGTAGTGGTTAATAGCCTGATGGTTGCCAGACAGAAGCTGCCCCTAAACCTGGACGTTACTGTTTTCAGGTTCCTATGCCTCTTCCCGATGGCAGGAGAGAAATGAGAGTGTGGCCAGGGTGGTGTGAGTCTCTCATGATGCTGGCTGCCTTTTAGAGGCAACAACTCTTGTTGAGGCAGCCTCACCTGCAGCTGTTCGTCCTTTCATCGTTTTAAAACGTTTTTAGTTTGTCATAAAGTTTTGTTTTGGAGGTCATTTAGTGTTTTTATGTGGGGGTTGGGGGGGGGGGGGGGCGAAAGGGGAAACTGTTTTTCACAGTTGCTACCTGGTCGAGGATGCGTCTTTCCTCCGACCCGTGTCTTTGCACCCTCCACGCGGCCTACCATCTGGATTGACACGGCCCTTCCTGCCGGGACCGACCAGAGCCTCAGCTTCAGCAGCGGCGCAGCTCTGAAGTACCATCGCGGAGCGGGCGATTGCTTATTAGGGTCGCCGTGTTAGAAGCTCTGGAGTGCTGGGACTGCCGACTTCAACACCATGGAGCTGTAGTCTACGGAGATTCCAGTCACTGGCGGCGTTAACTTTAACATCGTGGAGCCCTGGGATCTTCCGCCAAGGTCGAAGTGTCGGAGCTCCATCCAGCTCGGCCTGTGCACTTCGGAGGCTGTAGTATCTGGTAGGAGGCGGTCGATTTGGAACTCCAAGCCACAGAGAGTGTTCTTCCGACGCCGGAGTTCCATCATGCGGCGAGAGGGCCTGAAACATTGGGCCAGCGTTGCAATGACTGCGGAGGCCTCAATAGGCCCCGACCACGGGTGAACAAGAGGAAGAGGACAACTTCGTTGCCTTCTCTCACAGTGGGAAACATTGATTCCGCTGTGGGGGGATGTTTTTTTATGTTTAATGTTAAATTCTAAAGTGTTGTGTTTATCTTTTTTGTGTGCGGCATGGTAACTCAAATTTCACTGCACCAATTGGTGTGTGTGACAATAAATGTCCTTTGTCCTTTGTCCTTATATGAATGGAAATATAGATTAGCAACTGCATTACTGTTTGATCTCCCCCCAACCACTACCAAGTTATCTACAGGACCAGAGATAGATTTTTCTTGGTAAACCAGAATGCTTTGTGAATGCTGCAAAGAACCAGGCTTGGGTCTGGGCAGTATTTGAATAAAGGCGTCAACATTTATGATGTTGATAGAAAAGAGGGCTAAACCTGCAAGTATGGGCATAAAGAGAATGGAAGACAGAAAGTATCTTAAAGGATCAGAGAGTTAATTTACATTGGCCTGGCCCAACATAAATCGTATCAAAAGACTTTTCTGTGTTTTCTCCAAAGATAGATACAAAAAGCTGGAGTAAATCAGCGGGTCAGACAGCATCTCTGGAGTAAAAGAATAGGTGATATTTCAGTTCTCTCAATAATTTTTTGTAATTAATTCAAGGGTTGTGGGATTTGTAGGCTGGGCCCGCATGTAATTGCCAATTCCTAATTGTCCATGAGAAGGTGATGGTGAGATGTCTTCTGGAAGTACTGCAGTCCAGGATGTTTGAGGAAAAACCATAATGCCCTGAGGGAGGGTGTTCCAGGATTTTGACCCAGCAACAGATTTTGACCTACAGATATATTTCCCCATCAGGATGGTGTGTGGCATGGAGGGCAACTTCCAGGTGGTGGTTTTCGCTGCTTTTGATGCCCTTGTTCTCTATCTGATAGAGATCATTAGTTTGCAAGGTTCTGTCAAAGGAGTCTTGGCAAGTTGCTGCTGGTCAACTTGTTTATGCTGCAGTTCAACCTGTTTATGGTACAAACTGCTGCTATTAGTTTTTAGTTTTAGAGGTACAACGGGTTTTAGAGGCCCACCGAGTCCGCACCGATCAGTGGTCCCTACACAAAAATACTATTGCATGCACACTAGGGACAATTTACACATACACCAAACCAATTAACCTACAAACCTGTACGTCTTTGGAGTGTTGGAGGAAACCGAAGATCCCTGAGAAAATCTACGCGGTCACTGGGAGAACGTACAAATTGCGTACAGAATGCACCCGTGGTCGGGATCGAACCCGGGTCTTCGGAGCTGCAAATCCTGCAACTCTACCGCTGCGTCACCGTGCCGCCCATTGTGTGCCAGTGGTGGAATGTATGAATGACTTTTAATAGTTTAATGATAAAAGTGCTTGAGTCAGAGGATGTTCTGAAAACTGACAGGGAAAATGAGTAATTACCTTTCCATGTTATCAAGTTTGCTGATTTAGTATGATACAACAATTCTGTGATCAGCAACACAGAGAGAGAATACATTTGGGACTTTGACAATGGACCCAGGATTGGATGTGAAAAATCTGTAGTCAACCAAGTGGCATTTCAGGTCAGGGTCCTTTTTCAGACATAATGGTTCTAGAAGATAGACCCAAAATGTGAGAATAACTCAGCGGGTCAGGCAGCATCTCTGGAAAAAAAGGAATAGGCAATGTTTCGGGTTGGAACTCTTCTTCAGACTGACCGACCCGAAACATCACACATTAATTCTCCCCAGAGACGCTGCCCGACCCGCTGTGTTACTCCAGCATTTAGTGCATATCTTTGAATAAACCAGCATCTGCAATTCTTCCTACTCATATTGTTTCCAGGCCGGTTTGTGATCAGTTAGCAAAGCAACACTGCCCCTGGGTGGTCAGGGACATAATTGCAGGAACCTCAGGTCACAAACAAGACGAGGTAATTTAAAGTGACCTAGTTGTATAATGGACGCATGTGTCACTGTTTGTTATTACAGTGCACAAGGCTGCAGTGTGCTTCTCATCTCAATGCTGATTGATTTTCCAATACCCCGCAGTGTTCTGTATTCTGTGCAAAGGCATTTTTAGTTCAATTTTCAGATCTAATAGACTTTCTTCTAAAACAATCTTTGAAATATAGGTTATCAATGATTCACTGGACATGCATAACATCATGATTTTGTTTTCTTAGTAATAAATGTTTTAATTAAAAAATAAATTTAATTATTTGTGGTTCACTTGCCAAACACCAGGAACAGGTAGAACGTCAGCACGTAATGGCAATTGGTGCCGTTGGTGCTCCACGCACAGTTTGATGCAGCCACACACAAAGGTGGCACAACAGAATTAGAATGAGTATGGATGAGTGAAGCCGCGCTTTTCGGCAACTGGCCCGATCGATCTTCTGTCCCCTTCACCATCAGGTCTGACTACATGAAGGTGCTAGGGATCTAATTCGAAGGGGCTGGGGTGTGCAACAAGACTGATCCCAGAAATGAGTAGGTTAACATATGAAGAGCGTTTGACGGCACTGGGCCTATATTCACTGGAGTTTAGAAGAAAGAGGGGGGACCTCATTGAAACATGAAAGACTTGGATAGAGTGGATGTAGATGTCATAGCCTCAAAATTAAAGGACGTTCTTTTAGGAAGGAGATATGGAGGAATTTCTTTAGTCAGAGGGCGGTGAATCTGTGAAATTCTTTGCCACAGAAGGCTGTGGAGGCAAAGTCAGTGGATATATTTAAGGCAGAGATAGATAGATTTTTGATTCGTATGGATGTCAGAGGTTATGGGCAAAAGGCAGTTGAATGGAGTTAGGAGGGAGCGATAGATCAGCCATGATTGAATGGCAGAGTAGACTTGATGGATCGAATGGCCTAATTATGATCCTATCCCATGATCTTACGAAGGCTTGGCTGGAGCTGATAGACAATAGGTTTATGGAAGCTGTGCTCCCTCTCGCTAATCCGGAATAATTTGGGCATCATTTGTGAGGTGCTCACTGGGCTACTCTACTTGATGAATGTATGTCCCCGCCCCAACACCCCCCCCCCCCACTGCTCCTCCCCCCCTCCTCAGCCTGGCCATCACTCCTGGCCATGACCCATCAGATCAAAGATGGAACAGATCTGATGAGCCATGGTGCTCAACTCCATAGACAAAGGAGGAAAAAGCATATTCATTCTCATTCTGTTGGCCACCTTCATGTGTGGCTGCATCAAACTGTGCGTGCAGCACCAACGGCACCAATTGCATTACATTCTAACGTTCTACTTGTCCCTGGTGTTGCGAGATGTGCCATCAGCTGGACATTGACACCCTATCTGTCCTTTGTGGGAAAAGTTCCTCCAGACCAACATCTTTGTTTACAAGTCCATTGGACAGGCTTCAGCACAGAACATCCTGCAAGCACTGCAAGACAAGGACTTGATGGATCATGTGACACGGTTCTGATGGATCATGTGACACAGTTCCCTGAGTGAACTACCCAGTTTGTCTGGCGAATTGCCTCATCGCCAGAACTCACTAACAAGCACCAAGACCTCATTTGGCTGGTAATGATAGGAGCTCTCCCAGGCAGATCCTTCCTGCACCATTCGAGTCTCACTACCGATGCATGTTGGCCTCGCGACGGTTGCTGCAGCGAGACAACAGTTGCCTACCTCATCGCAGAGTGTGGATTTGTGAACATTGTCTTGAGAATGGTGCAAGGGTCCTTGTCATGACTCATCCCCAGGGCCTGATGGTCTGCACCCCAGGGTACTTAAGGAAGTGTCTCTAGAAATCGTGGATGCATTGGTGATAATTTTCCAATGTTCTACAGACTCAGGATCAGTTCCTGTGGATTGGAGGGTAGCTAATGTTATCCCACTTTTTTTAGAAAGGCAGGAGAGAGAAAACAGGGAATTATAGACCAGTTAGCCTGACATCGGTGGTGGGGAAGATGCTGGAGTCAATTATAAAAGATCAAATAGCCGCACATTTGGATAGCTGTAACAGGATCCGAGTCAGCATGGATTTACGAAGGGGAAATCATGCTTGACTAATCTTCTGGAATTTTTTGAGGGTGTAACTAGAAAATGGACAAGGGAGAGCCATTGGATGTTACCTGGACTTTCGGAAAGCATTTGATCAGGTCCCACATAGGAGATTAGTGGGCAAAATTAGGGCATATGGTATTGGGGGTAGAATGCTGACATGGATAGAAAATTGGTTGGCAGACAGGAAACAAACAGTAGGGATTAACGGATCCCTTTCAGAATGGCAGGCAGTGACTAGTGGGGTACCGCAAAGCTCGGTGCTGGGACCACAGCTATTTACAATATACATCAATGATTTGGATGAAGGGATTCAAAGTAACATTAGCAAATTTGCAGATGAAACAAAGCTGGGTGGCAGTGTGAACTGTGAGGAGGATGCTATGAGAATGAAGGGTGACTTGGACAGGTTGGTGGAGTGGGCGATGAAGTTTAATGTGGATAAATGTGAGGTTATCCACTTTGGTATCAAAAACAGGAAGGCAGATTACTATCTAAATGGCGTCATTGGGAAAAGGGGAAGTACACCAGAATCTGGCGGTCCTTGTTCATCAGTCTATGAAAGTAAGCATGCAGGTACAGCAGGCAGTGAAGAAAGTGAATGGCATGTTGAACTTTATAGCAAGAGGAGTCGAGTATCGGAGCAAAGAGGTCCTTCTGCAGTTGTGCAGAACCCTAGTGAGTATTGGGCTGGAGTATTGTGTGCAGTTTTCGTCCCCTAATTTGAGGAAGGACATTCTTGCTATTGAGGGAGTGTAGCGTAGGTTTACAAGGTTAATTCCCAGGATGGCGGGATTGTCATATGCTGAGAGAATGGAGCGGTTGGGCTTGTACACTCTGGAGTTTAGAAGGATGAGAGGGGATCTTATTGAAACATATAAGATTGTTAAGGGTTTGGACACGCTAGAGGCAGGAAACATGTTCCCGATGTTGGGGGAGTCCAGAACCAGGGGCCACAGTTTAAGAATAAAGGGTAAGCCATTTAGAACGGAGGCAAAGAAACACTTCTTCTCACAGAGAGTTGTGAATCTGTGGAATTCTCTGCCTCAGAGGGTGGTGGAGGCCAGTTCTCTGGATACTTTCAAGAGAGAGCTAAATAGGGGTCTTAAAGATAGCGGAGTCAGGGGATATGGGGAGAAGGCAGGAACGGGTACTGATTGGGGATGATCAGCCATGACCACATTGAATGGCGTGCTGGCTCGAAGGGCCGAATGGCCTACTCCTGCACCTATTGTCTATTGTCTATTGAAAGAACTTTAAAAAGTCAAAAGTCAAACAAACTTTATTGTCATTTAGAAATACATCGATATATGCAGTTCCAAACGAAATTCCATTGCATTTGGCTCCCTGTGCAACACGATAATTAACAGAAGGATAAACATGGATAAAATGGATAAAAAGGATAAAAGGATAAATAGACAATGGTGGCAGCCCATTACATGGCATTCAGGAGTCTGATGGCTCGTGGGAAGAAGCTGTTGCAGAACCTTGATGTTCTGCTCCTTATGCTACGATATCTTTTGCCCGAGGGCAGCAGAGTGAACAGTCCATGATGGAGATGTGTGGGGTCTTTAATAATACTGCTGGCCTTAAACACGCAACGTTTGGTCGCAATATCCCCAATTGAGTGGAGAGAGGTCCCGATGATTTTTTCCGCTGTCCTCACCACTCTCTGCACGGACTTCCAGTCAGAGGCTTTACAGTCCCCAAACCAGACAGAGATACAGCTGGTTAAAATACTCTCTATGGTGCCCCTGTAGAAAGTGGTGAGGATGGGATGGGGGAGGTGAGCTCTTCTCATCCGGCGCAGAAAGTGCGCCGTCGAGTATGGCTGCCCTGCCTGCAGCTGTTCGTCCTTTCAACCTTTTTTTTATTTTTGTGTGTTAGTGTGTTTTGTGTTGGAGGTCTAGTCTTTTTATGTGGGGGGTGGGGAGGGGGAAACCTTTTTCTCAGTCCCTATCTGGTCGGACAAGCGGCTTTCCTCCGAGCCGTGTCTTCGCCATCTCCTCGCGGCCTACCACCTGGACTGGTGCGGCATTTCCTGCCGGAACCGGCTAGAACTTCAGCTCCGACTCTGATCACCGTGAAGCCTGGAATCTTTTGCCGAGATCACCAGCGTTGGAGCTCCAACCAGTGCGGCCTGTGGACTACGGGAGCCGCCGTCTCTGGTAGGAAGCAGCCATTCCAGACACTCCAAGCCGCTGAGAGTGTTCTCCCGACGCCGGAGCTCCATCATCCGGCGAGAGGGCCTGAAACATAGCGGCGACTGCGGAGGCCTCAATAGGCCCGACCATGGGTGAACAAGAGGAAGAGGACTGGACTTTTCTGCCTTCCCTCCCAGTGGGAACCATTGTGGGGGGATGTTTTTATGTTTAATGTTAATTTCTTTAATGTTTTGTTTTATTTTTATTGGTGTGCTGCAATGGCAACTCAAAATTCACCACACCAATTGGTGTATGTGACAATAAATGTCCTTTGTCCTTTGAATCCATGATGGAGACAGAAATCCTTGTCATATGCCAGTATATTAGTATAGCCTCGCCTGAATCCGTTATGTTGTATGCTTTCTGTACCCGGATAATTGGAACATCACCTTCTAACATTCACCTGAACGATGCCTGTTTTAAGAATCTGTTTCACTTTTCAAATTAAAACAAAAACCTAAGGATTGAATCAAACCGTGACCTGTCTAGACTGAAATATAGTTGGTGGAATTTGAGACTGAGGAAGCTATTATAGCGAGGTATCCTGGTAACACAGGAAAAATAGACACGGCCATCTGAGGCAGTGTGGGTTAAATTGAGCTGAGATAATGTGGTTTCAGTCTAGCTTTGGGCTTTCAGAGGAGTCAGATAGTGCTATCTATAATAGCATTACTTTGGATAAATGGACATACAATTGTAGTACGATAGAATGCATTTTATTTGCAAACGCTGGAGCTTCTGGATATGTGTGTACCATTGGAATAAGTGCACTGGCTGACAAACAGAACTGTTACAGCTTGGCTGTAGATAATCGCCTGGAGCAAAACCGATGTGATAATTGAATGCTCCAATGTGGCTGCTTTCCTTTTGAAATGAATTAGCATCATAATAATTAGCAGTTAATGTTTCTTGTTGTTGATTCTCTCCCATTTTCTGCCTGAGCTGCTGTAAAATTAGCATTTTTTGTCTGATTGTAAATTTCTGTCGTTTTTTAAAGTGTATTTATATCTTAGAGCATGGTTGAACTGGGAAAGCCATGATTTGTTGTGTATCTTTAATTGCCCTTGGGAAAATGGTGACGATTCACCCTCTTGAATTGCTGCACTCCTTCTGGTGAAGGTGCTCCTGCTGAAAAGCTCTCAGAAGGGATGTTTTTGGATATAGGGTGGGTGATGATGAAAGAATAACGACATCGGCAGGTTGGTGCACCGGTAGAGTTGCTGCTTTAAGAGCCTGTCCCACTTTCACGACCTAATTCACGACCTCTGCCGAGCTTGCCCTGACTCATACTCGCAGCATGGTCGTCACGAGGTCGTAGGAGGTCGTAGGTTAGTCGTAGCAGGCCGTGATGCTAGTCGTAGTACTTGTGGCATCAAGTAGGTCGAGGTGTTTTTCTAGCATGATGAAAAATGTCCATAAGTAAAAAAGATCGTGATTAGGTCATGGAAGTGGGTCAGGTTCTTTACAGCGCTTGCAGCGACGGGAGACCTGAGTTTGATCTTGACACTCGGTGCTGTCTGTCCGGAGTTTGGATGTTCTCCCTGTGACCACGTGGGTTTTCTCTGCGATCTTCAGTGTTCTCCCAGCCTCCAGGAATTTACAGATTTGTGGGTTAATTGGCTTGGTATATAAATGTGGATTGTCCCTAGTGTGTGTTGAATAGTGTTAATGTGTGGGGATCGCTGGTCGGTGCTGACTCGGTGGGCTGAAGGGCCTGTTTCCGCACTGTATCTCTAAACACGCGACTTGGAGGAGAACCTACAAATGTTGGTTTCCCCTGAGTCTGCAAACATCAATCGTCTTGATGTTACATATCCTGGTCTTGGGAGGCACTCTCTAAGCATTTTACTCTTAACTCATTCTTCAATGACTAATCTTAAAATTGCACAAAATCACCAAACGATGCAAACTAATAAGGAAATAGAAAAAGTATCGGGCCGAAACCCTTCTTCTATTTCCTTCGCTCCATAGATGCTGCCTCACCCGCTGAGTTCTCCAGCATTTTTGTCTTACTAATTTTGGTATTGGTATGGTTCATTATTGTCACGTGTACTGAGATATAATTAAGAATTTTATTTGCACGCTGTTCGGTCATATCATACTATATTTGAGTACAATCAATTCATGCCCAAGGGCCTGTTCCTGTGCTGAACTGTGTTCTTGGTTCTATGTTTCCTATGAAATGGCCAAACAAACCATGCAATACTAGAGATAATACAAGGAATAATAACCTGGTCGAAGAAGAGTCTCCACCCGTAACGTCACCTTTTCCCTTTCTCCACAGATGCTGTCTAATCTGCTGAGTTACTCCAGCATTTTGTGTCTATATATTCGGTGTAAAACAGCATCTGCAGTTCCTTCCTACACAAGGAATAATAACTGCTGGCCTTGCTTGCGATTGAAGCAACATTTTTTTGTATAAAAGCGCAAAAACATGTTTCTTTGAACACAAAATACAGTGTTTTATGAGCTAGGTCAGAATCAACATTTTGGGATAATTGATGTTGAAACTTACTTTAGAAGTGGATGGGTTGTTTAAGAAGGAACTGCAGATGCTGGAAAAATCGAAGGTAGATAAAAATACTGGGGAAACTCAGTGGGTGAAGCAGCATCTATGGAGCAAAGGAAAAGGTGACGTTTTGGGTCAAGACCCTTCTTCAGACGCTCCATGGATGCTGCCTCACCTGCTGAGTTTCCCTGGCCTTTTTATCTTTCTTAGAAGTTGATGGGGATTAGAGGAATGAGGGGAGGCACCAAGCAGTACAAGTGTACCGCTCACAGATGGAGAGAGTATAATGGAGACAGGCATGTGTGAAAGGGCAGCATTAAGTCTCTCCCAGCATTCCATCAACCATTCAGTGTAAAAAGCTGAGGCACTAATACAGTGCTGAGTGTTTGGTGTTTATCCTTTTGCCAATATCCATGGAAATGTAACTGAAGTAAATCAAAATCATCACATACTATAAATTGAGGAGCAAAATAAACTGTTAGATTATAAGCATTCCTTCTGGTGCTAGATTTGACACTGAAATAATTAGTGGACACTGGAACAACAATATAGTTGGAATAAAATTCAATCTACAATTTGCAATAGCATAATTCAGTAAATGAGAGCATTGATAGAACAGAAATCAACATGTTTTGCTTTGTTGAAGGCTGGTCTTTAATCAATGAGTAACTCAGTTCGCAAGTTGTGCGCATCACCTTGGTTATGTAATATGGGTGTGGTGTTTAGATGTTTACGAGGTTGGCAAAAAAGTCTTCCATTCACACATTTCATAATTTAAAAGTATTTAGGTGATATTTTTAAGGCGGAGATGAATAGATTCTAGATTAGTACGGGTGTCGGGTTATAGGGAGAAAGCAGGAGAATGACGTTGAGAGGGAAAGATAGATCAGCCTTAATTGAATGGCGGAGTTAACTAAATGGGTCAAATGGCCTAATTCTGCTTGTTTAAATTATGAATTTATGTATTTACAGACCTTAAGGTGTTTTTTTTAAATCGTGACATGGTAAGCAATTTAAAAGAAAATTGATGCAACAACTGATTTAAAACTAATACAATTTATTTATTTATTTATTTATTTATTTTTTAAAAATTGAGGTACAGTAGATTACATCAGTGTATGTCCCGTATATATTATTACAATCATTGTACCCCTTAATTTTTAAGGCTATTAGAGAAAAAGAATAGAAACAGAGAAAGTAGAGAAAGTGTAAAAGAGTTGTGAAAGTGAAGAAGCGTGCCAAAAGGAAAGAAAAAAGAGCCCTTGGTCAAAGAGTTAGAGAAAGGAGATTAAGAGATAGACCCTAGAAAAAAAAAAGAGAGAAAGAAGAAAAAAGGAAAAGCCATTTACTTTATTATAAACATCACGCAAAAGGAATTTACCAACTCGACAGTTTTTCATACCCCTTTACCAAGACCCGACAAACTATTACAATTTCAATAGACAATAGACAATAGGTGCAGGAGTAGGCCATTCGGCCCTTCGAGCCAGCACCGCCATTCAATGTGACCATGGCTGATCATCCCCAATCGGTACCCCATTCCTGCCTTCTACCCATATCCCCTGACTCTGCTATCTTTAAGAGGCCTATCTAGCTCTCTCTTGAAAGTATCCAGAGAACCGGCCTCCACCGCCCTTTGAGGCAGAGGACTCACAACTCTCTGTGTGAAAAAGTGTTTCTTCATCTCCGTTCTAAATGGCTTGCCCCTTATTCTTAAACTGTGGCCCCTGGTTCTGGACTCCCCCAACATCAGGAAGGTTTCAAGGTCTCAAGGTCAGTTTATTGTCACATGTACCAATGAAGGTGCAGTGAAATTCAGATTGCCATACAGTCATACCAATAAAGAGCAACAAGACACCAAAATACATTTGTAACATGAACATCCGCCACAGCGACTCCCCCACATTCCACACTGTCATGGAAGGCAAAAAAATTAGATCCCCATCTTTGTTCTCCTGTGGTCGGGGCACTCGAACCTTTCGTTGTCGGGGCCATCTTGGCTCCTGCGGCCGGCGGTCAAGCCCTCCGCATCGTGGTGATCAAGCTCCCACATCAGGGGGATTTCAGCTCGCCATGCCGGGCAATCGGATTCCCGAATCGGGGCTGGTTAAACCTCCTGTGTATTGGAGCGTCCCGAGTTTTGGTCCCCTAATTTGAGGAAGGACATTCTTGCTATTGAGGTAGTGCAGCGTAGGTTTACAAGGTTAAATTCCAGAATGGCGGGACTGTTATATGCTGAGACAATGGAGTGGCTGGGCTTGTACACTCTGGAGTTTAGAAGGATGAGGGGGGATCTTATTGAAACATATAAGATTATTAAGGGTTTGGACACGCGAGAGGCAGGAAACATGTTCCCGATGTTGGGGGAGTCCAGAACCAGGGGCCACAGTTTAAGAATAAGGGGTAAGCCATTTATCCATTTTCCTCTGAGACGAGGAAACACTTTTTCTCACAGAGAGTTGTGAGTGTGGAATTCTCTGCCTCAGAGGGTGGTGGAGGCCGGTTATCTGGATACTTTCGAGAGAGAGTTAGATAGGGCTCTTAAAGATAGCGGAGTCAGGGGATAAGGGAAGAAGGCAGGCATGGGGTATTGATTGGGGATGATCAGCCATGATCACATTGAATGGCGGTGCTGGCTCAAAGGGCCGAATGGCCTACTTCTGCACCTATTGTTTAATGTGTATTGACATCAGTCTCTAACCGAGACTGCGAGGTCCTCGATGTTGAAATCTGCAGGCCGCGGTTGGAGCGTCGATCCCAGGCAAGGGATTGCAGGCTCCGATGGTAAGTCCACGGCCCTGGGGCTAAAAGTCAGTGTTGTCCAAAGACTCCATGATGTTAGGCTGCAGAGCGACCGGAGATACGATCCGGGAAAAAATCGCATCTCCGGCAAGGTAAGAGATTGAAAAAAAAGTTTCCCCCGACCCTCCCCCCCCCACACACACACACACACAAAAGCAACCAGGGAACAAAGACGAAAAGACAGACAGACTGTAGGCGAAGCTGCCATCGCTGACGGCGCCACCCGCTGGTCATTCAGCTATTGGCCCTCTGGTGGTTGTGCAGTGGTAGAATGAATAAAGCAGAGGCTAAACAAGTTAGGTGGAAGCACATGTGTCCATGCCATATACCGTAGCTATATAGTAAAGGGAAATTAATTTTCCAAGCAGATTTTGCATGTTTGTAAAAGACATTGGACAATTGTGGATAGCCTAGGTAAGAGATCTGCTGTTATTTTAATGGATAACAAAAAAGCTCATGGGGCTAAATAATCAAATCTTATCCCTTTGTTTCTTATTTTCAGAGTAAGTTCCTGAAAAGAACAACATAATAAAACAAAACCCTTTTAATTTACAACCTAATTCTTTTAATGCTATTTGTCAAGGGGTAAATGTAGGCCGACATACTAGAAAGATTTTCCTTCCCCTTTTTCCATATAATGCCATGGAATTTTACGTCCATGTCAGAAAGGAAGCAAAATGAGGCACCTACATGGTGCAGAACTCCATCAGTAATGCACTGGATAATGCGGAAATGAAACTTGAGCATTCAACCCTCTGATTAAGAGGAAGTGAAAAGTCTACTAACTGAACCAATGCCATCACCAAGAAAATGCCAACTCAAGAGACTGCAGATGCTGGAATCTGGAGGCAATGAACTATCTGCTGGAGGTAGTCAGTGGTTCAAACAGCATCCATAGATAGAAATAAATGGTTTGACCTTTCGGATCAAAACCTTATATCTGTCATGATGCCGTGTTTCGGCCAAATCGTTGACCATTCCTTTCCACGTACAGATTCTGTGCAATTTGTTGAGCACCTCCAATAGATTTTTTTTTGCATCAGAAAGATGCTACCTTAACCAGTCAATATCCTGAGAGGAGCATTAGTGTGCTGGTTGCACCTCTGGCCCTGTGTTTTGACAGGGAACATAAGGCTGAAGCCTGAAAATCTAAACTTTCTGCCCAGGAATGCATGGCACACTGCCATCTAATGAATTTGCATATTGCAGCCAATAATTCAGCAAATTTCAGTCAATAATTGAGTATATTTAGTCTCTAATATATTTAAGTATTTTTTTATATTGGTAGATTTTTTAGTATACTTACTTATGCTAAAGCATTTGGTTTAAATGTGCAAATTTACTCTCTTCTTACATGTAAATGAGCTGCATGCAGTGTGCAGAGATAAGAACACTTGCATGTGAAATATTTAAGATCCAAAAATGTATAATGAATTGGTCAAAAACCTATAAATACATACAGCAGACTAAGTCAGGCTGGGAACTTTTTGGATGAAAGGTTCAGCTGAAGTGTGTGGGGATGTGAAACAGCCAATAAATAAAACCTAAGCAATATATTTTCTCTGTTGCTCAGTGCATGAAGGAACAACACACCATGCTTGTGACTTCTCAATCAGCTCTTAACCCATGATGCCATCGATCACGAGCACATGAATGTATTTTGCTCTCTCAGCAAGAACAATGCATAGCCTGTCAAGGCTCACTAGTCCATGCGCTGCCAAGTTTGGTTATAAACTTAGAATGTAGAAACAAAGAACTGCAGATGCTGGTTTACACAGTGCTGGGGTAACTCAGTGGGTCAGGCAGCATCTGGAGAAAAGGGTGGGTGACGTTTCGGGTAGGGGAGTGGGTAAGAAAATGCCAGAACAAATGGCCGAGAAAAGGTGGAGCCCATAATGGCCCATTGTTGGCTGGGGTAGTGGTGATGACAATGAGATACAAGGATGCGAACAGTGGAACTAGTAGGACAACTAGGGTAGGGGAGGGGGGAGTGGAGGGAGGAAATGGAGGGGTTGCTTGATCATCATCCAATAACTTCTGAATTGTAGCCACTAGAAATTAGAGAAATCATTGTTCATGCCGCTGGGTTGTAACCTCCGAAATGATATATATCAGGTGCTGTTCCTCCAATTTGCATGTGGCTTCAATCTGACAGTGGAGGAGGCCCAGGACAGAAAGGTCAGTATGGGAATGGGAAGAGGAGTTAAAATGTTTGCCTCCACTTGTGGGCTTATTAGACTTCTCCAGTGTCCCATGGTTTATAATTCTCTGAGACGCCCTGTGTCCTCTCATGTGGATGTAACAAACGGCAAACTCTTAACTGTCCTGACCGAAAATTAGCCGTCAATCAACACCACTGAGCCATATTGTGTGCAGAAGATGACCAAGGCACTTTGGTTTATAAGTAGTGTCCACACTTTGGAAGTACGTTAATGGATGATGAAGTGCCTAGTATTTCGCCCAGGCTGTGAAACGTGGCTGGTGAAAATGCTTTATTTTGAGACCCTGGCTGCAACTTTTAGTCACCGATATGAATGTAGACTTTACACGGTGAGTGGAAATCTCTCTATAAATACAGGCAGGCAGAAATGTGGGTTGACTTTGTTGAACGGCAAACAGCGCAGGGACCAGACTTCATTCCTGAGGCTGTGCAGATTTATGTTATTCATTGTAATCATTGGAAGTGGAAGCTGAATGACATCATAATTAAGCAGATAACATCTGGAACGTTGCTTTCTTTCCCTTTTCAAATTTGCAACTGCCAAAATACCCTTCCCTGCATTCCCAGCCAGGGAGCCTGCAGAACTGAATCAATCCAGTTCACAGGGAAGTATTTGAACGCAAGATTACCCCCGCATAGTGCTTCATATAACTTCTCCTCTCTGGGTGTTCTGAATGGCTCCACTCTCATATTGGATTAAAAAGGTATCAGCTATTTTGTCAATTAGAGCGAACGCATTTAGCATGTGTTATTGATGTGGTTATTGTTAAGTAATTTGTTTCATTTTTCAGGTGATGTGTGGAGGTTAGTGTAATATAGGCCCTTCTTCCTCTTCCCACAAACCCCCACCGCCAGGCCCCTGTTGTCCCAGAGCTGTGAGTTCACAAGAGGGACAAAGGGACATGTATTTTCAGTGTCCTTGCATGGTGACTATGTCCCAAAGCAATTCATTGGCCATTATGTGGAACTGAAGGGTCTGTTAAATCTGCAAGAAAGCCCTTTTCACAGTGCGGTCCTCCCTCACTGCTGAGTTAGAGTGTAGCTGGGAGAAAAAGCTGTAAGTCTCTGGGTGCAGATAGCCTTGAGGGTGAGTGTTTCCATGCTGGGAACTATTGGGTATTACTAAAGTGCTGCTGAGGTGGACCAGTTTGCTTTCTGTATGCTTTATTTTAACTTAATTCACCTTGTCCAGTTTCCAGAATATTCTATTTTGCGCCTGATTCTAAATGCTTGCAAAAGAGGGAAATATAAATAAAAGGTTCTGTAAACACTCAGCGAGTCCGGCAGCATCCACGGAGAGGAAAACAATGTCAATTTCAGAGCAGACTTGAAACAGCTGAACAGAGTTTTAAGGTGCAGGGAGAGGGGGAGAAACAGGAGATGGAGGAAACAAAAAACGAGAGAGTGTGGTAGTGGAACAAAGAAATAAGCTAAATGTAGGTTGGAATGACCGTGCAATCAAGTGTATATTGAATTTGAGTTTGAATTTGGAAGTTTATAATATGCCTGATGGAAAGATGAAGTGTAATTATCGACCTATATTATCAATAACACATGAGGCCGAAGTCAGACTGGGAATGGGATGGAGAAGGAAAGTGGCAAGTACTCAGGACTTGACTTGGTGTTCTGCAAGGCAGTTTGGCTAATTTACATTTGGACTCCAATTAACATTGCGGATTTCTAACGGTGTTTTTTATTCCTGTTTCTCCAGGTTCCTGATGTCATCAGCAGCATCCGGCAGGTATCCAAGGCCTCCCTAAAAGGGGACACAAAGTCACGGCAAGTCAGCGACGATGCCTTTTACAACTCGCAGAAGTACGAGGTGCTGTACTGCGGCAAAGTGTTGGTGACGCACAAGAAGGCCCCGTCCACCCTCATTGACGACTGCATCGAGAAGTTTGCCCTGCACCACCGGGAGAGGGAGCAGCTGAAGCTGCTGAACGAGGACTCCCCCACCGACGACCCTTCCGCTGGGCAGGAAGAGGGAGACGGTGGAGGGGAGGGCGAGCTCCTTTGCGACGTCGCCGACGAGGAGGAGACGGTCAACACCAATCTGGGGTTCACAAATCTGCCGTTGGGCGGCGGCAGCCAGGGCGAGCTGTCGAGCTCGGGCTCGGTGCTCACCGAGCCGGGCCTGGCAGACACGCCATTCGAGGACGAGCAGGCCGAGTTCCGCTCTCGTTGCAACAGCGTCGCCAGTATCCGGCCCAGGAAGGTGCCCGACCTCGCTGCTAAAGCACCGCCCAGGCGCCGTCATGCCAGTGCCCCGAGTCCGGTTCAACCCTCTGACACAGAGAAAAATAGGACAATGTTATTTCAGGTACGTGTGTTCATTAGTTCTATATGGCGTACGCATTAAATACTGAAAGAGTTTCCATGTTCTCCCTGTGACCGCAAAGGTTTCCTCCAGTTTCCTCCCACATCCCAAATAATGTGCAGGTTTGTATGTTTATTGGCCTCAGTAAAAATTGCCCATGAGTGTTTAGGGTGAGAAAGTGGGACAACATGGGATTGGTGGCAGCGGCTGGTCAATGGTCGGCGTGGATTTGGTCTGCTGAAGGGTCCATTTCCATGCTGTGTCTCTAAACTAAACTAAAGACAACAAAATAGTTAACTTTGGCAATGTGGAAGTAAAGTTTGTTAACTCTACTGCTAGGGAGGCTGGGGTTCAGCAGGAGATGGTAGCTGCATTGACAGTCATTGTGTTCATTGGCATTCCTCTTTGCTAAAGCTGGAGGAAGGACTGTAAAAATGTACTGCTGGTGAGGTTGAGACTCAGTGGTCTCAGAGGTGGCAGCTTTGTTGGCAATGTTCATTGGCATTTAACTTCATTCACAATGAACCCACACTTACTGACTTGCTGATTGTTTTTTGTTTGTCCTTTCTCTGACTTTTGGAGCACTTGTGGTGTTTCTCAGATTAGCCCGGGAGCAAATTGCAAGTTTGGGTCGCTGCTAGAGAGAGGAGAGATGATTTTGGTCAGCCAGTTATTACCGTTGGAATGCACTTCCTGAAATGGACTTAAGAACGGAAATTTGTTATTTATTTAGAAAGGAAATATTTTCTGAGATTTGGGGTTGAGGTTTTCTTCTTCAAAGAAGTACACTGATCTGTCGTGGGTTGTATGACTAATATTAATGGACGTGCTTAGATTTAGCATGTTATTTAACTATCAAATGCTAACATCCTCTATAATCATAGAGGTTTGGTATGCAGTGTTTGTGGGTTATCTTTGCAACATATGTGCATCAATGGTAAGAGGAGGCTATTTTGTTTGAACAAGCATGTTTTTATGGTCCAGAATGCTTCAGCTGAAAGAGTGAAGGGAGTAATTTACTCAGTTGGTTTCAAATCGATTTTGAAGACGCATATGCTATGCCAGAACAGAACAGAGAGGTTGGTGATAAATACAAGGATTGTGTCTTCTTGATGAAACCCTTACATTGGCAATCAAGGTCATTGAAAGCTGCTCATTGAATGGTTGTTAGGTAGTTAATCCAAATCCCACTCTGTTACCAGCATAATCAATAACTCGTAATGATAATTACTAGTAACAAATAATTAGTCTTGAAAATCTCCTTTACCAAGAAGCTGCACTGCCCTTAAAGAAGGAATGAACTCGTACTGAAAGATTATACTGTATAGTGCTGAAATAATTTGAACCCACTAGTTTGAACTCACAATTGTTTGAACTCTTTATTCCCTTTTTCTCTCATACAACGGTCTAGTTTTTTTTCATGCCTCAACCTCTCCCTTTGGTAGTGAGCCCCACATTCTGAGTTAATAGGTTTCCTGCGAATTTTCCAATTAGATTTCCTGGTATATGGCAAATTGTTTTTTTTTAAAGATCCTGTTATGAATGTGAACATTTCTTTCTTTTGCGTCACTTTCTTAAATTTTGCCTGGAGGGTTTCAATACATTACTTTTCTTCATTGTTCCCAGTTAGTAGGGTGAAGCTTCCTGCCTCCCGTGTCTTGTCACCTTTTAGATTTCCCGGGTCAGATTCGTGGAGAAGGGCTGCCAATATCAGGCAAACCTCAGTGCCTCTCCCCCTCAAGGGCTGGAGCAGTGTGAAATATCTCAAACTGGTCTGGCCCAGTCAGCAATGCTCATCCCTTGAAAAAGCCTCCAGCTATTGAACACATTGCTGGCTTTTCTCAGCTATTAATATAGGCAGCAGCAAGTTTGTGAGCTGCCTGCATTAATGAATGGACATGACTTAATCAGACCTCACAGTCCGTGATGATCATCCGTTGCCGGTCCTGTTTTGTTCTGGCCTTTTCTTACCTCCCCTCCCCTCCCCTCTACTTTCAGTAGAAGGGTCCCGTCCCAAAACATCACCCATCCTTTTTTCCCAGAGATGCTGCTGACTTGCTGAGTTATGGCCCTGTCCCACGGTACGAGTTCATTCCAAGAGCTCTCCTGAGTTTGCCCTGATTCGAACGCGGATATTTACGGTAATGGCCGCTCGTCGGTACTCGGGGCTCTCGTGGACATTTTTCAACATGTTGAAAAATCTTCACAAGTCTTCCCGAGCTTACCTGCCGTTAGCGAGTCTTCCCGAGTATCTGCCGTTGGCGTTACGGGCTGCTAAGAGACGTCCCCGAGCTCCGATGTACCCGCTACGTTCATTCTCCGTGCTTACCACGAGTTTGATTTTTTTTAAACTCGGGAGAGCTCTTGAAATGAACTCGTACTGTGGGACAGGGCCATTACTTCAGCACTTTGTGTCTATCTCACAGTCCTGATGCTGTTTTGGGGAAACAGCTAATTAACAGCTAATTGAGACATCCATAAAGCAATAATTAATAAAAAATTTAGAGACTAGGACAAATTATTGTTTTGTTTTCAGTTCAGTGATAATTGGGAACACCTGGGTGCTCTCGCTAATCCTGTATTGTAAGTACATATTTCTCTCATCACATATATTTTAGTCACAGGGCATACTGCAGGATACTGCATTCATCGTGTTAGGATTCTTAACAGTGCCCAACCATTGGATTAGTGGGGGCATTGTACGAAAAACAGACTGTTTGTCTTGCATTCAATGAAATAATCTCCATCTTCTCTCTTGAAGGTTGGTCGGTTTGAAGTTAACCTCATCAGTCCTGATACCAAATCAGTTGTACTTGAAAAGAATTTCAAGACAATTTCATCCTGTTCTCAGGTTTGTGGTTACTTAGCTTTTCCAATGTTTTACATTGCTTTTGATTTAGATACTGCTTAAGTAGAGTTTGATGCTGTTGTTCCTACTTTTTAAGGTACTGTGATATTAAAGACAGAGAATACTGTAAATACACAAGAGATCATACAGTGACCATGGAGAGAGAAGCAGAGTTGACATGTCAAAAATGGGAAGAACTAGTTAATCAAAGATTTGGGGTACACAAAATGTGGTACACAAAATGTGTTGGACGAGGGGAGAACAAAACAAAAGGTCTGTGATGAGTGCAGGTTGGATGCCAGAAGAAATAAAGCCACGTTCATAATTCAGAAGAAGCAGAATTAGTTCACTCAGACCATCAAGTCTACTCCACAATTCAATTTTGGCAGATCTATCTTTCCCTTTCAACCCCATAATCTTTGTAACCCGTACTAATCAAGAACCTATCAATCTCGCATTAAAAATACCCAAATACTTAGCCTCCACAGTCATTGAATTCCACAAATTCACAACTATCTGCTAAAGAAATTCCTCCTAATTTCCATAATAAATTATGTCCTTTAGATAAATTAACATTGTAAGATTTGATCTCGTGTAAGGGTTCAGTCAGACATTATGGTGTTCACGGCTTCTCTACTCTGGATAAAAGTTACATGCATTTATCCTATCTATTCCCTTTATTATCTTATGCACTATAAGGTCACTCCTCATGTTCCGGTGCTCCAACTAAGAAAGTCCCAGCCTTCCCTATAGCTCAGGCCCTCGAGTCCTGGCAACATCCTTGTAAATCTTCTTTGCACCCTTTCCAGCTCACAACATCTTTCCCATAACAGGGTGACTAAAATTGAACACAATACTCTAAATGTGCCCTCGCCAATGCCTTGTACAACTGTAACATAGGCTCCTAACTCAATACTCGGACTGATGAAGGCCAATGTGCTGAAAGCTGTCTTGACCACCCTATCAACCTATAATGCCACTGTTTGCTATTTGCTTGAGAAATGCTGGGAAGTATTGGGACACTGGAAGGGATCATCCTTCAGCACAGTGGCTGTATGGTAAATTGAGCAGCCTCAGTATTTTTTCCGCATAAATCTTACTTTTCTGATAAATCTTACTTACACAGTGCAGTTGCAAACCTATGATCTGGAGACCCTAAAGATTAAAGAGTTCCATTTTTAGTTCATTGTCATGTTTACCGAGGTACAGTGAAAAGCTTGCAGATAGACAGAAAATGCTGGTGTAACTCAGCAGGACAGGCAGCATCTCTGGAGAGAAGGAATGGGTGACGTTTCTGGTCGATACCCTTCTTCAGAGATGCAGAGAAAAAGCTTGGGTTGTGTGCTAACCAGTCAGCGGGAAGACAATGCATGATTACACAAACGAGCCATCCACAGTGTACAGATACATGATAAAGGGAATAGCATTTAGTGCAAGATAAAGTTCAATAGTCTTATTAAAGATAGTCCGAGGGTCTCCAATGATGTCGCAAAAACATGAGTACTTTCTTTTTTAAAACATTTTAAATTTAATTATGAATTTCAGTCACAAAAATGGAGCAAAGAGTGTTCGACTCATTCTACTAGATAAATATGAGACAATTTGCCAGTTGTTAGGAAATAAAAGTATGGCTTGTGCTGATGGAGATGTACGATGCACAATGGTGGGAGTATGGAAGTCTGTCACCAGTGGTGTGCCAAAGGGACCTTATGACTTATGACCTTATGCCCAGTGTTGGGTTTGAAAGTTTGCAGATGACCCCAAAATTGGTGCACAATGAGGAGGGAAATCTAAGTTTATAAAAGGATCTGGATCAACTAGGGAAGTGGACCAAGGAACAGAGACAGATGTTAACTCTGACAAGGTGGTGCATTTTGATGTCAAAGCAGAGCAGGTTTTCCGAAGTAAATAATAACTGTTGTAGAGAAGGGAGAACCTCAGATTACAGGTGCAGAGTTCTCTGAAAGATGTGACATAGATGGACAGGTGCTGAAGCAGGCATTTGCTACGTGGACCTTCATTGGTAAGGGTTTTGAGCACACGAGTTGGAACATCTTGCCACAGCTAAACAGGGTGTTGGTGAGGCCACATTTGGTCCCCTGCTATAGAAATTATGTTGGAAAGGGTGCAAAATTCACCAGGAAGTAATGGGAGTCATGGGTTTGAGCTATAAAGGGGATTTTGTTCCCTGGGGTATAGGAAACTGAGGGGTGACTTTATAGAGGTATACAAAATCACGAGAGGCATAGATAAGGTGAGTGGTCACAGTCTTTCTCCATGGGTAGGGGAGTTCAGAACAAGACGGCATGGGTATAAGCAAATGGGAAAGATTTAAAAGAGACCCGCAGGGCAGTTTCCTCTTGGAAAGGATGGTGCATTTAAGGAACAAGCTGCCAGAAAAACTTGTTGAAATGGCTGCAATGGTGATGTTTAAAAGAAATTAGGAGAGGTAGATAGGAAAGCTTTCAAGGGATATGGATCAAATGTAAGCAAATGGGACTGAGTCAGCTCTCAAACTTGGATTGCATGAATAATTTGGGCCAAAATTCCAGTTTCTGTGCTGTACAGCTCGATAAAATTATTTGAACGCTTGAACGAATTGACAGTTTGAAATGTTATAAATGAAGGTGTCAGCAATTTAACTTATGCATTAAGTGGGTTATTCTTAGCCTAATTTGAATTAACAGTTAAAATAAGAGAATAGTTTTTAGCTTAGAATGGAGTTAGTTCCTAGCCCTGGCACCTTATCAATAACATTGACCAATAGTCTGTAAGTGATGTTCAGTTGTACAGTGACCGAGTTTATCCAGAGATGGGTAACAAACGAAGGTGCTACCAACCAGACATTTTCATTCTCCACCTTTGCTGCTTGGCCAGCTGAGTATTTCCAAAATGTTCTGTTATTTTGTTATAGATTTCCATCATTACTGTGTTTTGCCCGGGGGGAGGATCTAATTTCCTGGTTTTGCCTGACAAATCAATGATTACACAGTTGTATGTAATCACTCTCTTTTAACTGTCTCCTTACAGGGTATAAAGCACGTCGACCATTTTGGATTCATCTGTCGGGAGAGTGTTGAACCTGGTCTGAGTCAGTACGTGTGTTACGTGTTTCAGTGTGCCAATGAGTCACTGGTAAGTTCCTGCTGTACAGAGTAATTGTGCAGCAAATCTTGCAGAGGTCCTCTTCACTGCAGATTGGACCAACAGCCACTTGTTGTTGTTTTAGTCCATATGTAGCCATTAGCAGAGCGTACCAGGATTAATTTGATGAGCTTACTGTGCTCTTCTTGAGTAAAGAATGTAAAGCACTATTATGTTCAATGTTACGAGGGGGTTTCAAGCAAAGATTATAGATGTGCCACTCAGTGGAAAAGGCGTAGTATCACGTGTGTGATTATCGACGCCATATTAGCGGACCAGAGATGGCGTCGACTATGGCGTCTACTGGGAAACTGGGCTTCTCTATGATCTTTGTCTCTCGATCTGCCGCTGTGTAATCCGCTCCAAAGCTACAGAGCAGTTGCAAGCAAAGATTATAGAGGAGCAAGATGCATTAGAAAGTTATTAGATTTATTTGTAATAGATCTTTACTTACCTCTCGATCCCTCTCTATCCCCTCTCTTCTCCCGATCACCCTCTCTTCTTTCTATCACTCTCTCTCCCCTCTCGATCTCTCTATCTCCCCCTGTCGATCTCTTTCTCTCCCCTGTCGATCTCTTTCTCTCCCCATCGATCTCTTTCTCTCCCCTGTCGATCTCTTTCTCTCCCCTCTCGATCTCTTTCTCTCCCCTCTCGATCTCTTTCTCTCCCCTCTCGATCTCTTACTCTCCCCTCTCGATCTCTTTCTCTCCCCTCTCGATCTATTTCTCTCCCCTCTCTTCTCGATTTCCCTCGCTCCCTCCCTTCCCTCTGTGTGAGAGTTGGCAGCCCTGCTATGCCTTCGGCCCAAAAGAGGATAGAAATAAATTACATAATGGTATTTGTAGGAAGATTTTAATAAGCTCTTCTATCTGTCCCACCATATATTTATATGAATGTGTGTTTACGTGTGCCTGTAATTTTGTGCACAGTGTGTGTTAAAGCAATACAAGGGAAGCTGCACAATACAATGCAAGGGAAACTACGCAAAGGAGGGGCTGGGGAGGAAAGATGCGAGGGAAATGGGGGAACAGGGGGGAAAAGGGAGGGGGAGAGAGAGAGGGAAGGAGAGGGGAGGGAGGGAGATCGTGAGAAGATAGGGGAGAGAGGGATCGAGGGGAGATAGAGAAGAGAGGGCGATCGAAAGAGAGGGAGAGAAAGATCGAGAGAAAGAGGGATCGAGAGGGAGAGAAAGATTGAGAGGGGGAGAGAGAGGGATCGAGAGGTAAGTAAAGATCTATTACAAATAAATCTAATAACTTTCTAATGCATCTTGCTCCTCTCTAATCTTTGCTTACAACTGCTCTGTAGCTTCGGAGCGGATTACACATGGGGAGGCAGTTCGCCAAAATGGCGGCCGGGACGTTCCGTTATGTACTACACACAAGTCCATTGGATTTCCACTGAGTGGCGCATCTTGCTCCTCTATAATCTTTGGTTTCAAGCATGCTAAATGGATAGAATGTATTTATTTACTTTAAAGGATAGGGCAGACTTGAAAATGGTTTTAGATGGAATTTCACCCTCGTCTTTGTCTAAACGAACATTGAAATAATGAATATGTTGTACTCTACGTCTGCCATTCAGTTCCATTGCAAGTTGTAAGTGACTACTTGTGGCTGCAACCTCAATTGCTTCTCCAGATTCACGAGCACAACAGATGCTCCAGTGCAACAGTTAAGTTGTATTGCTTTGCCAAAGGTGCCAGAGACCTGTGTCCATTTCTGACCTCAGTTGGTGTGTTTTGGAAGCAATAATAAAATAAGGGATGGGTGTAGTACTTCAGTGGGAAGCAGGGGATCATTCCTGGTATGCTGGCCAACCTTTATCTCTCAGTCAACATCACTCAAAGAGATTCATCTGAGCAGTAACACTGTGCACATTGGCTGCCACAATCCCAATGTTGCAATGCAATTGCACTTCAAGAAGGTAATTGGCTTTCAAGTGTTTTATGACATCCTGAAAGGAATATAAAAGTTTCTACACAAATGCAAGGCCTACTCTCTGAATTACTACCTCCAAGTTGTTATTATGTGATTGATTTTGCTCATTCCTTTTGGAAATGTATTTTCATACAAGTCTTCTCACCATTAAAACCTGACCCATTTCCTCTGATGTTGCTAACAGTAATATGAAAGTCTTCATGATGGAGTCCCTATATGGGTTTTGAAATTGTGCATCAATTAACTGGCCACAGTTTTCATGGACATCTTTAACCTGTCACTTTAATTTTCCCATCCCCATCTGTTTCAAGAAAACCTCCATTATTCCACGCCCAAAGAAAAGTAGAGACCTGTCTCAATGACGACTGTCCAATAGCTTTATCATCGACCATACTAAAGTGCAGTAAAATAATGATAATAATAACAATAGTCCAGTTATGTAATCAGCCCTACGGGGAATCTAGACCCCTTGCAATTTACATAAAGGAAGGATAGGTCTACGCCATCTCCAATGCACCATATGAGCTCTGGTTCACCTTGACAACAAGAACATCTACGTTGGAATGCTATTCATTAACTACACCTAAGCCTTCAATACCATAATACCAAATAAGCTCAACCCAAAACTTCTGGACTTTGGCCTTGGCATCTCCATCTGCAACTGTTACCAAATTTCTGACCGGCAGACATCAATTGGATAGAATTGGTCAATGACATTTCCCCCACCCTGACCCTCAGCTCTGGTGCCAATCAAGGTTGTGTGCTCAGTCCCTTGCAATATTCCCTGTACAACCATGACAATCGGGCCAATTAAAGTACAATGTCAACCTGATCTTTCAGTTTGCCAATGATACCACTGTTGGTGGCTGAATCAATAACACCGATGAAACAGGGTATGGGAAAGAGGTTGGGAACCCGTGTCATGACGTCAGGACCATAACCTAGCCCTTAATATCAGCAAGATGAAAGTGTTGATTGTAAATCTAAGGGAGTGGATCGGAGGGGGTGGTGCTGGTTAGAGTGGAAGGTGGAGGGGAGGTGATCTCACATCTGTCCCCATCAATAATGTAGCTGTGAGATGGCTGACAGCTTCACGTTCCTGGGCATCCACATGACCAGCAACCTAACACACTAATGCAGCGATCACGACAGCATGTGTACTTGCTTTCTTAGGCAACTGAGATGACCCAGCATGTCATCATGGATTCTCTCTAACTTTTACAGATGCTCTATAGAAAGGGTTCTGATGGGTTCTCAGCCTGGTTTGACCAGTACAATAAACCATTGTTTTAACAGAACCCTTTACAACAGATTTTGGTCATAGAGGACAGACCAGCCAATGCCAATCCGGCTCGCATCGCCTCCCCAGCTCCGGCTTCCAATGCCACTCCCAGGTTTGCAAGGTGCACCAATGAGTCCTTCCTCACCCAATTCAATTCAACTTTAATGTCATTGCATAGATACAAGTATGGGTACAACGAAATGCAGTTTAGCATCAGTTTGTAGTAATAGCAATATAGAAATAAATACAGAATGCAGACAATGTGGACGGAGAGACTGGAGAAATCTATCGGCGGGACTCCGAGTTCAGCAGTGTGAAGGTGTTGTTATAGAAGCTGCTCCTCATTCTACTAGTGTGAGACCTGAGGCTCCTGTACCGCCTCCCTGATGGTAGGAGGGCAAACAGTCCATGGTTAGGGTGGGAGGGGTCTTTGATGATCTTCCCGGCCCGTCTCAGACACCGTTTTCGGTGGAGGGCCACCGCATGGTCCAGTTAAGGATTTTTAAGGGGCTATTATCGTAGCCACTGGGGACAGCGCTTTCTTTAGGCCATTGCCACCGTCAGGACGTGCTTGGTCACCTTGGGGTTCCCTCCACTCTCACCAGCTACTGCTTCTTTCTGTTGTCCATCGCTTTGTCCATTCGGCCTCTCCCCCCCCTTCACTGCCTCCTCCTCCTGTTTCTCCCCTGGAATCGCCGGCATACTCCACCTTAGAAGCGGGGATAAGACAAAGCGACGGCCGACAGGAAGAAGTGGTAGCTGGCAAGAGCCCCATGTTGACCGAGCACATCTGTTGGTAGCGGCAGCCTGAAGAAAGTACTGCCGGGCAGGGGCCTCAACATGAGTCCCAACAACAGCCGTGTTGAAGGTGAAATGCCACAAAGTGCTCGAGTCACTCAGCAGACTGAATCAGTCTGAAGAAGGTTCCCGACATCACCTATCCATGTTCCCCAGAGATGCTGCCTGACTCGCTGAGTTCCTCCAGAACTTTGTGTCCTTTTATATATTAACCATCATCTCCAGTTCTGCGTTTCAACTACATACTATGATAACATTTACTCGGTTTTCAGCAGACAATCGGCAATAATGGTCAGCATCTATGAGGGTTTAATGTACTTTGCTGTCGAAGTTTATTCACCTGTGGAGAATAAACATAGCCCAGTCCACAATAGGCGTCACTTTCCTTCCATCCACTCCATTTTCACAAACGTGGCTTCAAAAATGACTGCTATCCTGGCCATTCCCTTTTCTCTCTTCTCGAAGAAGATACAGGAACTTGAAAGCCCAGCCATCCAGACTTAAGCACAACTTCTTCCCCACTGCTATCAGACTCCTGAATCCCCTTCCCAGAGGTGCAGCAATGTACTCTTAAGGGCCTGTCCCACTTGGCCGTCATTCGCGCACCATTTACGCAACCTGCTAGCGTGTGGGTCATGCGTGGGAAGCGCGGGACAGGTGCATGGAGTGGTGTGGAGGAGTGTGGAGCGGCGTGGAGGAGTGTGGACTTCGTCCTGCATGAAGTCTTTGTGTGTCACCGGCCTGTCGCGTAACTGACGGCCAAAGTGGGGACCGGCCCAAGACCCTGGCGCGGCACAACGTCTCACCTCCAACAGCAGCAGAAGCAGGCAAACGATTGCCGAGCTCGGCCTGGGGCTCACAGCCGTCGTGGTCCGGATCCGCCCCCACTCCTATTCCCAGAGCGGGGACAAGACGAATGGAGATAGACGCAAAATGCAGGAGTAACTCAGCGGGACTGGCAGCATCTCTCGAGAGAAGCAATAGGTGACGTTTCGGGTCGAGACCCTTCTTCAGGACCCGTCACCGCGCTCCAGACGGCTGTGCGAACGCATGATGACGAGCGAGACCTTCGCACGACCGTCGCGTGTCAGCCACTATGGGCCTGTTGCGTAAATGACGGCCAAGTGGGACAGGCCCTTTACACTTAACTCTACCTCATTAGGATGTGCCGTTATTGTACTTCATGCGTTTTATTGCACTACTTTGCATTGCACTGCACTATTTGCACCATTCTGCTGCTTGTAAACCCATATTAAACAGGTTGCTGTTATCAGTATAATTATATTCAATTACTGGATGTTTTCTTTCTTGAACAGTTGGATTTGTGGAATGATACATTTGAACTTTGCCCTTTGACAGGTGGATGAAGTCATGCTGACCTTGAAGCAGGCGTTCAGCACTGCTGCTGCGCTGCAGAATGCCAAGACTCAGATTAAACTGTGTGAGGCCTGCCCTATGCATTACCTGCATAAACTCTGTGAGCGGATTGAAGGTAAACACAAGCCGCAGGCCAGTTACATCTTAATTCCAACTGATTCTACCAGGATTCAGAGCATAATCAAATGGCTCTGAATTATAAAGATTGTGGTTCTCTCATTTAAGGCCCCTTTTTCTGGCACTTCCAAAATAGGGAATAACCAGGTGGCACAGTGGCACAGCTGATAGAGCTATTGTCTCGCAGTGCCAGAGGCACAGATTCAATCCTGATCGCGGGCACTGTCTGTATAGAATTTACAAGTTCTCATTGTGAGCATGTGGGCTTATTCTGGATGCTCTGATTTCTTCCCACATCCCAAAGAAATATGGGCTTTTTAGCTATTGTAAATTGTTCTGAGTGTATAGGTGAATAGAAAATCTGGAAGGTTGATGACGATTATTGGTGATTGGTGATTATTGGCGATTATTTTTAAAAAAGATCAATGTAGGATAAGTGTAAATGGTGTCAGTGGGTCAAAGGGCTGGTATACATGCTGTATGGTCCTCTAACTCTGTGATGCTACACCATTCAGTTGGTTCACACCACTGCTGGGATTTCCAACCTGGTACTGTGTATTAGCAATCTCCAGACACAATCTCCAGTGGGGCTCAGAGGTGAATTTAATGTGCCCAAGCCACACAAAACCACCCTCCAGCATTTATGGCACGGTGCGTACTGAACAGGTTACTTTGTTTTGGACATTTCCTCCCCAGGATTGGGAAAAGGACGCTGCTGGGTGTGCCTTGGTGAGATTGGTGTGTCTTGACTCAGATGTGATCGGCTGAGGTGGGCATTAGGGATCCTGTGAAACTCTTGGGCAAAGCTCCAGGGAATTACCCTAGAGCCCGGGTCCATTTCACTCCTTTCTCAAATTTGCTGTGTTGAAATTGACTATTTGTCGAATTAACAACAAAAAAAAATCCAAAGACGAAGGGGTTTATGAAGGTCTTTGAATGTGTTGAGTGTTTTATTACTACAAACTCTTTTTAGGAGAAAGCAATATTTAGTACTCATTTGCCATAGATGATGAACTATTAAATGTGAGTTTGAACTGGCACAGGTCTGCAAGAAATTCAGTCTAGGAGAAACAAATTTCCTGTTTTGATTGGCTGTCCATCCACTATCTTAAACATCTACTCCCTCCACCACGAAAGAACAAATTTGTGGGATTTCCACAGTGGTTTAATTTTGTTGCAAATGGGCAGATTTTATTGATCAAATGCAAGCTGAGATGCAGGACAGCTGTCTAATTTAATGTCAGAAGAGCCCAGAGGATTTGAATTCACCAAATGCACTCCTAGAAGGCACAGTACAGAAGGGGAAGGAACCTGGAACAGAAAACTAGCAGTGTTTTCTAGTGACTGAGTCACTAGATTACTAAATATTTACAGTATTAAGCACATGATAGCATACTGGAAATAAAAAATTCCAGCATTTCATTCTGAGCAGTAAGTGTGAAAATCATATGGAACTTTTTGTTGTGATAAATTATATTTTGTGGATTACATTTCAATATTTAGACTGCCTGTGGGCAATGAAATGTTATCACAGAATATTTCATTTTCAAATGTCATTGATGACTCAATTGCCTTGCCAGCATTTATTGCCGACTCCTGGATGGCTTCTTCTGGAATTATCTGAACGACTGCAACCCATGTGTTGAAAGGAATTCCACTGTGCTTATAACTCACGAGTTCCAAGGACCTGAGATGGACCTTGGATGCAGAGGTGCTTTTCGTGACATGACAGCCTATCACCCGGCTGCGAGACCGTCATGGGTTTGCGAGGTGCTGTTAAATAAGTCTTGATGATTTGGAGTCCATCTTGTAGATGGTACTGCAGCAGCTTCAGACACTTGTAGCAAGCAGAGACGCTGCAGAGTAGTTTTAATACCATAGTATGACTCGCAGTCAAAAGCAGATGTCAGTCAATATGTTAGTCCAAAACACCAGCACAAATTGTGGCATGTTATGGCAATTAATAGGAGAATTGATCAATGTTTCTCTGTTTCTCCAGGTCTCTATCCACCAAGAGCCAAGCTTGCGATTCAGAGGCATGTGTCTCTACTGAGTGACAATGAGCAGGCTGATATTTTTGAACGTGTGCAGGTAACAATACATAGTCTCCCCTCCCTGCAACACGATCTTATAAAATCAAAAATTGACTAAAGAAAATGCTGATAAATGTGAATCATAAATTATTTATGGCTACAATCATCAATTTAAATTTGGAAGGATTGAATGGAAATTTCTAATCAGAGTTTGAGGTAATCTAAATTAATTACAAGGGTGTTTGCCTATTTTGAAAAGTCATTGCTTGCAGTCAAGAGTCATTGAGGGCTCTCAAGTAATCATGCTTAATGCAAATATCCTTAACATGGGTGACCTGTCTTTCAATGATGGCTCCAAGCTTTTCCCAGCACAATAATTGGTGGAGATTTTATACTGGTCCCATTTGCCTCAATTAAGCATTGGGATTGCTTGAATGAGATGACAAAGATATCAAAGAAAGAAGGCATTAAGAACTTGGTTGTTGTTTTATGCCAAGGCTGGAACCCAGAAGGATATGACTTCACGTTGTATTTCAATCCACACAGATCCTATTCCACAAGTGATCAACTCTAAATGGGGGCTGTCACTAATGCAGGTCAACACCCTGATTTGAACTCTGAAATGGATTAACAAGAGAGAGCCTCTCATCATAAACTATCAACTGAACACCACTCTCTTCAGGGTCCCAGGTTTCATCTCTACATCCTTGAGAAGCTGGCATGCGCAGACATTGCAGACATTTCCGGTGCCATAGGGCGCATGAGGACAGCCCTACATGAGTTTGTCGATTCAGAGATGTAAAAGGCTCCCACAATTTGCAGAATGCAGGGTGACTGGACAGGTTGGGTGAGTGGGCAGATGCATGGCAGATGCAGTTTAATGTGGATAAATGTGAGGTTATCCACTTTGGTAGCAAAAACAGGAAGGCAGATTATTATCTAAATGGTGTCAGGTTGGGAAAAGGGGAAGTACAACTGGGGTCCTTGTTCATCAGTCAATGAAAGTAAGCATGTAGGTACAGCAGGCAGTGAAGAAAGTGAATGGCATGTTGGCCTTCATAACAAGAGGAGTTGAGTATAGGAGCAAAGAGGTCCTTCTGCAGTTGTACAGGGCCCTAGTGAGACCACACCTGGAGTATTATGCGCAGTTTTTGGTCCCCTAATTTGAGGAAGGACATTCTTGCTATTGAGGGTGTGCAGCGGAGGTTTACAAGGCCAATTCCCGGGATGGAGGGACTGTCATGTGCTGAGAGAATGGAGCGGCTGGGTTCTGGAATATAGAAGGATGAGAGGGGCTCTCATTGAAACATATGATTATTAAGGGTTTGGACATGCTAGAGGCCAACATGTTCCTGATGTTGGGGGAGTCCAGAACCAGGAGCTACAGTTTAAGGAATAAGGAGTAAGCCATTTAGAACGGAGAAGAGGAAACACTTTTTCACATGGAGAGTTGTGAGTCTGTGGAATTCTCTGCCTCAGAGGGCGGTTTTCTGGACACTTTCAAGAGAGAGCTAGATAGGGTTCTTAAAGCCAGGGGATATGGGGAGAAGGCAGGAACGGGGCACTGATTGGGGATGATCAGCCATGATCACACTGAATGGCGGTGCTGGCTCGAAGGGCCGGATTACCTACTCCTGCACCTATTGTCTATTATCTATTGTCTATAATTGAGACAAGGTCTGAAAAAAATTGGTCTTACTTCTTGTGGGTACTACAAACCCCATATCCTGCATTACATTGCGGTGCGATCTGACCGCTCAAAGTTTAAGAAGGAATGATTAGTGAACTAGCTGCAGTATAATAACTCATTAACCTCTGGGTATACCGTAGAACCTTTGATATTCTTATTTGTAATATTAAAATAATCCATGTCTTAACAGAAAATGAAGCCAGCTGACGACCAAGATGAGAACGAACTGGTGATTCTCATTCTGAGGCAGATGTGTGAGACCAAACAAAAGAACCATGCTCACCTTGGAGAGACCCCTATGGTACAGTGCTTGTTGTTACTCACCTTGATTTTGTGGTTGTGGGGTTGCTACTTGTAAGCCATATGATGATCTTCATCAGGCACGTGCCGTGAGTAATTACTCAGGGTAGGCAGTCAGCCGGCTTTCAAAAAAAATCTTAAAACCGCGCATGCGCAGATTGTTCTCTTCGTAAAAAATAAAAAATAAGTAACAATTCAAATTTCCCAAGGGTTCTAAATCTCCTTCATTTTTTAATTACTGAATGGGTGGGGGACGGAGGATGAAGGCAGGTGGAGAGATGGTGGGAAAAACGGGAGCACACCGGGATGTTGAATCAGTTGTCATCTTATGGAATGACAATACTAATTCAAGGGTCCAATTGGAGGGGGAGTTCCTTTCACAGCATGTGGGGAGCCTGCGGCAGGGGTTAAATATGCGAGAAGGCAGAAGTTTTGAGAAGGAGGGGGACAGAGATCATATCAAACTCACTCACCGCTGCCGCAGCGCTCCGGGCACGGACAGCAGAACTGGCCGCCACTTCCGGGGATAGAAGCAGCTCGGGTGCGAGCGGCCGCCGGGACCCAACACCAGAACCGGCTGTTCTTCAGCGCCTTCTGATCACCTCTGGCAGTGCTCTTCGTCTGAACATCTCTCACCTGCCGTTCGCCGGCTTCGCTCATGTCAACCGCGTCCCGCAAATCCTTAAATTCCCACAGCCAAGTAACCTAAACTGGACCCGTGAACGCGCTGTCGGAATTTAAAGATTTGCGGGAAGCCGGCCGGCGAGCGGCAGGTGAGAGATGTTCAGACGGAGAGCACTGCCAGAGGTGAGTGGGGACCAGCAGAAGGGGATGAAGTGGCAGGGTCCCGGCGGCCACTCGCAATCACCCGAGCTGCTTCCTTCCTCGGAAGTGGCGGCCAGTTCTGCTGTCCGTGCCCGGAGTGCTGCGGCAGCCACCCGAGCTGATCCACTCCCCGGCCACAATAAAACCATATGGCAATACAGCACGGGAACAGGCCATCTCGGCCCTTTTAGTCCATGCCAAACACTTACTCTCACCTAGTCCCATCTCACCTGCACTCAGACCGGAGTGTGGCAAGTGGGTTACTGACCCCAATCCCCTCCTTCACAACGCCAGACTGCCCAAACACTGTGAACGGAGCTCTCCCCCCACCCCGGGAACTACAGTGTTTAAAAACATAAAGCACAAAGAAATGCACTTACCACATTATTGGTACATTAAGTCCATTCTTCACTCTTTGTTTGCTAAGATACTATTAAAATAATGGCAATCCATATTTGAAAATCCCGCCAAGAAATTCGCGCTGCGCATGCGCAGAATGATGATGCCCATGCGCAGTGCTGCAAAGGCAGAATTTCTGCTGCCTTCAGCTTCCATTGAAACTGACGGCTTCAGGCAGCGCTGACGGCACGTGGGCTGCACGGAGCTTCGCGTGTTACAAGCGCTGCGGATGAAAGGCACGGAGAATTATGCCTACCTAAGAGATCGATCTCTTAGACAGGCATAATTCTCCCATGCCTTTACTATTTATATTAAATAATTGCCATTTCATAATTTTAGTCAGGGTAGGCAGTGCCTACCTTGCCTACCCTGACGGCACGTGCCTGATCTTCATATTGGAAAGCTAGCTTCAAATGATAAGATGTCATATCTGCAGATTGCAGACACAATCGAGAAAGAACTCTGTTCCAGAATTTCTGAGCTTTATAACTTTCGGTGCCACAAAGCAATCGATTATATGGTGAGAAATACAACAAGATTGCAAATAATTAAGAGTGGCTGCCCCTTCCTACATGCCTGCCATGCAGTAGACCGCGAGGGCAATTTCCTGCAATTACGCCCATATTTTTGGGCACCACTTTTCAAATGTATTTAGTTGCATGCTACAGTGGATTTGCTTGTGGGGCTTGCAAATGTGTAAACCTCTGTTTTCTCTCCAAAGCCTTTGCCAAACAACGTGATCCCAGAACAATCTGCAAGCATGGGCAGGTTTAAACTCGACATTCTGAAAAACAAGGCAAAGAAATCCTTAACAAGCTCCCTGGAGAATATCTTCGCCAGGGTAAGGGGCAAGAAATTTTGTTCTGACTATTAGTGTGATTTGTTGGCTAGTTTTATAGCTGGTACTTGGTTGCATCAATTTGAGGGACCTGTTTAACCGTTAATGGCGGTTGTTTATAAAATCCAAGTGCACCCTAATTAGGTGTGCCAAATGATTTAAGTTATTGCATCTTCAGCTGTGTTCCTGGTCTAAAGCCTTTGTGTAGCTGACCAGCCATTGCCCATTTTCAAGATCAAAAATGTACCTTTTAGTACAGGTAGTTCAGCTATAACACGATAGTTGCCGTCCTAGGAAACCTTGCCGTATGGAAAATTGGGTTATAAAAACAATTGTGTAAATAGGAGAAAAAGGTGTAGAGAATTTCAAACACGCCACAACAATATAACTTTTTTCCACGGGATTTTCAAAAATAGAGGCCTTTTAAATAGGTGCATGCTTATTTCTTTTGATACTTGCTATGAGTACCAAGATTTGACATCGTTTAATAGAGAAGTGTCAATAGAATATCAAGAGGTGATTACTTGTCAATTTCAATGGCTACCTGTGGCGAAAGTGACAGACTGTATTCTTAATTGACAGTGGTACCTGATTACTGCAGGGAAGTTACACAGAATATAGTTTTTTTTCCCCTAGACTGATTCCCTCCAAAGATAACTTTTTTTTCTCCTTGCAATATCCAAAGTGATTTTTAAGTGGTTCTCTACTTTTTGATCAAAATATTGTTATATCCAATGTGGTCTTTATAATACAAATAACATTCTATAATTCATCAATTGTGTTATAGTTGTGTGGGGCTGGGATAATCAGAGATGGAACCGTGGACAAAGGTGATTTTGGAGCAGGAAATTGGGTCTGGGCAATGGTGATGAGGCAGTCAATACAAGGTGGGGGGAGATGTAGGCAACATCTACTGGAAGATGTCAAAATCCGATGTCAGGTCCCATTGGTGATTTCATTTCGGGGTCACGTGAGTGACTTCGTGAAGAGGCCGCCGGCACGCATGCGCGACATATCGTCGCAACGCATTGCTGCCGACGGCTGGTGGGGAGCGCGGCTCGCCGATACACCGGAGCAGTTGGTGTCCTGTTGTGGCGAGTGTGTTCTCTCCTCACAGGTACATGGCCGGGAAATAGGCGTGGAAGTCGGGGAGCCCTGTTGTTACAGGGCCCGACCCGCCGCTGTGCAGGAGCTCCAGTGCTGATTCGAGGAGCAGGAGCTCCAGTGCTGATTCGAGGAGCAGGAGCTCCAGTGCTGATTCGAGGAGCAGGAACTCCAGTGCTCGAGGAGCAGGTAGACCCTGTTTCCGTATCCGGGTCGCCAACGGGCTCGTTGGGCGACCTGGGCTCGGGCTCGCGTGCTGCTGCACGGCCCTTCTCCCTCAGCCCTCCGAGTAGGGGGAGGGAAGGAGCTCACAAGCCTAACCCTTCTGGGGCTAAGGCATTACCTGCCGCCGAGTTGCGGACTGGTTCAAAGGCAGGACCCAGGTCCACTGTGAGGCAGTGTCGACCCCCCAACCTCTGACGCCGGGACGGGTCATTTGGGTAGGGTCCCGCCACGGTCGCCGAGTCCCCCATGGATGGGGGGACGAGACCATGCGTCGGCAAGGTCCACGACGTGGGCAGCCGGCAAGCCCGCGCGGGCGTCGGGTCTCCATGCTACGGCTGGTGCCGACTCCCTGCCGCATTTGCCCTTCGTGGCAGCGGCCTCAGCTCCCGCCAAAAGGAGGCGGTTGAACACATCTCCCGCGCGGGAATCGCTCAGTTTCGCTTCGGCGGCTGGCAGCGACAACTACCGGCACCGGGTTCACCTCGACGAGGTGCGGGCCGATGAGAGGAGCCCCGGCAGTATTTCTGAGCCGGAGGACTCCGACCACCCGAGTGTTCAGGGTGAAGGGCGTATTGGCCGCATGAAGCGGCTACTGGAGCTCCTCCTGCAACAGAATCATCGGGAGGAAGCATCCAGCTCCAGTGGGCACAGGGAGTTTCACCATCGTCAGCAGGAGCCTGAGGCAGCCAGAGGATTGGAGACATCAGGACTACCCCGCAACCCCACACTGGCAGCCACCGTGGACTTCCTGACCAAACATCAGCTCCAGGAGGAGGTCCTATCGGAGGCCTTCAAACCAGTCACAAAGCCCAGCGAACTGCTACTCCCTTCAACAAGCCCATACGCCACGGTCGCCGAGTCCCCCATGGATGGGAGGACGAGACCATGTGTCGGCAAGGTCCATGATGTGGGCAGCCGGCAAGCCCGCGCGGGCGTCGGGTCTCCATGCTAAGTCAGGTGCCGACTCCCCGCCGCATTTGCCCTCCGGGGCAGCGGGATCAAGCTCCGCCGAGGAGGCGTTTGAGCGTACCTCCCGCGCGGGAATCGCTCAGCTTCGCTGCAGCGGCTGCCGGCGACAACTTCCGGCACCGGGTTCACCTCGACGAGGTGTGGACCGATGGACGAAGCCCCAGCAGTTCAGCAGAACATGAGGACTCCGTCCGCCCGAGTTCTAAGGCCGAGGGGAGTATTGGCCAGGATGGAGCGGATGTTGGAGCTCCTGCTGCACCAGAATCAAAATTTTCGGGGAAGACCTCCCCAAGAGGGTCCAGGAGCGGGATGACCACGCTACGATGGTGGGACTCATGTGGTCACATATCTCGACTAGGAAGGCCCTGCCATTAGCCCAGCAAGGGCCTCCGCTCCAGCTCTGCCTCAATTTTCAGAATCCAGCACCTCCACATACGGCCATGCATCTCGAGGGCCGCCGATAACCATGACGGTAAGGTGGTCTGGATTTCGTGCCCCTGCATGTTGAACTTCACATGTTGGTGGGGAACTACGGCTCTTTCCAGCGGCATGCGGTACCATCACGTCTGATGAGTTTATCTTACAAAGTATTCAAGGCCATGCGATTGAGTTCATCAATGGAGACATCCCTCCATCCCAGCATATGCAGATCCAAAATTTACACTGTCCAGCAAAGAGCGGCAGTAGGCTATGCTGAAAAATTTACAGTCACAAGGAGGGATGGAGGACGTCGGGTTATTTTTGATTTGAACCATTTGAATACTTTTGTAGAATATACCCATTTCAAACTGGAAACGTTCCAGACATCTAAGTTCTTGGGTTCTGGGGGCTGCTTTGTGGCATGCATTGATTAAAAGATGCATGCTGTTCAGTATCCATTCAGAAATGCCACAGGAAGTTCTTGCCATTTATCTGGATGGATCAGCTCTGGCTATACGGAGCTTTGCCAAATGAGCTTACACACCCCTAGATTATTTCTAAATTGCTCCAATCAATACTGGCTACACTAGGAGACAAAATCACATAGTGTTGGCCTGTCTAGGTGATATCCTACTTCTTGGGAATCAGCCGAACTGGCAGTTTCAGCCCGTGGAAATTTTTTCAGCAAATGGGGTTCATTACCCATCCAGATAAATCAACGTCCTGCCCTTCACAGGTTAAGGGTATCTGGGGTTCCGGTGGATTCCAATCACGTGAGGGCCACTATACCAACTAACTAGGTTGGCGATGTCACCCGACTATGGTAGGGTCTAGTCTGGGCCAGTATACCATCAATTCAACAAACTACTAGGTGATTGGCAAGATTGTAGCGTTTTTCCAGCTGCCCAATACGGGCCTTTGCATTATCAAATTTGCAGAGCGCCAAGGTCTCGGCGTTCAAACTGAACGCTAGACATTTCCATAGACCGATGCAGCTGCCTTGCAAGGCACAGATTGCGTTACAATGGAGGATTGACAATATTTATGTCTCCCTTAAATCCATCATTTTGGCCAATCCGATGGTATTCTTACAACCAGACGGAAGCTCCCATGTCCGGGGTGCTATGGACAACTGCTCCAGTTGTGAGGGCAGATGGGACACCCTTGAATTTACCTTCTTGTTGTCACAAGGGATAAACTATTTGGAGATGCTGGGAGCATTTCACGGACTTCGAGCTTATTGTTCTAGCCTTACTGATGCTCATGTCCGTCTCCAAATGCATAATACCACTGTGGTGGCATATCTAAACCATATGGGCGGTACCAGGTCACTTTCATGTGATGAATTGACAAATACAATTTGGCTCTGGTGTGTTCGACGGGCTATTTGGATTTCAGCTACCTGTTTCCCAGGTGAGCTCTATACAGTGGCGGACATCAGGTCACGCAAATTCTATGACCACATCAAGTGGATGATGAATCTCCAAATATCCGCTAAAATTACTGCCAAATTTGGTGAACCGGATATCGACCTCTTTGCGTCCTGGTTGCACCATCAGGTACCAACATACGTTTGTGGGACCCGATCCTGGGGCAATGGCGATGGATGCGTCTCGCTGGACTGAGGGAAATGGGTTTCTATGCCTTTCCTCCATTTTGCCTCATCAGTCGGGTGTTGCGGGTAATCCAGACAAATGCTGCTAAGGGCATTCTTATCATACCCGACTGGCCTACGCAGCCATGGTATCCGGTGGTCCTTGATATGATCAGTCAACCTTGGGTCCTCTTAGAGGGTTGCCCATAATTGGTACAAACCCTGTCTCAGGGGGACCACATCCCTGCCACAGTCATCTAAACTTGTTGGCTTGGAGGTTCTGCACAGGCCATTACTGCGGTATGGCATATCATCTAGAACCATGGATACCATCGGAGCGTCATGCTGGGAGTTCACCAGGCGGCAATACCTCTCTCACATCCGGAAATGGGAAACCTACTGCGGCCGCTCCCATATTACCTATGACGCTGTAACCATGACCGACGTATTGGAATTCTGACGGGGTTGCATCATAATGAACACCTGAGCTACAGTGCCATCAACAGCGCCTCAAGTGCGCTGTCATTCTACCTCAATATTAAGGTAGGATCCAACAGGCTGGTGTCCAGACTCATGCGGGAAATATTCAATTCAAATCCGCCCCGACCACGCTATAATATCACCTGGGATATCGGGGAAATACTCACCCTGCTCAGGACGTGGTCGCCCATGGAGGGCCTGTAACTGGACAAACTCACCCTGAAGCTGGTGATGTTACTGGCACTGACTTCAGCGCAGAGGGTACAGACACTCCGCACAATCCAGATCGACAGGATGATCTCTACCCCTGCGGAAGTAGCCTTCGTCATAGAGCTACTCAAGCAGCATAGACCTGGGTGCACAGGGCTGCAGCTGAAGTTCCTGGCATACCCCGCTGATGCACGGCTATGTTTAGCCGCCCATATCCGTCACTTTGTGAAAGTGACGAGAAAACTGAAGGAATGGAGAACCCTCACCATAGAGTGACGGTCCAGACGATATCCAGGTGGCTCAGGATCGTCTTGGGTAAGTCACGTGTTGACACTAATATCTTCAAATCCCATTCCACCAGGGCATGCATCAACGTCGGCGGCAAGGGTCATGGAGGTGCCCATGGACCATATCCTTGCCACAGTAGGATGGCGAACGGAGCCACCTTCCAGCGGTTCTACAATACATCTGTTGCCGCTCCTCTACAGTTCGCGGAGGCCGTGCTGAATGCAGGTCAAGAACGTGGAGATGTCCCCGAATAAGGGGTTTTTCTTTTGTTGTTAACAAATGTTGCTCTTGTCTTTCAGTATAAGCAGTCTGGAAAGTTGATTACTCCTATCCATCCTCATAAGTGGTGTGTGACAGCATGGACGTGGTCCAGGGCGTGGAATCACAGAGCTTTGAAGTCTTCACGAAGTCACTCACGTGACTCCGAAATGAAATAGTAAGATTGAACGAGAACTTACCAGTTCGAAGGTTGATCTTTATTTCATGAGGAGTTGCGGTGAGGGATTTTGTGCCCTCCGCTCCCAACCCTCGATCATCCTCAACTGGTAATTAGAGTCTCTTCAATCTTACTATGCCAAGTCATTTCTGTTGTTGTTTCTGTGATTCCACACCGCTACTTTGAAGAATGTCGCGCATGCGTGCCGGCGGGCTCATCACGAAATCCCTCACCGCAACTCCTCATGAAATAAAGATCAACCTTCGAACTGGTAAGTTCTCGTTCAATCTCACTATTCTTGCTCAGAAATGCCTTAAAATGGAAATGGTCTAGAAATGGTCATCATCGTTTCATTCCGGAATAAATTGATTTTCAATTGCATTGCTAAATAAAACAGATTATCCCATTGATGTATCAGGATGATGTGTTCCAATCTAATGCTTGGTCCTCTGTATTCTGTCCCAGAATATAACTGTTTACAGTAGGCAAACTGAATTTTATACAACATGATCTTATAAACAGTAATGTTCACAACTCACTCCAAGTCCATAATCTCTAAGCACACACTGCAAATCCATCAGCTACGGGAATAGATTTTTTAACTTGCACCCCAGACATTGGAGATTGTCTGATAACGAGATGAATAGAAATGAGAATTGGGAGGGTTCTCCAAAATGGAGCTAATTTGAAATTCTGGACTTGCACACTGTGACAAGTTAACCATTCACCCTGTGGCCCCGTAGACACCACATGTGTTGCTAAGGTTCATACCCTACTAAAAAAGTTCACTAAACCGTGTGATCGATGTACACCTAGACATGAATCTTTATCTAATATTTATCTTTATCTAACATTATTCAATATTTCAGTAAACTTGTTTAAAAACAAATGCTGAGACAAGGAACTGCAGATGTCAGTTTACAAAGTGCTGGAGTAACTCAACGGGTCAAGCATCATCTCTGGGGAACATGGATCGGTGACGTTTTGGTCCGGATCTCAAAATATTACCTATTCATAGGGAAGTTTGGCCTGCCAGTTTTATTACGTCTGTGGTCTTGATGTCAAACTTCAACACTTTTAATGTCAAAATCAAATGGACTAATTATAGCAACAAGAGCAAAACAAATAATGCATTCATAATCGTTTAGTTCTTACTAATAAACAGTTGGTCACATCCTATTTGTATGCACCTTGATAAAATCCCATCTGAATAAATGGTATCGAGGATGAATTTGCAGATGAAATTAAGACGGGTAGAAAAAGGATTGTAATTGAATGCACATTGTAATTGGCATGCACACTTTGCGTTTACTCAGATATAAAACTCTGCCGGTGAAGTTCCAGAAATCAGCTTGGATCAATCGGCAAATCGGCAAGATCTTGAAAGAACTTGAGTTGAAATGAGATGCTTCCCTTGGTGCGTGACCTGGATGAATGGGACATGAATGGCTGGCAAAGCTAAATTGCAGCATTGTTCTATGGGCTTGTTAGCACTTGCCTTTTACACCAGAGGGTTATGGTCCTACGGTCCATCAATGGAGATTCTTCCACATTTCAGCAAAAGAGTCGGATGTTGTGGTATTTCTTTCAATTTTAAGCTGACTGGGTGAAGCTCCAGGGCAGTAGAACAGTAACTATTTTTGATCATGTATCACATAAAAGGCTTTTATTGTCGCTTTTGTTTTCCAGCCGTTAACTTTGCCGTGTGGACTATAGTAGTTCAAGAAACGTACTCACCCAATACTTTCACAAAACCAACTCGGACATCATAACCCAAAAGCAAACAAAAGTTGTAAACAGTCCAGATGCGCTTAAGGTTTCTGTAAAATGAATATTTAATTGGGTTGTCCGTCTAATTGAATTGAATGCTTTACAGTCGCTGTGCTACTTTGGATCAACCTCAAAATCTTGATGATTTTGATCAAGTATTTGACAGTTTGCCTTGAACATACAGCTTGTTGTTGGAATAGGTAGGTGGAGAGGTGCTGCATGAAATGAATAAGAACAGAAGAGAGAAATGCCATTCAAGGCATTGAGAACCAGTTGGGGCAAGATGCTTTATAATGTTAAGCCTTAGCTTGGTATAAGGGTTGCCATTTGTTTGTGTGTGATGCCGGAGAATTTGGTGAGAACATATGAAGTGAGCACATCTACCCTTGGACCCACACTTCTCTGCAGTCCACCTTTGTGGACCTTAGCAAATCTTTCGCTGTAATGAATGGTTCCAAAGTAATGAGTTTGGGCTACAATCATATGTGAATACTATCATACTTTCCATGACAATTCTTGATAGAAATACAGAGACGGAAAGAACTTACTGATATTCAGGGTTGCAAGCAGAATGCACAATACATTCCTTGTTGCACTAATTGTTTTTTCTGCCTTTGGTTCACAACATAGAACAAAGCAACCATGTCAAACACCTCGCAGTTTACTGGGAGCAGAATCAGCATGTTAATAGTCTACAATCACATGGGGAAAGTGCAGAAGAGAGATGTAGAAAGTGGGGGCACAGAAGGGGGAAGATAAGCAACAGGAAACCCAAGGGGTGCGACTGTGATCATGAAAGGAAAATGATAGCTGAGGAAAAGATAGAAAAGTTCAGAAAACTCTGTTAAAGATAATGAGCAACAGACCTATTTTGTAGTCTTGATCACAGTGAGGGGAAAGGTGGTGGGAGTGGAAGGGACATTATTCCATGTGTGTTTTTTTGTGTGCATGAATATTTCCAGGACAACTCAATCTGAAGTACAACATATCTGAATCGTAATATTTGACACCCAAAATTCAGGAGGTGCCAGTGGTAGATCTCAAGTTCAAGTGAGTTTATTGTCATGTGTCCCGATAGGACAATGAAATTCTTGCATTGCTTCTGCACACAGAACATAGTAGGCATTTACTACAAAACAGATCAGTGTGTCCATATATCATTATATAAATACATACACACATGAATAAATAAACTGATAAAGTACAAATAACAGATAACGGCTTATTAATGATCATAGTTTTGTCCGATCCAGGTTTAATAGCCTGATGGCTGTGGAGAAGTAGCTATTCCTGAACCTGGTCGTTGCAGTCTTCAGGCTCCTGTGCCTTCTACCTGAAGGTAGCAGAGAGATGAGTGTGTGGCCAGGATGGTATGGGTCCTTGATGATGCTGCCAGCCTTTTTGAGGCAGCGACTGCGATAAAACCCCTCGATGGGAGGAAGGTCAGAGCCTGCAATCAGCATTGTAAAAATAGCCCCATTGCCAAGGTAGGTTTCTCTCAATCGATATTGGTCCGTTGTAGATATTCAGCTGTGCTGAATGTAGGCACTTTGTACAAAACACAAAGTGGTGGAATAACGCAGCGGGTCACGCATCATCTGTGACGGGATAACCTGTCTTCTGACTGATGGTGGCGGGGAAGATGGGAGGGGGGGTTCAAGACAATGCCTGGCAAATAACAGGTGGAAGTATATGAATGGGGGGTTAATTGTCAGATGAATGGAGTAAGTGAAGAAAGGCTAGAGATTAAAAGGGGACAAAGGGGTGTCAGAAAAGTGGAGAAGAGGAAGAGTGAAAGTAAAGCAAGAGGGATTGATACAGGTGGAAGGGGCAGTGGTGTGAGGATGGCGCAAGAGGGGTGAGATAGTGGGAGAAAGGGGTGTGCATCAGTGGGTGGGCACAGGACAGGGAGAGGGGGTAGGCCGGTATTATTTAAAATTGGTGAATTCAAACCTTGCCATGTTTCTCTTCCCTGGGCACTGTATTTATTGCAGTCGTGGTTAGTTATTCTCTGATAAATTGCCTGATTTATAGGACATTCAGTCCCAGTCGGCATGAATGGGGCCATCATATTTGTACCTAAGAGGAAGAGGAGTGCACCATTCGGCCCACATCAGAGGACGGGTCGGTCCTGTGATCAAATTCATGTTCTTGTTATATTCATCACTTGTCTTCCCTTTATGTACATTCATTTCCCAGCATTGATTGTCATGGAGTCATAGAATTGTTATGATATAGAATGGGTGTATTTGTGAAGGAAAAAACTGCAGATGCTGGTTTAAATCAAAGATAGACACCAAATGCTGGACGAACTCAGCGGGACAGGCAGCATCTCTGGAGAGAAGGAATGGGTAATGTTTTGCATCGAGACCCTTCTTCAGACCTGTGGCTTTGCAGCACTGAGGTTGTTGACACCTTCCTAATGAGCAGGGGCTGTGCCCACAGCAATCTCACCACACCGCGACAATGAAAGTTTGACACTTTTGTCTCATCTGAATCCAGTTCCACACTGCCCAAAAGATTCAGCAGGATATCTTTGCTTCGAAGCTTAAGAGAGATTAACTGTCTAGATTTTGTCAGGTGCTGGGAAAGATGTGTTAAACTGACAATGTTTGCACTGTCGGCAGAAGAAAAGCCCTATTATCTGGTGTATGAGCACCAGCAAGAAGATTGTGGGGAGAGACCTCAAGGGACGGTTGTGGCTTCTGTTTTGGGGAGTGGGGTGTTTGGGAGGACCCCGAGACTCAAATTAGCAGACAAGGTTTTGGGAGTGATTAAAATTAAAACCAGGGTGAGCAGGGTCAGGTCCTGAATGGGGTTGGGGTCCAACAGTGAGGGGAACAGAGGAGGCTTTGCAGTCTCGTTAGAAGGTCTGTTTGTGAAGAAAAATCCAGCAGTTGTTTGTTGACATTGCCTGCCATCTGCTGCCATAGCTGTGTATTGCAATGTTTGAGCTTTATTCTACTGGCCAGAGAAATAATGCAACAATTGGCACCAGGACTTTTTGCACAATAACAGTTAAAACTCTGGAATGGCGTTGCCTTGGAGGATAACTACTCGGGTCACAGGATCAAAGTAATATCCTGATCAATCTTGGCTTAAAAGGCTTCAACAAACTGTTTGACGCCTGTGATAAGTGAAAAAAATACTCATATGTGACAAGAATCCATAGTTCACTGATGCAAAGCCCAGAGAACTACCTCGCTAATCTCGCTGACAACAAAGATGCAAGATGGCCTTTAGACTTTACTTTAGACTTTAAAGATACAGCATGGACACAGGCCCTTCCGCCCATCGACTCTACGCCGACTAGCGATCACCCTGTACACTAGCAATATCCTACACACGAGGGACAATTTACAATTTTGCAGAAGCCAATTAATCTGCAAAACTGCATGTCTTTGGCGTGTGGGAGATAACCGGAGCACCCGGAGCAAACCCACGTGGTCACTGGGAAACTGTATATATTCCTTACAGACAGCACCTGTGGTCAGGATCGGACCTGGTCTCAGTGCTGTAAGGCAACAACTCTACCGCTAAGCCACTGTACCGCCCTGCTGTGCCTCTGTGCTGCCCTTGCCTCTTCTGCCCCAATTTCAAACAACATCGTGTGGTTTAAATTATGTCCTCTAGACATGAGTATGACTTGTATCTGCCTCAACAGTCTCTCTTACACTCTCCCTGAGGCTTAGGCTGAACTGAAACAAACTGAGTCTTAATCACGAATTAGTGGCAGAACACCTCTGTTTTGCCCACAAGATGGACCCTGAATTTCCAGTCACTGGTCAATTTAATTCTCAATTATAGTCCCACTCTGATCTCACAGTCTTCAGCCTTCTACATTGTTCCAGTGATACCCAACAAAAGTTTAAGGAACAGCATCTTGTCTTCCATCTGGACTCATTGCAGCTCTTTGCTCAATACTAAACTTATTACTTGGAACGTAAATTATCGAACACTACGGCACAGGAACAGGCCCTTCAGACCACAATGTCTGTGTCAAACATGGTCAAGTTAAACAAATCTCATCTGACTGCAGGTGATCCACATCCCTCCATTCTCTGCATATCCATGTGCCTATCTGACAGCCTCTTAAATGCCACAATCATATTTGCTTTCACCACCAACCTGGCCCCCATCCTTCCCCCTCCACATCCCTGTTGCATGTCCACCATGCTCTGTCCACCATGCTCTGTGTAATGAAAATTGCCCTGTGTATCATCTTGAAACTTTCCCCCTCTCGCCTTAAAGCTATGCCCTCTAGTCTTTAGCATTGACACCCTAGGAATTGTTGTGCCTCTCATAACTTTACATACTTCTGTCAGGTCTCCCCTCAACATCCAATGCCCCAGAGAAAACAATGCAAGTTTCTTCAACCTCTCCTGGTAGCTAATATCCTCTAATCCAGGCTGCAGTCTCTTCTGCAGTCTCTTCAAAACCCCCACGGGTTCCTGTAAGGGGTCGATCACAATGGCACACAATATTCCAAATGCAGCCTAACCAATGTTTTATAAAGCTGCAACATGATTTCCTGACACTAAAACTCAATGCCCTGATGAAAGCAAGCATACCATATGCTTTCTTTATCACCCTATCTACTTGTGTTGCTACTTTCAGGGAGCTATGGACTTGGGGCCCCAATCAATGAACAGTACATCAATGCTGTTAAGGATCTTGCCACGAACTGTATACTTTCCCCATACATTCAACCTCTCAAAATGCGACATCTCACATTTGCTCAGTTTCCAGGTAACGGTACCTTCTTTACTCGCTCTCCAAAACTGTGTCAACTGTGGCTGTTCCTGCCTTTTCCAATTTGTTTCTTTTTTTATTGTCACTTCTGTCTCTAACAAACTGCCAGTTTTAAAGTAAATTCTGATCCTGGCAAGATTGTTGAATACCCTACTCTCTGCCCACTCCTTTCCTTCCTGTTTCTGCAACTTAAAACACACCTATTCCCTTGTTTTACCAGTTCTAAGCAAGGAGTTGAAATCCAAAATGATAACACTGCTTCCCTCTCCACTGATACTGCCTGACCCGCCAATTGCTTCAAGTGTTTTGATTTTTGTGTTTCTGTTTTGGTTTTGCATCTGCAGTTTTTGTAATTCGGGTAAATCTATTATCATTCTGCAATTTAGTGGAAAGTCTAAGCTAAGTTTAATTGTTAAAGCTGATGATCCATGTAATAATTGACACATCTTTGACACATTTTGAATGGCCTCTTTAGTCCACCATTTGGCATTAAATGATACCGTATTTACTTCATAATGAGCTAAGTACTGCGGTGCTTCTGGCTGCAGCGCGGTGGGAACTTTAGATCTTCGACCGCTGGCCTGCGGCCTACGCGAGTTTGATGCCGCGGTCTCCAGTGGGGAGGCACCGATTCAGGACTTACCTGGATTTTACCTTGTCTACACATCTGGACGCCCGCAGCGGCAGCTGTGCAGGGTTGAGGTCCCGACCACGGGGGAAATGGAGGAGGACTGGCCAATTTTTGTGCCTTCCACCACAGTGATGAATGCTGTGGTGGATGTTTGTGTTACATTTTAATTGTGTTTTTGTGTGTTATTTTTTTATTGTAGCGCTGCTGGCAAATTCATTTCACTTGCACTTACGTGCATGTGACGAATAAAACTGATTGATTGAATAAAACTGATTGATAGAAGTAGAAATGAATCAAAGAGACTACCATTAGTCCATTAAGGTCATCAATGGTTACGGGGAGAAGGCAGGACAATGCGGTTGAGAGGGAAAAATAGATCAGCTATAATCAAATGGCAGAGTAGACGGTGTGCTGAGTGACCTAATTCTGCTTCTGTGTCTTATGATCTTATGAAGATGGGTTACTCCTGTTAAGATAGCACACTTGTCTACAGATCGATGATCTTTATCTCAATTGGGCCAATTAACACAACTTTTGTCATCTGCCTTCATGCTCACAACATCAGCATGAAATAATTTAAAATTTGTCATCCCATTCCTCTTGGCATCAAAACACTTTGTCTCCATTTAACAGATCTTAAATCTTTGGAAAGTGTGGCCTCATGTTTTCACCTAGTCACTTGTCTGATTTAGGATTTTATGCATTGAGAGGATTTTGTGCATTTGTTTCAGAACAATGTCCTTTTTTAAATCTTCTTTGCTAACTGCTTTGCTGTGACCAGAAAACCATCTTTGAATATTTTTGTTGTAAAGACTATACTTACCCTCTCAAATGAATTCTCATGGGGTAATCTTGTCAATACATTTGCAATAGCATATTGCTTCGAGCTTCTGTACTCAATCATATAATGATTGTGAGAGAAGAAAACAATCTGCCTTGATATTCTCAATATTACCATTATTAGTATTACCAATTTCGGACACAAATATAACAATGGCTTATCAATTGTAATGGAGGCAAAGTGTCTGCCCAATGGAAATTGATTATACTTTACAACTCCAAAGACAATTTTTTATTTTCTTTCTCCATTCGAGCACAGTTTCTTTCACTGTTCATCAATGTATGTGAAACAAATGTAATTGTTTTTCTTACCATTTTTCATTACGCAGCCAATAACAACTCCTGCCGATGATTCTAAGTTCCGCAACACTGAGATTTCATTGCCTGCACATTTGCGTTTACTTTTTCCGTATTTGATTGAAAACACTTTTTATTTACTTTGATCACAAAAGAAACTACAGTAAACTCTCGGGGAGGGAATGATGTCCGTTATTGCCGATTGGCCGCTATAACCGAGTAAGGTATGGAGTTGAAACAAAGAAGTGCAGATGACAGTTAATACACTAAAGGACACAAAGTGTTGGAGTAACTGAGCAGGTCAGGCAGCATCTCTGGAGAAAATTGAAAGGTGACGTCGGGACACTGCTTCAGACTGATTCAGTCTGCTGAGTTACTCCAGCACTTTGTGTTCCGTTTCACCTTAAAACTAGGCGCTGATGCCGCTGGTCTGCACCAGTGAGCTCCTCCCCATCATCGTCCTCCTCCTATCATCAGGCCTTTCTGGGCAGTGATTCTCAGACTCCAGCTGGACCATAAACAGGCCCCATATGGAGCCCTGAGATCCGGGATCAGCTATTAACACACACAATGTTGGGGGAGTCCGGAAACAGGGGCCACAGTCTAAGAATAAAGGGGAGTCCGTTTAAAACTGAGATGAGAAAAAAACGTTTTCACCCAGAGAGTTGTGAATTTGTGGAAATCACTGCCACAGAAGGCAGTAGAGGCAAATTCAATGGATGAATTTAAAAGAGAGTTAGATAGAGCTCTAGGGGCTAGCGGAATCAAGGGATATGGGGAGAAGGCAGGCACGATTGTGGATGATCAGCCATGATCACCTTGAATGTTGGTGATGGCTCGAAGTGCCAAATGGCCTCCTCCTGCACCTATTTTCTGTTTCTATTCTCATGATCAAGTGTGTACAACAGGTCTGAGATTTTGTGCACAAATACAGGCCGTAAGTGGAGTGCGTGCACCTGTGTGCAGAGTTTGACTCTGTTACCCACTCGCAGTTTCCAGTATTCTCTAGTTTTATTTCAAATTCTGCAGTTTTTTGTTTGTTTATTCTGTGTCAGGTTACGAGGAATGCAAAATTTGACCACAATGACTCAGACTACAGAAAATCACTTATTTTAAATTCCTACAGTAGATGTAATGAAAGGTGCTTTCTCAATTTTAATATTTAAATCTTGTGCAGTTTAAAAACAAGTGCAATGAAATAAATTAACAAAATGGCTGCATAGAGACCCAGGGCTTGATCCTGACTACAGGTGCTGTTTGCACAGAGTTTGTACGTTCTCCCTGTAACTGTGTGAGTTTTCTCCAGATGCAACGGTTTCCTCCCACATTCCAACGTCATGCAGGTTTGTAGGTTAATTGACTTCTGCAAATTGTTCCTAGTGTGTAGGATAGAACAAGTGTGATCGTTGAGCGGTGTGGACTTGGTGGGCCAAAGGGCTTGTTTCCCTGCTGTATCTCTAAACTAAACTAAACCACTTAACTAGACTCCTACATTCATCGTACATGTGGCTGAGGAATGGGCCCGATTAGATCTCTGCTGAAGGCTACAATTGGAGCTTGTCCGCAGCCATTGCAGATGTGCCCACACTAAACATAGGGCCACTGCTGACTTGTATGTTTATGTTTGTTGTCGTTTTAGAGGTACTGGTGAGTTCCCTTGTTTGCTGTATCGCCGCAAAGGGAAGCACTGTGATCTGTTTCCCAATCTGGCTTCCTGTTTTCTTCTTAGTTCCCAGTCCCATCTTTGTTTTGGATGTTTAAAGAAACCGCCCGCAGATCACATTGTGCTCAGCACGTGGCAAACCCGGTGATAGAGTTTGCTTCATGTGAAGTGAGTGTGGATGGCAGAGGTCGCTGCACACAACATGTGGCCCAGCACCAGGATTATACTGGCAGAGACCCAACCCAACCCAACTGAAAGGGTGCTTTTTGACCTGCAGAATAGCAAAGATGAGTCAATAGTCTATGGTGTTTTGCTGTCGTATGTTCCAGACAATGTCATTCTTACTTGCAGCAGCACAACAGAATATGTAAACATACTACTCTGTAAACAATATAACAAAAGAAAAAACATTTTTTTTTCAGCATCACTGCTTAAAAAATAGGGGTCATCCATTTAGTCTTATTGAATGGCGGAATAAATCGAGAGGCCAAGTGACCAACTCATCCGTAAAAAAGAATATATACATTAATATATATTTTGAAAAAAAGTTTCATATATATATTCTTTTTTTCAGATATATATAGATTGATTCTGAAAAAGGGTGCTAAGTGGCCCACTAGTCTGTAAAAACGAATATATATATATATATATGTATATAGATTGATTCTTAAAAAAAGAATATATATATGAAACTTTTTTTCAGAATATATATATGTATATATATATTTATATTCTTTTTTACAGACTAGTAGGCCACTTGGCACCCTTGATTTATTCCACCATTCAATAACATTAAATGGATGACCCCTATTTTGTAAGCAGTGATCCTGAATTGTTTTTTATTTTTAAGTCATTTCAACAGTCCAATAGTCCAAGTCTCTTCATGTTATAAACAGACGCAGTAGTTAAAGGAGATTGGGAAAAGAAGAAAAGGTGCTATGAGGAAAACCTTTGTAATGTTCTGTAGACTTCACAGTTCTGTACTTCTGTAGACCTCCACAGCTTCCTCGGCCGCATCCAGGCCGCACTTGCCGCTACCGACTTTAATCCACACTCCAGTTGCCCACGTGCCGCGACCGATGACTCCAATAATCCTCGTCTCTCCCCGGCACCCAGCAGGCTAGGGCCGTCAACTCACCTGGATTCCAGGCCCAGTTTCAGACCGAGAGTCTGAAGAAGTGTCTTGTCCCCAAACCTCACCTGTCCATGATCTCCAGAGAAGCTGTCTGACCTGCTGATTTACTCCATTACTTTGTGTCCTTTTGTGTAATAACCAGCATGTGCAGTTGTTTGTTTCACTACTTATACAATAATAATCCCTTACGTGGTTACAGTGGAAAATCGTTAACTTCCCCCCCCTCCCGCATGATCCGTTATATTGAGGGTTTGTTGTATTCCATTGTAGAGGTAGGATTAGGGTTGGTTGAAGAACCTGATTGTTTCTGAACCTGCTGATGCGATGTGGGACTTCTGTTCCTACGGCCTGATGGTAGCAGTGAGAAGAGGGCATGGCCAGGATGGTCCACTTTTAAGTTACCAGAATGACAGCTTCATAGGACAATTATAGGGAAACTGTGTAATGGAGAAAGAGCTGAGTGATATGTTGAAATGCAAGATGAAGTTGGGTGGAGAAGTTTCAGGTGTAGCATTAGCACTTACAAAAAATGGTACAGTGGCGCAGCTAGTAGACCTGTCGTCACATACTTCCAATGAGCTGGGTTTAGCTATGACCTCTGGTGCTGTCTTCATTGAGCTTACAGAGTCTCCCTGTAACCAGGTAGGTTTTCTCCCACTTCAAATATGTGCAAATTAGTAAATTAGTTAGCCACTATAAATTATTTCTAGCATATAGGTAATAGGTAGAGTCTGAGAGTTGATGAGAATATGGGGAGAATATAATGGCATTAGTTTCAATGGGCGCTTGTTGATCAGTGTGGACTCGGTAGTCTGAACGGCCTGTTCACATGTGCATGTTTGTGCAAACATTAATGTGTTAAAATCTACATTGCACCTTGGACCCAACTTTGGGTTACTTGTGTATGCAGTGGGAAAACATAATTGAATGCTTTGATTACTTTTTAAAATAGCGAGCTTGCATTACCTTTGACACAGTAAAACCTCCTAGGAACATCAGCTGTGTTGTATTTGAGTAAGTTTAATGCACTGAGAGAGGGCTATGTTTAAGAACACCATACCAGTCTTTTTTGTTAATTAAGGAACGATGTAGGATAATTAGAGACTTACCTTTGCATGAAAGCGTTGCTTTTTGTTTTGCGACTGAACGGTCCAAAAGAATTGATTTATTCTCATTACAGCCCCTTGGCCCAAAGAAATTCACTCATTTGAACAGCTTCCATTTCTTCCTCTTGCACCCAATTAAGAAATTGGGAAGTTAAATATTGACAGCATGGTAGCATCATGAGTGAGCTAATGGTTTCATTTCTCACCCCTCCCCCCCCCCTCCCCCACCCCCTCCCTGGCTAATCATTTCCTACTGGGCAAAGTTTCAGACTGTTTACACATGTTGTGATTGTTTATTGCATTTCGTTTGATTAAAATGTAACCATATCTCTTGCTCAGTGGTGGATAAGCTGCTCAGCACTCTTGCCCCAGTGTTTGTGGCCGTTACATTTTCATCATATGACCCTGCATTCCATTCGACCTCCGTTTGATAATGCTCCTGCAGACAATTTAGCAAACAGGCCAATTATTGCAACAGTGTCAAAATTATTTAAGATTAGCCTTCAATAGATGGTCCACAAATTTAAACCGTTTGGTGCTTTTCTTCCTGCTATTGGCGCAAGTAACCTTGCAATCAGTTCCTTCCTTTCCCGTTTTGCACATTGCCCCTTTCGAAATGACTTTGCTGGTCTGGATGACGGCCTTGACAAAACAACACAGAGCAGCTGCTGCTGACTTGCAACCTCGCTGCCGACCGCTGGCGCAGTCAGGAGTCTACAAAGCGTTTGGTTCTTTCTCGACTGTGTCCCCAGGATTGTGCAGTTTCCTTATCCCACTCCAAAGCCGCTCAGCGCAGGGTCATTCAAGAGAGCTGCAGAAGAGCTCAGCGTACCGGTGGCATTGCAGGCTTCAACCTTGCCCTTTGGGTGACATGAGTGAAAGGGAGCTCAGGAATGGTTTTGGTGTGCATTGAGTTGATTAAAATGAGGGCTGTTAAAGGTAAGAAACAGAACCAGCTGAAGGTAGAGCATGGGCTGTTGGGTCTAGTAACCCAGGTGCATTGTGCAGGATGATCATGTTGGGACTTCTAATGCAGGGTTGTGTAGACAGTCCAGCCTGATCCAGTCAATACTGATGTCCAACAAGAGCCACTGAATCTCTCTCTCTCTCTCTCCCTCTCTCTCTCTCTCTGTCTCTCTGGGAGCCAATGCAAGAGCAAACTCACATAGTGGTGGTCTTGACATCAGTAACCAAGTGGATGCACAGAGTCACGTGCCCACAGTAGGTGAAACAAGGACCAGAGGACATAGGTTTAAATTGAAGGGAAAAAGGTTTAATAGGAATCTGAGGGGTAACATTTTCACACAAAGGGTGGCGGGTGTATGGAACAAGCTATCAGAGGAGGTAGCAGAGGCAGGGACTATTGCAATAATTAATTAACAGTTGGACATGTACATGGATAGGACAGGTTTGGAGGGATATGGACCAAATGCGGGCAGGTGGGACTTGTGTTGCTGGGACATTTATGACCAGTGTGGGCAAGGTGGGCCGCAGTGCCTGTTTCCACACTGTTTCACCCTATGACTGCTGAATCTATATCTGCTGAAGCCCCTTCCCACTGAGAGTGCTCTCGGTGCTTCTGGTTTGATGATCTGTAAGTTGGGATAACAGGTGCTAACATCATTGTATATGAAGACCTTTGCAGTCCTGGAAGACACAAGAGACAGTTGATGTAGGAATCTGGAGCAACAAACAACCCGCTGGAGATTCCAGTCCAGATGAAGGATCCCGACCTGCAGCATCGATGTCACACCTGTTGATGTCACTCCACAGATGCAGCCTGACCCGCAGAGTTGCTCCAGCAGTTTGATTGTCTATCCTGGGACTAATTCATTTCTCAACTAGGCAAATGCACCATATTTTGTAGTTAGAGCCCTGTTCCCATTTGTGTTCAGTCTCGCTAACCCTTCAACCCTTTCTAAGCTTGTGTTCTACACAACACATACATTTCAACTTTGAAAGATATTCACAACATTCTGGAGCAGCATCTCTGGAGAGAAGGAATGGGTGATGTTGCTGGTACCGAAATTCTCTTGAGATGCTGCCTGACCTGCTGAGTTACGCCAGCATTTTGTATCGATGGTGTGAGTATTGCCCTGTATGGAACTAAATGCATGGAAGATGAACACAGGTGTTTAACGTTGTTGTCCAGTAACAAACCTCTTGCCCCAGAGTCATGCCTTTCATTCCCACGTATCACTGGTAGTGTCGCAAACACATGCAGGTTCCTGCTGCCAGGAATGCTGTATCATTGCAGCCACATTGACGACAATATCATGTAGTTACCTTCCTTCAACAAAGCCCATATGGTGAAAAGCCACCAGCCTCCCTAGCAGCAAACTGACTAATTCACTTTGTAATGTTTTATCCATTTTAGGGAGCCAAGATGCGTGGTCGATTAGGGAGCATGGACAGTTTTGAACGTTGCAACAGCCTGGCTTCCGATGCATCCAGGGTGAGTCTTGGTGCTTGTACATTTTTGTGTTCCTTTTACACCCTATCCACCGCTCACTCCCCATTCCTTTTACCATCTCTCTCTGTTCCTTCTCCTCACTCTTCTCTACATTTCCCCTCATTTTTCCCTCTTATCTCTCTCTCTCTCTCTCTCTCTCTCTCTCTCTCTCTCTCTCTCTCTCTCTCTCTCTCTCTCTCCCCCCTCGCCCTCCCCTCCCCTCCCCCTCCCGCTCCCCCTCTCTCTCTCCCTCCTCTCTCCCCCTCCTCTCTCTCTCCCTCTATCTCTCCCTCTCCCCCTCTTTCACCTGTTGCATTCTCACTCTATCACCCCAACCTCTCTCTCTCTCTCTCTCTCTCTCTCTCTTTCTTTCTCTCTCTCTTTCTCCCTACCTCTCCTCTCTCTCCCTCTCTCCTCTCTCCTCTCTCCTCTCTCTCCTCTCTCTCTCTCCCTCTCTCTCCCCCTCTAACCCTCCCCTCCCCTCTAACCCTCTTTCACCGCTCACATTCTCTCTCTACCCCCCACCCTTTCACCTCTCTCTCTCTCTCTCTCTCTCTCTCTCTCTCTCCTCTCTCACCCATCTCTCTTACATTCTCTCTCTCTGCCTGTCCCTCTCCCGACCCTCTTTCACCTCTCACATTATCTCTCTTCTCTCTCTCCCTCTCTCTCCTTCTCTCTCCCTCTCTCTCCCCCCCTCTATCTCCCCTCTCTCCTCTTTCTCCTCTCTCTCTCTCTTTCTCTCTCTCTCTCTCTGTCTCTCTCTCACCCATCTATCTTACATTCTCTCTCTCTGTCTGCCTTTCTCTCTCCCCACCCTCTTTCACCTCTCTCACATTCTCTCTCTTCTCTCTCTCCACTCTCTCTCTCTCTCTTTCTCTCCCCCTCTCTCTCCCTCCCCCCCCCTCTCTCTCTCTCTCTCTCTCTCTCTCTCTCTCTCTCTCTCTCTCTCTCTCTCTCTCTCTCTCTCTCTCTCTCTCTCTCTCTCTCTCTCTCTCTCTCTCTCTCTCTCTGCCTCCCTCCCTGTCTGCCTCTCCCTCTCTGTCTGCCTCTCCCTCCCTCTCACCCCCACCTTCTCTCTCTCAACACCACTGATCGGGGTGGACTGCTGACGCTTTCAAGTGACACTAATTTGGTTGGGATACTTTCCTTGAAGCAGGAAGTTAACTGCTGATATCCAGGGGAAGTGCTGTCGAAAGCAGTTCCAGCTTCAAGGATTGCTTTCAAAACACTGTGCAATTCCTTATCAGCAAAAGAGAAGGGTGGAAAGCTTGTTCCCCGGCACACTTTGTGCAGAATACTTGAAATTTAAAGTTACTTATCAGTAGAGTGCACAATATTTGTAAATCTTCACTGGATTTAGAGCAGCAGGATACACGGGCTGGTAAGATAGCAGTAATTAGCATACAATGGGTGCTTGAAAATCTGTTGACAGAATTACAGAGTTTGTACTAGCTGTCTGGTCCTGGAGCAGACACTATCATTAATCTCTCTCTCTCTCTCTCTCTCTCTCTCATTCTCGCTCTGACTCACTGTGGTTCTTCTGCCCAGGACGGTTCCCCCGGGGAGTCCCCTCCTGGATCGCCGCCAGTCAGTCCTCGGGCATCCCCTCTCTCGTCGCTGGGCCAGCCTTTCGGGGAACAAGACCCAGACTCGCCGCTGTTCCGGAGACGGGCGCACACCTTCAGCCACCCGCCCTCGAGCAGCAAGCGGAGGATCAGCTTTCCCAATGAGAAGTCGCACCAGGCCAAGTCGCCCATCACGCGCCAACAATCGGAGATATTACAGAGCAGGTAGGATGCTTGCACGTGACAAGACAGCGGCAGAGGATCTCTGCATCCAGGATGTAAGGAGCTGTGGAAGGAACTGCAGCTGCTGGTTTACACCGAAGATAAGACACAAAATGCTGGAGTAACTCTGTTGCAGTGTAGTTTATTGTCACGTGCACCGAGGTACATTGAGAAGCTTTTTGTAGCGTGCTAACCACTCAGCAGAAGGACAATACATGATCACAATCGATCCATTTACAGGGCACAGATACGTACATGATAAGGGAATAACCTGAGTTTAGTGCAAGGTAAAGCCAGCAAGTCCGATCAAGGATGGTCTGAGGGGCATCAAAGAGGTAGATCGTATTCAGCACTGCTCTCTAGTTGTGGTAAGATGGTTCCGTTGCCTGATAACAGCTGGGAGTAAATTGTTTCTGGGACAGGGAAGAAACTCAGCGGGTTCTCGAACCAAAACATCACCCATTCATTCTCTCCAGAGATGCTGCCTGTCCCGCTCCCACGGAGTCACTCCAGCGTTTTGTGTCTTTCTCCTGTGCGATATTAATTCAAAACAGGATAGTAGAATCACAGAATCATTGCGGCATATGAGGCCCTTTGGCCCTTGAAGTCCGTCGTGGTAATATCTTACCATTCTCCTTTACCCTGAACCCTGCAAATTATTTTCCCGTAAAGTCTCTCTTGAAATCTCTGGTGAAATCTCAGCTTCAATCATTGTCAGGGTTAGTGCGTTGTGGACCATCATCAGGCTCCGTTTAAAAATTCAATACGTCTTTAATTATGTCTTGAAATCATAAGGTGCAGCAACAATGGTCTTTCTTAAGCTTACGTGGGTTCCTTGGCGATTCAAATCAATCCCCTGTTCACAATAAGCTGCCATGACAACAAATCCCCAGCAATTGTTAAAAGCCCTGTCCCACGGTATGGGTTCATTCCAAGAGTTCTCCTCAGTTTGCTCTGATTCGAACTCGTAGATATATGGTAATGGCCACTCGTCGGTACTCGGGGCTCTCGTGGCCATTTTTCAACATGTTGGAAAATCTTCACGAGTCTTCCCGCGCTTACCTGCTGTTAGCGTTACGAGCCGCTAAGAGACGTCCCCGAACTCCGACATACCCGCTACGTTCATTCTCCGTGCTTACCACGGGTTTGACTTTTTTTTAACTCGGGAAAGCTCTTGGAATTAACTCGTACCGTGGGACAGGGTTATTAGTGAGAAAGACAAGGAATTGATATTTTATCGGGATTGGTGTAGCTGTACACAAATTATACAAAGACGTTTCAAATGGTGACTGCTGAACCTCTTGTAAGTTGCACTGTTCCAGAGTCAGGGCCTCCTCTTAGGCACCCTTGGAGAGCTCCAACTCATTCATTTGTTCCTTCCCACTGGCACTGTCTTGTGCATCTCAAAATATTCACCAAATCCTTCTTTGCACTCGTTTGTAGGAATATTGAAAGTATATTCAGCGACCCTTGAAATTATTCATAATGTTAATAACTGTGCAAAAGACATGCATATCATAGACCTCACATGTTCAAAGCCAGTCTTTGCAATTGAATTTTGGAACCTAGCCAATTAGTGGCATGGAGGCTCAAACTTACTTACAATGGCAACTATTGTATCTCTGACCTCAGCGATTTTGTCAATCCTTACCTGGCTAGACCAGCTTGTGGTGGGACGACTTTAAAAGGACTGATTAGGGGAATGTCATGTGCTGTGCATTAGATCTGAGATGCATCAACAGATTAGATAATAGCTAGAGTTGATGTTCTAAGCGATAAATATTAACCCAGGTGACCAACAAGACTAAAAGAAAATGTCAAATGTGCAATTATGGCACACAAGCCAGAACTCAAATCAGTTCCATGGGTTCATTGTGCAGAATTCCAGAAGTGATTTTTGATCCAAGCCTAATAACAATAAAATTACAACCGGTGGTCAATTCATTGTCTCCCCAACTCATTAGGAAAGGTTTTCCTCTCACTAGGCCACAGATGGCTGTGGAGGCCAAGTCAATGGATATTTGTAAGGCAGAGATTGACAGATTCTTAATTAGTAATGGGGTTATTAGGAGAAGACAGGAGAATGGGGCTGAGTGGGAAAGATAGATCAGCCATGATTGAATGGCGCAGTAGACTTGCTGGGCCGAATGGCCTAATTCTGCTCCGATAGCTTATGAACTTGTAAAATCTTTCCAATGAAGCTAGCTGTCAGCATGCTTTTAATATTATGGTTTATGGTTTATTGCCTTTTCCTTGGTGAATGTAAAATAAGATCACTTTTCAAACGGACCGCGGCATGTTGAAGATATCCGGTCAGTGCAGAAAACTGTCCACCTGTCATGCAGCTTGTGCAGTAGAACTGCTTTATCTACGGACAAGACTAAAGTTTACTCCTGAATGACTCCTTGGAAACTGAATAATGTTTATCAATTTATTTACGATTCTTTATTTTTTGAAAGATTATTTATTTTGCGTGGCTTTCATGATGTTATTATAATTTTACTCCCATATTTATTTTGCTAAGTGAACTGTTGCTCATCAAACTAAAATCGACGATTGGCAGATAAAAGAAACAATGACTTTGATGTGTTAAATTTCATTTAAATACATGTTAGTGGTCCCTTCTATAATAATGTTTTCCATTGATCTACAACGCTCTGTATTTTTTTATCAATCTTTTTTCTCCAATGTGGTGTTTGTATCTCATGCTGAAGTCTGGTTGCTGGATCAAGATAGGAAAGTGGATCTTTCCTTAACCTTAGTGAGCGCTACACAGTGATACTGGGTCCAGTCTCCTGAGACTTGCCCATAATGTAATTGTCGCTCTCCAGTAAGAGTTTGGTGAGTTACCTTTGCGGGATTATATGACTGATAACTTAGTCATGCATTCAGAGCAAGGTATTCCATTTACCATCTGTGCATTCTTCATCCCGCTTTCTGAAGAGAAATCCAGAAAATATTTCCGAACCCAGCATGAAATATACACATGAGTTATAAAGGACAACTTTTAAATATGCTATCTTGATCCTCTTTGAATATTATGCACTACAGGTGACGGTGAACGTGTGATACTGTGAACTAGATGTTGCTTTCAGCCCTATTATTCTCCAGCTGACTATGACAAGGATGAGGAGAGGGAACATAAGAAAGCGGGTACCTTCTCTAATCGAGGAAGCTTCAGAGTATGTGTACAAAAGAACTGCAGATGCTGGTTTACACTGAAGATGGACACAAAATGCTGGAGTAACTCAGCGGGTCAGGCAGCATCTCTGGAGAAAATGAATAGGTGACGTTTTGGGTCAGTTTGGGCCTGAAGAAGGGTCACTTATTCCTCTTCTCCAAAAATGTTGCCTGACCACGCTGAGTTCCTCCAGTATTTTGTGCTAAGCTTCAGAGTATAACATCCCAGGGCAGAATTGACAAAGATCTGATAACAGCCTGTCTCCTGAGGCTTCCAGCCAGAAAATCATTTAGGAGGACCCAAAAGAGGAGAGGGAATGATTGAAAGTATTATTTTTTTCATCTTTAGCAAACGCAGGACAATGCCTATGTGCCAGGGTTACAGACTGGCAGTACATCACATGTATCCACACTCCAGATTTGTATTCCCAATTTGGGAATACTAGAATACATGGGATTCCCCCGGAGAGGAATGTCTGAAATAATATATTGGAGCATCCACTTAAAAATAAAATGCATGATTTCTTGAGCTTGTCCTTAGAGTGACTAAAATCCGTTTGTTAATTATACAATTGCAGAAATCTGAATTCTAACATTGGAAGTTGAAATCAAATCACGAAAAATGCACTGAATTAATATAAAAATATACTGAAATCTTCTTTTGTGTGGCGTGCACAGCCAAAAGTTGTAGGACAACTTGTTCTATTTGATCGTCCGTTTGTGCATGTCGAGTTGATTGCATTAGTCGAAACAGGCCGGACCACGTGAAGGTTGCAATCTTCCACCCCACTGAATAAATGATTCAGCAGAACATATAATTTGAAAAGTTTAACATCTTTAAAAATAAAAGCAAGGTATTCAGGCAAATTTCACAAAATTGCCACCATAAATCAATTCATGGCAGCCTGTGATGTTACCTTGAATTGATTTCCAAATGCTCAATGATCTAACAGACAAGAGTTATGACATTCCCTCAGTTATGCACAACACTTGTGCAACAAAATGACCCTCGCCTCCTTATGGCAGAAATGATATGTTATCAGTCAAGATGTAACAGATTTCAGTGTGAATACCTGTGTGCATCTCAACTCTAGAGAGAGGTGGGCTTCCTGCCTTCGCTTGACAATTACATTCAGACTTCCCAAGAGGAATAATTGGAAGTTGCTCATGAATAAGAAACTAGGGTGATTTTTTTTCACTCTCGGCCAAAACAATGTTCAAACCAACAGGAGCATCCCCTTCATCATAGTTCAGCTGAATTAAGATCGCAAAGATCAGGCTTACAATCAGAGGGAGATTTTAAAAGCAGGAAATGTGATATCTCGAGGATATTCTATGTTTCTCCAACTGAGGAATAACTAGGCCCTGTGTATAAGCGGCAAATTAACACCAGAGACAGGATCAAGTCCCAGTGATGCCTTTGGAGATAATTTTTGTGTCTAGTGCCCCCAAGTTAGTTCAACATTATCTGTTACTCACACATTTGTCCACTGCAGATACTTGGGCACATAATGTAGGCTGATGTCCCACTGCAGTGCCAATTGAGCGCTTCAGTGTCAAAAGTGCCTTCCTTTGAAAGAGGTCTTGGAGGCATGGAAAACTTTAAAGACCAGTAGAAGAATGAATATTTCCCCCTTAATATACACCCCTTAATGAACAGATGGGATGGATTATGTGATCATTATCACATCCCTTGCGTATTTTCTTTACACCCAAAAAAGTGAATAGTTATGACTTGACTAAATATCTGATCTGGAAAGCGGCATTACAGATAGTGCAGAACTTCCAGCTGTAATTATACTGCAGGATTAGAATTTAGTTCCCCAGCCTTCTGCTGCGGAGGCAAGAGTGCTGTCCGCTGAAAAACAGATAATTCAACTACATGAGAGGGAAAGACAGAGAGTTATGGGGGAGTGAGGAAGAAAGAGAGAGGGGGAAGAGAACGGAGAGATTTAGAGGGGGAGAGAGAGAGACAGTAAAGAGAGGAGACAGTGGGGGAGGGGGGGGGGTTATTTGTAAAAGCAATAACAAATTATCTGATCTCTTTAAGTTAACCCACTGGTCATGACATCTTTTCTTTCCAATATAAAAAATTGTCAAACTGAATTTTAACGGCTGTTGAGAAAAGGCAGATTAATGTTCTGGATGGGTTACCTGAGTCAGAACTCAGACCATTAACACAAATTAAGAATTCATTGGTAGGCAAATGCTAACAGATCTGTTGTTTTTTTCTATTTTTTTCCTAATCTCTCTTTTGGGGATCTTGTGCCGTTTCCTGTTCCCAGAGTGGAGCCATTTTATTTGCTGAACCGTTGTTGCTCACCTCTCCATAGTGACTGTTGACAATTTTCCTCCCTGTCCCCCCACCTTCTCTGTTTTGCCTTCGCGCAGCCCCATCAACATCGTGAGGCGTGGCCGTTGTAACTCAGAGAGCGGAAGCACGTCCAGCAGCCTTCCCACCTCCCTGTCCGCCCCTTCTTTCCTGAAGTCCTTTTACACCAGCCCGAGCAGGCTGCTGCACCTGCAGTCCGACAGTGGGAGCCCCAAGAGGTGAGAGCGGCCTGCAACCTGCTTGCAAAGTCTGCCCTTAACACCCCATCTGTTCCTTGTCCGCCTGACTAATTGACATGCTTGTGGCTGTAGCTGATGTTTGACACTGTCTCTGATGCTCTAACAGTTGTGGTCTGCAGTGAATTAATGTTTCTGAGCCAGTCGTAGCAGCTCCTGGATGCTCAAGTTGCCAAACCAAGCCACGATGCAACCAGTCAGCATGCTCTCTACTGTGCACCTGTAGAAGTTCGAGAGAGTCCTCCTCGACATACCGACGCTCCGTAATCTTCTCAGGAAGTAGAGGCACTGATGTGCTTTCTTTATAATTGTATCAGTGTTCTGGGACCAGGAGAGATCTTTGGAAATATGCACACCCAGGAATTTGAAGTTCTTGACCCTTTCCACCATCAACCTGTTGATATAAACGGGACTGTGGGTCCCCATCCTACCCACAATCAGTTCCTTGGTTTTGCTGGTGTTGAGTGCCAGGTTATTGTGCTGGCACCATTTGGTCAATTGGTCAATCTCACTTCTATACTCTGACTTGTCCCCATCAATAATACATCCTGCAACAGTTGTGTCGTCGGCGAACTTGATGATGGAGTTTGCACCATGTCGGGCTACGCAGTCATAGGTATAGAGTGAGTACAGCAGGGGGCTGAGCACGCAGCCTTGAGATGCTCCCGTGTTGATTGTTATCGAGGATGACACATCTCCACCAATACGGACAGACTGTGGTCTGTGAATGAGGAAGTCGAGGATCCAATTGCAGAGGGATGCGCAGAGACCCAGATCTGAGAGCTGTTGATATTTGAGGCAGGTGAAAATCTTGCTATGATTTGCATGTTTTTTCAAGTGCTGTTGGTATTTTCTCATCTGATTTGAAACTATGTGTGTGACATAGTCAGAAACAAGAGTTCATGTTGCAACAAGCTTGTTCCTGGTTATAAGGTGTAAGCCTTGGGGCGCAGCATACCAGTGGGAGATGGCCACTCGTAGTGAATTTCTGGTCTCCTCCATAAGAAGACACAGACTGGAGGTACACATCTACAGGGAGAAGGTAAGTTGATTGGGTCTGAGCCAACAGACCTTGTAAACCTCGACAGGAAAAAAAAGTTAATTGAATGGGTCTGAACCAAGAGACCCTGTAAACTTCTATAGGGAGAGGTTAAGTTGATTGGGTTTGGACAACCAGACCTTGTAAACCTCTAAAGGAGAATGTAAGTTGATTGGGGCTCAGCCAACAGACTATCTTCATACCTACAGGGAGAACTTGAGTCAATTGGGTCTGAGTGTACACTGGCATTTGGTAAAGGTTGTAATTAGGCTATTCCTCTTCCAAGGGAATAGTTTATTGATTTCCTTAATATGAAAAGGCAAATGATTGTCTTTTTATTAAATACTAAACCTAGAGAAAACTAAGTATAAAACGTTACAGCCTGGGCTGCACAGAAATCCAGTTACCTCTCCATTTGGAGAAGGATTTTCTGCATGTTGGTTTGGAGTGGGCATTGCTGGAAAAGAAGATCAAGCTGCCTTCTTGGCAGGGATAGCAAGAGCAAAGGGAATTCAAGGGAGGAAAGCAACTCAAATGGGAGGAATTTTCATCCTGATTAAAAAGATAGGCATGAAAGGAATGTGCGACTGATAGCCAGTAAATGGGAAAATGGAAACGTAGACAGTTTTGTTTGGATCGTTGAGCAAGGGCATCCCATGACTTGTTACGTCAGCTGGAAGGATGTGCTAGGTTGTCTGTGCTGGTTTTAAGCTTTTGTTTATATTTATTAATCTGTACTGTCATCTACAAACAATGACCGAATGTTGCAGTCAATTCCTTCAAGCAATTTACAGCTTGTGTCCTGGTAAAGCACATTTAATAGTGGGGGGAACCACTGACCGACTTGGTTAGAGATGAAACATTTGGGAGAAGGAACTGGGGCATGCTTTCTGGTTGCAATGCTGTCTGAAGACATCCGTTGAAGTGCTGTCTGGAGACGTCCATCCAATTCTGACTCTTTAGCACCATGCTGCCTGTATTTAAGCTTGAGTGGCCCAGGCAATTGGTGGCAACTCTCCAAGAAACCACATTTGTCTTATTTTAGGAAGTGGCAAAACATGTCCTTGGGGGAGTGTTTGCTAGTGCTGTCGGGGAGAATTTAAACTAATGTGGCAGGGGGATGGGTACAAGAGCAGAGAGGCAGGTGGGTGTAAAACGAGGGTGGAAGCAATAGGGAGCAAGGTGAAAAGTAAAAGTGGCAGGCAGACAAAACCAGGGCAAAAAACTTGTCAACAAAATTGTATAAGGGGTAAGAGCGTTGTAAAAACAAGCCTGAAGGCTTTGTGTCTCAATGCAAGGAGTATTCGTAATAAGGTGGATGAGTTGAACGTGCAGATAGCTATTAATGAGTATGATATAGTTGGGATCACGGAGACATGGCTCCAGGGTGACCAAGGCTGGGAGCTGAACATCCAGGGATATTCAATATTCAGGAGGGATAGAGAGAAAGGAAAAGGAGGTGGGGTAGCGTTGCTGGTTAGAGAGGAGATTAACGCAATGAAAAGGAAGGACATTAGCTTGGAGCATGTGGAATCGGTATGGGTAGAGCTGCGAAACACTAAGGGGCAGAAAACGCTAGTGGGAGTTGTGTACAGGCCACCTAACAGTAGTAGTGAAGTTGGGGATGGTATAAAACAGGAAATTAGAAATGCGTGCGACAAAGGCAAAACAGTTATAATGGGTGACTTCAATCTACATATAGATTGGGTGAATCAAATTGGCAGGGGCGCTGAGGAAGAGGATTTTTTGGAAAGTATGAGGGATAGTTATCTAAATCAACATGTAGAGGAACCAACGAGAGAGCAGGCTATTTTAGACTGGGTATTGAGTAATGAGGAAGGGTTAGTTAGCAGTCTTATTGTGCGTGCCCCCTTGGGCAAGAGTGACCATAATATGGTCGAGTTCTTCATTAGGATGGAGAGTGACATTGTTAATTCAGAAACAATGGTTCTGAACTTAAGGAAAGGTAACTTTGAGGGTATGAGACGTGAATTGGCCAAGATTGACTGGCAATCAATTCTAAAAGGGTTGACGGTGGATACGCAATGGAAGACATTTAAAGACTGCATGGATGAACTACAAAAATTGTTCATCCCAATTTGGCAAAAGAATAGATCAGGGAAGGTAGTGCATCCGTGGATAACAAGGGAAATCAGGGATAGTATCAAAGCAAAGGATGATGCGTACAAAGTAGCCAGAAAAAGCAGCATACCAGAGGACTGGGAGAAATTCAGAGACCAGCAGAGAAGGACAAAGGGCTTGATTAGGAAAGGAAAAATAGATTATGAAAGAAAACTGGCAGGGAACATAAAAACTGACTGCAAAAGTTTTTATAGATATGTGAAGAGAAATAGATTAGTTAAAACAAATGTAGGTCCCTTGCAGTCAGAAACAGGTGAGTTGATCATGGGGAACAAGGATATGGCGGACCAATTGAATAACTACTTTGGTTCCGTCTTCACTAAGGAAGACATAAATAATCTGCCGGAAATAGCAGGGGACCGCAGGTCAAAGGAGTACTTGAGTGAAATCCAGGTTAGTCGGGAAGTGGTGTTGGGTAAATTGAATGGATTAAAGGCCGATAAATCCCCAGGGCCAGAAAGGCTGCATCCCAGAGTACTTAAGGAAGTAGCTCCGGAAATAGTGGATGCATTAGTGATAATCTTTCAAAACTCTTTAGATTCTGGAGTAGTTCCTGAGGATTGGCGGGTAGCAAACCTAACCCCTCTATTTAAGAAGGGGGGGAGAGAGAAAACGGGGAATTACAGATCAGTTAGTCTAACATCGGTAGTGGGGAAACTGCTAGAGTCAGTCATTAAAGATGGGATAGCAGCACATTTGGAAAGTGGTGAAATCATTGGACAAAGTCAGCATGGATTTACGAAAGGTAAATCATGTCTGACGAATCTTGTGGAATTTTTCGAGGATGTAACTAGTAGCGTGGATGGGGGAGAACCAGTGGATGTGGTGTATCTGGACTTCCAGAAGGCTTTCGACAAGGTCCCACATAAGTGATTAGTATATAAACTTAAAGCATATGGCATTGGGGGTTCAGTATTGATGTGGATAGAGAACTGGCTGGCAAACAGGAAGCAAAGAGTAGGAGTAAACGGGTCGTTTTCACAATGGCAGGCAGTGACTAGTGGGGTACCGCAAGGCTCAGTGCTGGGACCCCAGCTATTTACAATATACATAAATGATCTGGATGAGGGAATTGAAGGCAATATCTCCAAGTTTGCAGATGACACTAAGCTGGGGGGCAGTGTAAGCTGTGAGGAGGATGCTAGGAGAATGCAAGGTGACTTGGATAGGCTGGGTGAGTGGGCAAATGTTTGGCAGATGCAGTATAATGTGGATAAATGTGAGGTTATCCACTTTGGTGGCAAAAATAGGAAAACCGACTACTATCTAAATGGTGGCCGATTAGGAAAAGGGGAGATGCAGCGCGACCTGGGTGTCATGGTACACCAGTCATTGAAAGTAGGCATGCAGGTACAGCAGGCAGTGAAGAAAGCCAATGGTATGTTAGCTTTCATAGCAAAAGGATTTGAGTATAGGAGCAGGGAGGTTCTACTTCAGTTGTATAGGGTCTTGGTGAGGCCACACCTGGAGTATTGCGTACAGTTCTGGTCTCCAAATCTGAGGAAGGACATTATTGCCATAGAGGGAGTGCAGCAAAGGTTCACCAGACTGATTCCTGGGATGTCAGGACTGTCTTATGAACAAAGACTGCATAGACTCGGTTTATACTCTCTAGAATTTAGGAGATTGAGAGGGGATCTTATAGAAACTTACAAGATTCTTAAGGGGTTGGACAGGCTAGATGCAGGAAGATTGTTCCCGATGTTGGGGAGGTCCAGGACAAGGGGTCACAGCTTAAGGATAAGGGGGAAATCCTTTAGGACCGAGATGAGAAGGAATTTTTTCACACAGAGAGTGGTGGGTCTCTGGAACTCTCTGCCACAGAGGGTAGTTGAGGCCAGTTCATTGGCTATATTTAAGAGGGAGTTAGATGTGGCCCTTGTGGCTAAGGGGATCAGAGAGTATGGAGAGAAGGCAGGTACGGGATACTGAGTTGGATGATCAGCCATTATCATATTGAATGGCGGTGCAGGCTCGAAGGGCCGCATGGCCTACTCCTGCACCTAATTTCTATGTTTCTATGTTTCTATGACACCATGATTGGAGGCAGGCTGTTTTTCTGTGGTTGCGATTAAAAGTACCTGGCCTTGAGAAAAGAATAAACAACACCCAACTGTACTGTTACACAGAAGAGGTGGGTGTAGCGGTTCACGGCGGAACTGATGGGAATTATTTGTGTGAGTCCTGTTATTTGTGTGAACAGAGTGGCAAGAGAATCTCTCGTTTGGGGTGTCATTTGGCCCCTCTAAAGGCGAACTGGTGGGACAACTACATTCCAAGCAGACATGAGAGCCCTGATTTTGCGCTTTCAGCAGAAATGGGGTCTTTTCTGGAGCAAAGCTCTTCACCCAGGGGTTAGGGGTTGGGAAAGCACTGAGAAGGATAGGGGCGAGAGCTGATGCTGGCAGTTGCACTGACTGTCATGGATGTCGTACTCACACTAATGGCAGCAGGCATGGTACAGCTTTTTCAAAGAGGACATGACAGAAGTAGACGAAGGAGTAGGTCCCCAGACATCCTCTGCCATTCATGAAGATCATGGCTCGGCTATCAATGTGGTGCCATTTTCTTGCACTGAACCCTTATCCCTAGATTGGGAGTACGGCTAACAGTGCACGAGGTTGGGGATGCAGTGTCTTGTAAGCCAGCGAGGAGGGGGAATGTCGTGATGATAAGAATATAAGCCAGATATGCACCCTCACATAATGGCTAGAACCCCCTGCCTTTGGGGCTAAGACTACATTGCCATCCTTCAGGAGGAGTTGACTAAATAGATAGAGAGTGTCAACCACAAATTCCGACTGCAACGGAGGAATGAGTAAGTCTTTATCAGAAGTAAGGCAAAGCCATATCCCATACTTGCACTCTTGGGCTCACCAAGCTCGGGTCTTGTGTCTGAAGAAGGGTTCTGACCCAAAACATCACTCATCCTTTTTTTCCAGAGATGCTGCAAGGCTGTTACTGTGTGCCTATCTGTGGTATAAACCAGCATCTGCAGTTACTTCCCACAAATTGGGGCAAGATCTGCTGGGATCTATCTCTCTCCTTCCATGGGGGGGGGGACTGCACAATGTTGCAGCTGGTAGACCTGCTGCCTCACAGTGTCTGATCCTGCCCTGAGGGGACTATCTGTGTGGAGTTTGGTCATTCTCTTTGTGATCATGTGCGATTCCTCTGGGTGCTCCGGTTTTCTCCCCAGAGAAGTGTGGGTTTTGTAGGTTAATAGGCCGCAATGAATATCCCTAAAGTGTAGGGATTGGATACAAAAGTGGGTTAACATCGAACTAGTGTGAATAGGTGATTGGTAGTCGGTGTAGACTTGGTTTGCCGAAGGGCCTGTTTTGATGCTGTATCTCTAAAGTAAAACTCTTCTTAACCCTTTGTGTGTCTCTCGGTTGAATCATGCAGTCGGTACAGGGAGCAACTAAATAGCGAGGAACATCATTGTAGCACATTAGGCAGCGTATCTGTCATTTAAATGAGGCTAATTACATTAAGGCCCATGCATCTCTCCTCATCCCTAGTTTAGCAGCCTCAGTATCACTGGTGCAGTGATGATACTCCTGAAATACTCTTTATTGAAACAGGACATCACAGCTCCTTTTTATGGCGTTGACTTGTAAAAAAGTGACTACTTTGAAGCATAAGACTGGGATTACCTATGTCGGGCACCATGGTTAGCTTGGCAAGTGGCCACACTTGTGCTGTGTGCTGGATGATCCATTACGTTAGCCAGGTATTACAAATATGACAGTAATTTGTGTTCTACCTACCCCATGCTCAAATTCCACCAGTTTAGTGAGAGTTTGATTTTTGCATTGAGCAATACAAAGGCATGGAAGATCATGCCATTTGATTCAACCAATGTTTAATGATTTCAGATAGACTGGCAGCATAGTGACTCTGGTAATGTTGTGTGCCAAGGTGCTGGTATTTGCACAGCTTTGTGCTGTTGACTTTACCTTCCTTCTGAAAGTTTATCATTGCCAAGACAAGCGTTGACACGTCCAAAATGCGTGCCAATTCCTCCCTTATGCATTTATTGTCACTGTTGATCGTTCATTACATGCATGCTCAACAAATTGCTGTTTCCTTACTGCCAGAGCAGCCTTACCATGTTCTGGCAATGGGTGGTTGGAGGTTGAGGGAAAATCTACATATCTTAGAGCATAATTGTGGGAGAGTGCTGTATTGTACCAGTATTATGTCAGTGTATAAGAACACAAGAAACAGAATCTGTAGTGGGCCACATGGCCACCAAACCTGCTCTGCCATTCAGCTAATCCTGTACCTCTGTCAACCTTGTGTTTAGGAATTTATCCTTCTCTCACTCTTAAATTGTTGCTGTTGGCCCAACACTAACTCCTTGATTTATTAGTGTTTGATCTACAAATTTTTGCAAGAATACCATTGACTCTTCAGGGTTACACAAAGCACTGGACTAATTCAGTGGGTCAGGCAATATATCTGGAGGACATGGATAGGTGACGTTTTGGGTCAGGCTTTTCTGCAGCCTGAAGAAAGATCCCAAAATGAAACGTCGCCTATCCATGTCCTCCAGAGATGGCGCCTGACCCACTGAGTTACTCCAGCACTTTGAGTGCTACGCAAAATTCCAGCATCTGTAGTTCCTTGTGCCTCCATTTACTCTTCAGCATGTGTCTTCAGTTTATGAAGCTACATTTTATTCTCCATGCACAGGAACCTACTGTGCTGATATACACTCAATGCATTTTGCCCAGCCTTCTCAATTTATGAAATTTTCCTTAACAAAATGTTTTCCATGAACACAGTTCCTTACTAAATTGGGGAATGTCTGCAGTCCAATAGTCATATCCCATATTTATTTGGTGTCAGCCAATAACAATGGCCTGCACAATACAGGGATGGCACAATGCACAGCGGCTGAGTTGTTGCCTCATAGTGCCAGAGACCTGGGTTCAATCCTAACTACAGCTGCTGGCTGTACGGAGTCTGTATGTTGCCCCCTTGACCTGCGTGGGTCTTCTCTGTGTGCTCTGGTTTCCTCCAACCCTCTAGAGGCGTACAGGGTTATAGGCTACTTGGCTTGTTAAAATCGTAAATTGTCCCTGGTGTGTAGGATTATGTTAGTGTGCAGGGATCGATGGTTGGGCCTGTTCCCACTCTGCATCTCTAAACTAAAAATGAAAAAGTTATGGAGAGGTGATAATCTAGGCCAGCAGTCTGATCCGGATCGTTGGTGATACACAACGTAAAATCACCCCTGCACATCTCACTGCCGATAGACATTAGCTTTCCACATACCACCCCCCTTTAACTCCACCTCATCTGGGGTGGCGCAGCGGTAGAATTGCTGCTTTAGAGCGTCGGAGATTCAACTTTGACTATGGGTGCAGTCTGTACAGATTTTGCACGTTCTCCCTGTGGCCACGTGGGATTTCTCCAGTTTCCAGTTAATTGGCTTCCTTAAAATAAAATTGTCCTCAGTGTGTAGGATAGAACTAGTGAACAGATGATTGCTGGTCAGCGTGGGCTCAATGGGCCAAAGGACCTGTTTTCACACCATATCTCTAAACTAAACTAAATCTAGCTCCCACTATCTCACAGAATCATTAACCTCTCAAGAAGAATACACCTAGATAATGAACCATTTTGTTGCTATACCATTAAGTTCGCCTACCACCTTGCCCAGATTGTAGGTAAAGAGCTTCAGAGCAATGTGCATCCTTTCTAAGTAAAACTGAGGGTTATCCTTTTCACGCAAAGGGTGGTAGGTGGAACAAGCTGCCAGAGGAGGTAGGTACCATCGCAATGTTTGAGGAACATTAGGCAGCTACATGGATAGGATAGGCTTAGAGGGATATGGGCCAAATGCAGGCTGGTGGGACGAGTGTAGATGGGACATGTTGGCCAATGTGGGCTGAAGGGCCCGTTTCCATGCTGTAAGAGACACTATGACTCTATGACTAATTAAATTATTTCAATAATAAAAACTTTATTACTGGAACGTTAACTAATATCTTACAAAGGCCTACAGAGTTCATATACTGACCTTTAATCATTACTTTAAACCTCTCATGAAACAACAATTTAAAAAATGGTCAAATAAAGTAGTTAAATATTTGTGGTGCAACTTTGCAGGGTATTATTTCCAGGCCTCTGCCCAAGGCATTTATAAGTCATGGCTTTTTTATTTTAATATGATCAATCTAGCTTGACTCAAATTAAACAGGGTTCAAAGTTGAATTTGCTGAGAATGCTAAGTAAACAAACCAAAATTCTTCCACAAGCCCAGAGATCATGTGTGATTTTCACAAAGGACTTGCTCTTAACTATTCAAAGAATACAAATATCCTAAAGAGACCCCGGTGGTCTTGCAAAATACTTCTTGATTCAGACTTTACACTGTAATTTCCCCGACACTTGAATAACCGAAGAACAGCTTGTCCGTGTCCAGTGAAAAGGAGAAGACAAATCATGGCAATAATGTACATACGCAATGAAAATAAAAAACTGATTAATTGTCCAGATAACCTTGTTTCCAGCTTATCCCTACGCTCTCCTGCATTTACCCTATCAGAGCCTTCTCCCTCCCCAACATTCTCTGCAGTTTTACAAACTTTATGGACCAAAGGCTGTGTATCTGTGTTTTATGAACCTTCAGGCTTGACATTGTGCCTGTCATTGGAAATATCTACGAATGTGGTGGATAGACAGGAGAGGAAGGTGGGCTGAATGGCCTTTTATGTCTCTATGCCTCTTGAGGAAAAGACTGTGGCTGAGTGGAGTTGTGATTTGAATTCTTAATAGAAACTCAAAAAGAGAGAAAATTGGATGTGTCTGTTGTGCAAAAATATACTTTATTCATGGTGTACGTTATACACAAAGTAAGAAGAAGGGTCTCGACCCGCACATCACCCATTCCTTCTCTCCAGAGTTGCTGCCTGTCCCGCTGAGTTACTCCAGCATTTTGTGTCTAACTTCGGTTTAAACCAGCATCAGCGGTTCCCTCCTATACATTATATACAATTGGAACATGCCTTTCCCCATGCTCATTGTACTACCAATTCAATACATCATCTTACAATACGTGAACACCTCTCACATTTGTCCTTTGAACAGTATATCCTGAAAGTGCTTGAGAGGCTGTTCTACTGGGTCCAGCTACCAGTAGCGCGTGGTGGCAGATAATATTGTCCTTCCCCACAGAGCGTTTACAATGAGTGCCTCAGGCTTCAATGTGTCCCTCAGCACCCTTGAAGGTGCAAGAGGGCAGTCTTCACTTGTGGATTTTTTACACTGGAAGATCAATGAGTTTCATCACTGAGCTGGTGACCTTTCATGAGCAGTTGATGTTTGCATCAGTATGTGTCCTTGGAAACACCCTGTAGATCACAGGGTCTTCTGTTGCACAGCTGCTTGGGATGAACCTTGACAAGAACCACTGCATCCCCATTCCAGACTTTCTTGGCAAAATTTTTATTTCAAAAGGATATGCAGGAATTCAGTGCAATCAGTACACATCCTATTTTACATTATGGTGCAGTGAAACCTATACAAAGCATCAAGGTTACTCATGTTTCCTCTTTAAACAATGAACCCATGAAGTGTTTATGAGGCTGTTACTCAGGGCTATTGGCTGACATCAACTACAGTCCTACCGACTCCCACAGTTATCTGGACTACACGGCCTCTTGCACAGACACTATTCCCTACGCTCAATACCATACTCCAAGTAGAGTATTATTTTCAGTGGTATAAACTGTCTATACGGGTGGTGCTGCAAGCCGGCAGCCTCGCCAGCAGCTGTTCTTTTTTCCCACTTTTTTTGTTTTTAGTATGTCTAAAAGTGTGTTTTAGTGTGTTTGTGTGTTTTAGTGTGGGGGGTGGGCACGAGAATTGGGGGAAACTGTTTTTTAGCCACTTACCTCGGTGGAATGCAACCTTTCTCCTTGCATTTTGCCCTCCCTCGCGGCCTAACAGCTTGGATTGGTGCGGCCTTTCCCGGAGTCAGGTCCAGAGCTTCAGCAGCGGTCGCAGCGCGGGCTTTCCATCACGGAGCCGGGCGATCCCTTGCCGGGGGTCGCTAGAAGAAGTGCTCCGATCACTGGCCCGTGGACTATGACATCCTGAAGCCGCGGTCTGCGGAGCTTTTAGTCGCGGGTGCGGCGTGGGCTTTCCATCGCGGAGCCGGGCGATCCCTTGCCGGGGGATCGTTAGAATAAGTGCTCCGACCGCCAGCCTGCTGCCTATAACATAAAGAAGCCGGTCTGCGGAGCTTCTAGCCGCGGGCGCGGTGTGGACTTTAAGATCTCCGACCGCAGGCCTGCGGCTTATACCATCGTGAAGCCCCGGTCTCAGGTAGGAAGCGGTTGATTCGGGACCTCCAAGCCACGGACTATCCGTCCGTCCCGACGTCGGAGTTTCGAGCATCCCGACGAGAGGGCCTGTATTTCTGGCCATCCGTAGTGGCGACTGCGGAGGGGTCGTGGCCGTGACCATGGATGAACAAAGGTGGATGACTGACAAAGTTATTGGCTTCCACCACAGTGAAGAATGTTGATTCCACTGTGGTGGGTGTTCTTATTCCACTGTGGTGGGTGTTCAATATTCTATTGTGTAATATGTTATTTTGTTTGTATGGCTGCATAGTAAGTTAAATTCCACTGTACCTTAATTGGTGCATGTGGCAATAAATGTGAACTTGATATGTTATTTATGGCTAACATGCCTCCCTTTCCTTCAAAGTATGTTCAGTCTACTTACAGTGGTGATATTCAGACTGAATACTTGTCAGAATGGTGCTTGGTGCTTGGTTTGAGAGTATTAGCTACGGGGAGAAATCGGACAGACTTGGGTTGTTTTCATGAGAACACCGGAGATGGTGGGGAGACCAGAGAGAGGAGGATATAAAATTATGAGAGGCAGAGATAGGGCAGACAGCCAGAACCTATTTCCCAGGATTGAATTATGAAGTACTGGAGGGCATAACTTTAAGGTGAGACGATCAAAGTTTAAAGGAGACATTAGTAGATTTTCATTTCAAAAGGATGGAATATGTCGCCAGGGGTGGTAGTGGAGACAGATACAGTAGTGGCATTTAAGAGACTTTTGGATAGGTGTGAGGGTATGCGAGGAATGGAGGGATA